>PVLA01001405.1:0-363948 GCA_004027455.1 Hydrochoerus hydrochaeris | reverse complement strand
TCAGCTATAAAAAAGGATGACCTTGAGGCCTTCATAGGCAAATGGAGACAACTTGAGACTATCCTCATTAGTGAAATAAATAAGAATCATATTTATAAATATCATATTGTGTCTCTAGTGTAAAAAGTAAATAAGAACTACAAGAGTAATAAAACCAAAATGTTTAATTGCTATTGTAAAAAAGAGAGGAAAAGAAAGTTCTCTAAGGGATATAACTGCATGTATGTTTGAGTGTGTAAAATAGATGACCATACTGCTGAATCTTTGTTGGATCTTTGAGCAGAACTGTTTGTAATCTGACTGTTTGAATATTTACTATGTACCCTTTAACTTTGTAACTTGAACAACTATATCCAGGATGACAGTACATAATTTATAAATTACTGATTTCTTAGTCGGGCTTTTTCTCATTCTCCTTTTTCTTTCTTTCTTTTAGAATTCTGTATTGTTTCTACCCTTTTTTTTGTTTTGTTTTGTTTTCTTCTCTTTAAATAAAATTTTAAAAAATGTATAATTGCTATTGTAAAAAAAAGAGGAAATAGGAAGCGCTATAAAAGATATAGCTGCATGTAAGTTTAGATGTGTGGGATTGATAACCATATTTCTAGGTTCTTGTTGGATTGTTGAACAGATCTGTTTGTACTCTCACTGCTTTAGTGTCCACTTTGTGTGCTTTAATTCTGTAACTTGAATAACTATTTCTAAAAGAACAATATGTTATGTATGAACTAGTGATTTCTTATTATCTTCTTGAAATTCTGTAATATTTCTACCTTTTTCTTGTTTTTTTCTCTTTAAATAAAAAAATGTATAATTGCTATTGTAAAAAAGAGAAAATAGGAAGTGCTATAAAAGATATAACTGCATGTATATTTATGTGTGCAGGATTGTTACCCATATTTCTTAGTCCTTGTTTGATTGTTGAACAGATGTGTTTGCAGTCTCACTGCTTGAGTGTCCATTTTGTGTGCTTTAATTTTGTAACTTGAACAACTATTTCTAAAAGAGCAATATGTAATTTATCAACTAGTGATTTCTTACTGTTTATGTTTTTTTGAAATTCTGTAATATTTCTCTCCTTTTTGTTTTATCCCTTTAAATAAAAAATTAAAAAAAAACAAACTAGGAAGTAATGATACAAAGGCTAGAAGATGACAAGAGGATTTATAACCTAAGAATAAAAAATGTGAACAAAGATGCAGGGACAAATACAAATGAAATAAAAAGACTATTCAAAGAAATAATTAAGGAAAACTTCCCAAGCATAGGAAACGGAAGTGATGTCCAGATATACAAGGTACCACCAGCTACAACCAAAACAGATCTACACCCAGACATATAATAGTCAGGATCCCAGTAAGGGGCAGATAGTAGAATGAAGGAGAAAAGTAAACAACAATGACAGAAAAACAGCATAGCAGAGATGAGGCAAAGAAGATTGGCTATATTGTTGTTTTGTCTTGATTCATTTTATTCGAGTTTGGTATGCTTGATAGTATCAAGTCTGAGAGTAGAGGCAACTACTCTGAAGATGACAGGATTCAACAGGATTCAAAGGGATTAACTACCTTTGAAGCCCTATAATGTCTCCAATGTTAGGTTTTGATTACACACTGCTAAGTTTAATTATACTATACCTGATGAAACAGACAATTTTAGTAACTATCGTAGATCACCTAGTATTGTAGTTTTATATGTCCTTTTCCTGTTTGTCTAGGAATTTGTATTGTTGACTTGTTTTGATTTGTATTCCCTCTAGTACAGAGGGGCTAGGTTTACATGTAGAGACTTATACATGTGTAGAACTTCTAAACAGTTTATGATAATGGATTATAGTTATTGTAAAGAAAAAAGAGAGGAAAAGAAAGTATTCTAAAGGATATAACTGTATGTATGTTTAAATGTGTAGGATTGATAACCATATTACCTAAGTTTTTGTTGGATAGATGAACAGAACTGGTTGCAGTTTCACTGTTTAAATGTCCACTTTGTAGGCTTTACTTTTGTAACTTGAACAACTACTTGTAAGAGGAAAATATGTAATTATCAACTAGTGATTTCTTACTGGTTATTAGTTTTTTTTTGTTTTGAAATTTTGTATTATTTCTACCCTCTTTCTGTTTCATTTTTTTAAATTAAAAAAAAGAAAAAGAAAAGATTAATCTCCCCCCCCAAAAAAAAGTAACACACCGGAAATCTCTGAAAAGATAGCAAGTGAAATAAAAAACAACTCCATGAGGCTATAGAGGAAATCAAATTAGATGTATTCTCCCATGTAAAGCTAGAAATAACAAACTTAGTAAAACAGTTGTTGAATGCAGCTAAAGAAGAAATAGAGAAAAAAGTACAGGAGCATGGGAAACTGAAACCTTGAATGAACAACATAGAAAACAAGCAGAATTCATGAAACAAACTCAAACAGACATCGAAGAAAAAAATATTCAAAGTGTGCAAAACCATTTGAATGAAGCTGAGGATAGGATTCGGACCTTGAGGACAGGATTGCAATGATCATGAAAGGATAGAACTTTTAAAAATAACAAAGCAGCATGAAATGACAATCCAGAAGCTTCAAGATGATGCCAAGAGCAACAATATAAGATTAATAGGCATTAGTAAAGATTTAGGAGTCAGTGCAAATGTCATATGTAAAGTATTCACAGAAGTAATAGCAGAAAATTCCCACACATAGGGAAAAGAGCCGATATGCAGATAAGAGAGGCATATAGAATGCCAAATAGTCACAACCAACATAAATCTACACTCAGACATATAATAATTAAGATCTCAGACATACAGCATAAAAACAGAATACCAAAAGCTGTTAGAGAAAAGACACAGCTCACCTGTCAAGGAAAGCCCATTAGATTCATAGCAGACTTTTCAACACAAACGCTCAAGTTAAGTCTGATGTACCCAGACTGATGTATCCAGCAAAAGTTTCATTCAAATTTAATGGAGAAAAAAGATACTTCCATGACAAAGAACAACTGAAGAAATTCATGTCCACCAAACCAACCCTAGAAAGAGTGTTGCAAGACATACTAGATAGAGATAAAAACTGACCACTATCTCCAGAACAACAACAGAAAGAAACCACCAGGTAGGACAAAGAAATAAGGATGAAAAGCAGAAAGCAAACAACTGGAAAATAACATGGCAAAATCTAGCCAGTACATATCAGTGATATCCATAAATGTAAATGGCCTCGATTCACCGATAAAAAGAAATAGGTTGACAGAATAGATCAAGAAACATGATCCCACAATATCCTGTATACAAGAAACACATCTGACCCAAAAGGAAGCTCATAGATTAAAAGTCAAAGGATGGAAAACAGTATTCCACCCAACAGGAACCCAGAAAAAAGCAGGGGTAGCTATTGTATTTTCAGACAATGTGAACTTCAAACCTAAAATGATTAAAAGTGATAAAGAAGGTCACTACATACTTGTTAGTGGAAAAATTCAAGAGGAATAACTAACAATTATAACTATATATACACCAAACACAGGAGCACCCAACCATATAAGACAGATACTAATGAACATGAAAAACCAAATACACAAGAACACAATTATAGCAGGGGACCTTAACAGCTCATTGTCACAAAAAGAGAGATCAACTAGACAAAAAGTCAGCAAACAAATAATAGAACTGAATCATACCTGTGAGCAACTGGACTTGGTAGATGTAATCAGAGTGTTCCACCCAACCACAGCAGAATACACATTCTTCTCAGCTGTGCATGGGACATTCTCTAGAATAGACCATATACTATCCAATAAAACATTCTAAAGTAAATGCAAAGGTATTGAAATTATCCCATGCATACTATCTGACCACAGCACACTGAAATTGGAAATTAATGGCAAAAGTAATTGCCATAAATACATGGAAATTAAATAACAATTTTTTGAACAACCAGTGGGCTACAGATAAAATTAAAGAAGAAATAAAGCAATACCTAAAATTCAATGAAAATGCAGAAACAACATACTGTAATCTGTGGGATGCAATGAAAGCAGTCCTAAGAGGGAAATATATAGCAATAAATGGTCACATCAAGAAAACAGAATGAGCACAAATAAACATTCTAATGCTTCATATCAAGTTTCTAGAAAAAGAAGAGCAAGTTAAACCCAAAGCTCACAGAAGAGAGGAAATTCTAGTGATTAGAGCAGAAATCAATGCAATTGAAACTAAAAAAACAATACAAAGAATTAATGAATCAAAGAGCTGGTTTTTTGAGAGAATAAACAAAATTGACAAACCTCTAGCTAACCTTATCAAGAAAAAGAAAGAAAAAACCCAAATTCATGCAATAAGGACTGAAAAGGGGGAAATTACTATGGATCCCATGGAAATTCAGAAAATCATAAATACCTACTTTGAAAATCTCTACTCACATAGAGTGAAAAACACAAAGGAAATGGACAGATTTCTAGAAACATATGAACTACAAAGCTCAAGTAAGGAGGTACAGTAATTTTGAAAAACTCAGTATCAGCTATTGAAATTGAAAACATAATTAAAAACTTACCAACAAAGAAAAACCCCAGGTCTTGATGAATACATGGATGAATGCTACAAGAAATTTAGAGAAGATTTGATGCCAATACTCCTTAAACTCTTCAATGAAATTGAAAAGGAAGCAATCCTCCCTAAATCATTCCTGGAGGCAAGTATCAATTTCATACTAAAACCAGAGAAAGACTCCACCAAAAAGGAAAACCAAAAGCCAATCTCACTAATGAACATTGATGCAAAGATTCTCAATAAAATACCGGCAAATAGAATGCAGTAAATCATCAACAAGATTATACATCACGATCAAGTGGGGTTCATTCCAGGGATGGTTTAACATATACAAATCAATAAATGTAATACACCACATCAACAGAGCCAAAAACAAAAACCACATGGTCATCTCAATAGATGCAGAAAAAGCTTTCAATAAAGTTCAACACATGTTCATGATAAAAACCCTTCAGAAACTCAGAATACATGGTGTCTACCTCAATCTTATAAAGGCCATTTATGACAAACCAACAGCTAACATTATACTAAATGGACAAAAACTGAAGGCTTTCACTTTAAAATCAGGAACAAGACAAGGATGTCCACTATCATCACTCCTCTTCAATATAGTTCTAGAAATAATAGCCAAGGCAATCAGACAAGAAAGAGAAATAAAAGGAATAAAGATAGGAAAGGAAGGAGTTAAATTATCACTATTTGTAGATGACATGATACTCTATGTAGAAGACCCAAAAAACTCCATTAAAAGACTACTAGAGGTAATAAACAAATTCAGTAGCGCAGCTGGATACAAAGTCAATGCTCAAAAATCAATAGCATTCCTGTACACAAACAAAAAACTCACCGAGAGAGAAATTATGGAAATATCGCCCTTTACAATAACATCTAAAAAAATGAAATAGTTAGGAATCAACCTAAGAATGTAAAAGACCTATATGCTGAAAATTATACTATGCTAAAAAAGGATATTGAAGAGGATATTAGAAAATGGAATGATATTTCTTGCTCTTGGCTAAGAAGAACCAACATTGTAAAAATAGCCATACTTCCAAAACTGTTATACAGATTTAACATAATCCCAATCAAAATACCATTGACATACCCCACAGATCTAGAGAAAACACTCCTAATATTCATTTGGAAACAGAAGACACCTAGAATAGCAAAAGCAATTTTCGGCATCAAAGGCAAGGCAGGAGGCATCTCAATTCCTGGCTTGAAAGTGTACTACAAAGTTACAGTGATAAAATCAGCATGGTACTGGCAAAGAAATATACCTGAGGATCAATGGAACAGATTAGAAGATGTAAGCACAACTACAAAGATATTCAGCCACCTGATATTTGACAAAGGGGCTAAACATGTTCACTGGAAGAAGGATAGCCTCTTTAATAAATGGTGTTGGAAAAATTGGCTGTCTACATGCCAAAGACTGAGACTAGATCCATACCTATCACCATGCACAAACTAAAGTCTAAATGGATCAAACACCTAAATATTACGACAGAAACACTAAATCTACTGTAAGACACAGTAGGCAGAAGTCTTGGAGACATAGAGGTAGCCAGAGAGTTCATGAACAAAACACAAACTGCACAGGAAACACTTCAAAGAATCAACAGCTGGGATCTCATATTATTGAAAAGCTTCTGCACTTGAAAAGAAATCACCAACAGAGTGAAAAGAAAACCCACAGAATGGGAAAGAATTTTATCCAGCAACCCCTCAGACACAGGACTTATATCCACAACATATAATAAATTGAAAAACATTAAGCTCCCCAAATTCAAAGACCCTCTCTAAAAATGGGCATCTGAGATGAACACACAAGTTCTCATAAGAAGATATACAAATGGCAAATTAATACATAAAGAAATGTTCACCATCACTGGTCATTCGAGAAATGCAAATTAAAACAACATTGAGCATTCTTCTCACCCCATCAACAAATCAACTGACAATCAAATGTTTGCGAGGCTGTGGGGGAAAAAGGAACACTGCTCCACTGTTGGTGGGAGTGCAATATAGTGCAGCCACTGTGGAGGTCAGTATGGAAATTCCTCAAAAAACTAGGATTGGAAGTTCCATTCAATCCAGCTATTTCTGGGAACAATTTTTTGTTCCCAGAAAAATTGAAAAGTTCCTATCACAGTCATATATGTGCCCCCATGTTTACAGCAGCACAATTTGTAATAGCTAAATCTTGGAAACAATCAAGATGCTCATCA
Organism: Hydrochoerus hydrochaeris; assembly: GCA_004027455.1. Taxonomy (NCBI): domain Eukaryota; kingdom Metazoa; phylum Chordata; class Mammalia; order Rodentia; family Hydrochaeridae; genus Hydrochoerus; species Hydrochoerus hydrochaeris. Next base: position 357,178 of record PVLA01001405.1, on the reverse strand, counting down.
GCTGCAGAGTGGATTAAAAAGGTGGTGTTTTTATACAATGGAATATTACTCAGCTATAAAAACAAATGATCTTGAGGCCTTCATAGGTAAATGGAGACCACTTGAGACTATCCTCATAAGTGAAATAAATAAGAATCATATTTATAAATATCACATTGTGTCTCTAGTGTAAAAAGTAATAAGAACTGTTGGAGTAATAAAACCCAAAATGTGTAATTGCTATTGTAAAAAAGAGAGGAAAAGAAAGTGCTCTAAAGGATATAACTGCATGTATGTTTAAGTGTGTAAGAAAGATGACCATATTACTAAGTTTTTGTTAGATCATTGAGTAGAACTGTTTGCAATCTGTTTGAATGTCTAGTTTGCATGCTTTAGTTTTGTAACTTGAAAAACTATTTCTAAGAGAATAATATGTAATTTATCAATTAGTGATTTCTTATTTTTTTTTCTTTTTTTTCCTTTTGAATTCTGTATTGTTGCTACCCCTTTTTCTTTTGTTCTCTCTTTAAATGAAATTAACAAAACAAAACAAATCAAAACAAAACCACTGAAACTCTCATATATATGCAGGTTGGGAGATTTTGATTACAGAACTTACTCTACCTATGCAGGTATTCCAGGTATTTTTTTTTTAATGGGATAGTACAAAGAATAACAGAAATTAGCAGACATCATATATTATATTTCACTTTGGTTATCACTTCTACCTCATGTGATATTTTTTCAATACTATTAATTAAGTACAAATTAAAGACTATAAACTTCTGAAAGTTCAAGTCTGCTTTCAAGCTTTTTTTTTTAAGTCTATGCAAAATAATAATTATATTAAAGAATGAAAGATAGGCTGAGATCAAATGATGGATGGGAAGCACTGTTAGAGTAGATACAGATTAGATTACTGTTGATGAAATTCAGTTCAGTTTTGACCTGGGAATAACTATATTCTATACTTTTTTTTGTTTTTGCTTTTTTAATGATAGCATCTTGGTATGTAACTCAGGCTTTTTTTTTTTTTTTTGTACCAGGGACATCTGACTTACATTTTGCTTTTAATAGGAGAAAGCATTGAACTTGTTTGTAGATGACTGTGTTACTATACTGTATATGTGAATCTACTAGTTTAGATCTAAGAATATACTCTTTATGGCATTAATGGTTTTACTTCTTACATCTTTTGTTGTAAGAATCACATAACTGCATACAAAAAATATAGCTTGTTAGTTTATGTTACCATAATTCAAACCAAGCCTATAGTGATCTTTGCAAAATGCCATTTGATATGGTCATTTTTCTGCTTATAACCTTCCAATGATTTCTAGTTAAAGATAGCAGGTAGGACATTTTTAATGTTTAGGGCCCACTAAACTGATAATACAGAAATGAAAAATAAATAACACCACAAAAGATGGTGGATAGGTCATCATCAGATGAGAAATTGAACAAATGAATATAAGCTGGAAACAGCAGAGGTGAACTGAAGTGGGCCCTGAAGGCCACAACCTAGAGTAGCTAGGCTAGATCAAATGCAGAACATCAGAGAGGTTCAGGGGCTCAGAGGTGCCTAGTAAGAGGCCAGTAGTGACAGTGAGAGAGCTGGGACTCAAAATGAAAATGTTAATGCATGTTTATTTAAAGAAAAGTATCATTATCCATCCAGTGAAGAAAAAAATCAAAGTATTCCTCATGGTAGAGATCAATCCTTAAGCAAAGAACAGCTCTAGGGTATAGCATTAAAGGGTTAGTTCCCTAGCTCAAGGATCCTAAAGCTGCTTTTGAATTTCAGAAAAGGGTAACTTATAATCTAGAGTCTCAGACTAGAGTTAAGATGGCAAGCAGTTAGATGGGCAGTAATTGCGGCTCCTCAGCATATTCTTAAAGGTAAACCCACATGATAATTATGATTATTAAAAAAAGGAATTAGAAGTAGAAAAAAATGTCAGTTTCTAGATAATGTCTCATGTAATATAGGTAGCCCAAAATAGCTCCTTTTAAGGGTGTTTTTTCCCTCTCTAATATGGACATCCCTCTTCTCTTTCCCAGCCATGCCCTGCTCTCAGGCTTGCACATTCTGAAGTTAGAACCTGGATACGCTTCCCCTGAGAGTCAAACTTCAAACATTTGAAATAATTAAAACTTGATTTTCCATATACTCTTTCTTTGGAAGTTGCTAAGGTACATATATATTTCATTAAAGAGAGATTTAAAATATAAAAGAGGAAAAAAAAAGTAGGTTGCAATAGTTTCAACCAGAACAGGAAAGGGAAGCCCCATGATGACAGCTGTGCAGCCAAAGCAAGAGCAGTTTCTAGGGAAAAGAATAAAGTGATTTCTACCTGAATGTTTGATTCAATAGAGAGTTTGAAAGAACTGGGACTATAGTAGTTTTTAGGAAGAAGAAAGAGATTTCTACCAAAATGTTTGAGAAATGGAGAGAACTGAAAAGTTCCAATAAGCAAGGAAATATAACAAAGAATAATTGTCACTATAATGATTCATTAATTAAAATAATTAGTGTCAGCTGGGGATATGGTACCCTTTTAGCTGACAATGTGGTAATTATGAGGAAAAATAACAAAAAATAAAATTAGACTGTTGTAATTTTTTCAGTTTTCTTGAATCCTTCCAGTAGAGGGAATATGACAATTGCTTAAAAAACTAAGTTAAAATAATTTATAATAGGTATAAAAAAACATAATAAGACATGCAGAGTAAGAATGCTAGGTAGAGGAGTTACTTTTTTAGAATAAGTTGGCCAGGGAAGCCCTTTTAGCAGCTGCCTCTTGGGTCAAAAATTTGAGGAAGGGAGAGATCAAGCACTATGTTCATCTGATGAATTTATGACAGAGGGAAGAGTGAGTGAAAATGTTCCTTTCCCAAAATCATGCAGATGCTTCTTACAGGATAAAAATGGATATAAATGGTATCCATATTTGAAATACTAAAATAAAAGAATCAAGAATAGAACCTGGGAGAGAGAAGACCTGAAAGAGAAGGTGAGTATACTAATGGCCTCATCTGATAGAGGAGACAAGCACAAAGTAATACACACAATTAATGGGACAAAAAATGTCACTACTTTATTATCCATAGTTACAAGTAAGACATAGAGCCACTGCCTGTTTCCTTAGCCTCACCTCATGTTGCCCTCCCTTGCACTCTGTGGCATCACTTGCTTATCATAGTCCCAATATTTCTGTATCTTATAAAATCCTACTTATCCCTCAGTTTTCAGCTAAAATGCCTTCTTGAGGAGAGGAAAGTTTTACCTAATTCCCAGACTAAATGATTTCCCCTAGTACTTGCTCTCCTATCATTTTGAACTATAGCAGCTAAATAAGTAAAATTGTGTAAGTTTGTGCTTAATGTCAGTGGCAGTCATGGGTTGCGGAAGGAGAAAGAAGAAACCAATCCTTTGTGTGAGCAGCCAGCATGCAAGCTGGGAGACAAGAGTAGAGGGCCCTTCCCTACACCACAAGCAACCTGTGATTTAGAGAAACACAGGCTGGAATGACAGCTATTGAGCTAGAAAAAACTACTTAATTCTTGTAGTGTTTAGTATTTGACTTTGCAGGTCTAAGGCTGGTGATCTGAGCATCTATTTGGAGGCTAACAATATGCAGTAGAGCAACTATGGGGATTTCCTTCTGAAGGTGGTAGCCACTGTTAATTCCCTATTATCTTGTTCTAAAGTCTTGTATAGATTTCATTGTTTTATTTTGTTTGGTTTTATTCTGTTTTACTTTGCTTGATTTTATTATATCTGATGGCATGGGCAACTTTTTCAAAGATAACAAGATATATTATGGTAGCCATTGTTATTTTCTACTATCTTGTTTTGAATTTAGCTATTGCTTTCATTGTTTTTTTTAAATTGGTTTTATTCTGTTCTGTTTTTTGATTTTATTATGTCTGATGGTATGGGCAGCTATTCTGAAGATAATAAGAGGCATGATGGTAGCCATTGTTGATTTCCTATTATCTTGTTTTCAAGTCTTGTACCATATTCACAGTCTTGTTTTGATTGGCTTTATTGTTTTGTTTAGTTTCATTCTGTATAAAAAAAAAGAAAAAAATCAACAGCAGTATGTACCTTATGTATTACCATAACTTCAGCATGAAGTGCAATGTCTTGTATGCAATAAGAGAGACACTGAAGGACTGAAAATTTTCTACTGTTGCTCTCCCATGTCTTTGTATCCATGGTTGTTCCTCCCAATCCCTTCTTCTTGTATATGAGTTTATCTCCTACAGGTTCTTCTTCTCCTCTTGTTAATATTCACATTGAAAAAACAATGGTTTCAAATCCACAAAAACAATTCATCCTTTTTGCAAGAATCATCTCCACCCAATTCTTAAAACTGAACTTTGGCTGACCTTTTCTATTAAAGCCTTTACATATTTCATCTTCCTCCAAATTATAGAGTATCTTTGCAGTCTTTTCATGCCCAGCACTTTTGAATAAAAGCTCATATGCTCTGGCTCACTTTCTTTCACAATGAACATTCACTGTGGTTATAGAATAAACAGCTGTTTCATGCATTATAGGCTTGGTGCCTTGGGACAATTAACAAGTTTTGAGATCCAGGAGTACCGCTTAGTGGCAGAGCATTCATCAGTATGCATGAGACCCTGGGTTCAATTCTAAAATAGATGGACAGACAGAAACACACACACACACACACACACACACACACACACACACACTAAAATAAAATTAAATAAAAATTTATTTATTTATTTATTATTTTTTATTTTAATCGGTACCAGGGATCGAACTCATGACAGCCTGCTTGCAAGGCAGGTGCTTATCCCAGAGCTAAATCCCCAGCCAAATAAAAATGTTTTTGACAGCAGTCTTGCAAATCTAAAAATACTAAGCAATATCTAGTGAGAGTAAATAATCTTAGTAAGATTTTAAATCTAAGTAAATTCGTGTATTTCTATTTGTGCCACCGAAAGGGGATTTTTTGTGTGTGTGTCAATAGCCCCAAGATAAACACTGGACACACAGCAGGACTTCAATAAATATTTATTTGATAAAATAACTAATATTATTTCAAATTAGTGAGACTCAACTAGGAATAGAAGGAAAGAGGGTAGTTTAAAAATATCAGTGCTCTCTACTCTTGCTTTATTATTAAATTATTATAAAATATAAAAAATATGATTTTATGTTTCATCAAGGATAATAGGAGAATTGATGTTAATAGGTTAAGAAAAATGGTTTGGAAGATGAAAATGCTATTAAAATTCTATAATAATTTCTTTCTTTCTTTCTTTCTTTCTTTCTTTCTTTCTCTCTCTCTCTCTCTCTCTCTCTTCCTTCCTTCCTTCCTTCCTTCCTTCCTTCCTTCCTTCCTTCCTTCCTTCCTTCCTTCCTTCCTTTCTTCCTTCCTTATTACACAGGGTGGTCTCAAACTCATAGCAACTCTTCCTACCTCGGCCCCAAGAGTGCTGGAATTACAGGTGTACACTCCCATGCCCTACTTAAATTTTAGCTTTCTACAAACTTTATATATTCAGTTCAGCTTTCTGATCCTACAATATATTATATAATCTCTTTGTCTCTCATTGCCTGTTTCTTCCTTTATAAAATTCAGATAATAATACAGTTATGAGTATTATTATCTAATAAGAATTAGATATCTGATAAGAATTAGAATAGTTTTGGCATGTGGTAAATTCTATTTAAAGCTTGTTATTCTTCTTTTTATTATTAGATGACTAATACTATACAAGAAGATTTTTTTTACTATCATTAGTCTATAAAATGGATGAGTTAAGTAAATATTTTAGTTTGTGAATTCCCTCCTTTTTACTATTTGCCACATAAACTATTTGCCTGTATTCAGAAGGAGGCAAAATTCCCACAACTTTAAGGCATAAAGTGTTCATTAAAGAAAGAAAGTAGTTATAAAGACAAAACTGAAAATGAAGATTTAATAACTGAAAATATACAGTTAAACGTAAATTCAAGATTTCAGGGCTTTCAAAACATGCACACTAACCAGTTTATAATTTTATCCAATCAGGCTAGGAGAATATTTTTAACAAAAAGCAGTATATATAGGAGTTTTTCAACTAAATATTTCCCATGGAAATCTAATAAAAATAAGAGATGAAATTTATTCTGTTTCAAAAACTCTTACCTCCTTGAATAGATGTTTAACAGTTGAAAATAATTTTCAATAGTGATTACTTTCTTAGAGTTAAAATTTTTGTACATAACTTTCTGTAGACATGTGAAAAAATATATATATTTTAAGTTTAATATATATATTTTAAGTTTAAGTATAAATATATATACATACTAAAACACTAGAAATGAAATAAAATAATAGGAAATGACTGCCTATTGTTTTGGCAAACATTTAATTTACCATTGAAGCTTGACTGCTGAGATAACCCTTGAGATAAAGTAAAAGATTCAAATTTGATTCCTTCTGGTATTTCAAACAATAGCCCACAATCTAAGGGGCCACTTTTTTGAAGATAAATGACTGGCTAGAAGCACTAATGTCCCCAAGCTTTGCCTGGAGCCTATAATCTCATCTCATCATTACTCAGGATTCTGTAGAAAAGCCTCAAGCTAAAATTGTGACTGCTATTTAGAACTAAATTTGTATATTCATTTTTGAGCATCCTTTCCTCTGCTTTCATGACTTCATTTTTTGTTTGAATCATGTTTACAATGAGATACCAACCATAGCAAAGCATAAAACCTAGAGCAATAGTCAATCTGTTTTGAATGTTGCCTTTCATTATTCATTTATAAAAAAAGATATTCTAGTAACAACACTTCCCAGGGACTATATTGCATAATATATGCAACTAGATATATAAAAGTCTCAAAGAGCATATGAAAAACAGTGATAAACGAGAGTTCAATACATTTAGAATTTTGTAGTATAGTTTTCATGATCCAGTTATCATTTGAAAACCCAAAATACTTTTGAGAAGTGCCAAAATGAATTTAGGGATGCAAGTCTCTGAAAAACAGGGAATAAGCTAAAGTCAAATCATATCAAAAATTAATTAGATTTTTCATTTTTTTCTTACATGGGAAATAAATATATTATTTATTGCCATCTGCCATGCTACAACTTTCCATTCTTGCTTTAATACAGTTGTTTCCCTTTTCTTCTGGAAACTGCCTGCTCAGTTGACAGCAAAGTATAATTTTTTACTCATTATCACATTTAAAAATGTGGAGAAGGCTTATATAAAGTTTTACTCAAAAGACGTTGGAAAGATCATGATAGTATAGTTATGTAACTATTTAGACTAGTGTGTTCTAAACTGGGCATGGTGGTGCATTCCTGTAATCCCAGCACTTGTGAGGCTGAGGGAGGTGAATCCTTGCATGTTTCCAGACTAGCCTGGGCTATAAAGTGAGCCCAAGGCCAGCCTGAACCAAATAGCAAGACCCTGTCTCAAAAAAAAAAAAAAAAAAAAAAAGTACATACTGTGCATTAAAAAAATAAAATAAAATTCATATCACAGTGTAAAGTTATATTTTGTAATAAAGCAACTTAATAAAAAGCAAACAAGTTTTTTTGTATGGATAAACATTTTGCTTTTAATACAAGGGACAAGATACACATTTTCATTCATAACTTACAATTAAATTCATTACAATCAAATTCTTATGAAGTCATTTAGAAATATCATTAGTCGTAGCTAATGCTGATGTTTGATATATTACAAATGTGTTACAGTGGAAGTGATTTCAGGCAGAAAAACTATGGCAGAAGTAAAATATGTGTTAGATAAAATCGTATCGCGGGTCAGTGTATACATTGAAATGTTAAGATGAAATGATGCAGTGTCTAAGATTTCTTTCAAAATAATATAGGAAGTAGAAATAAAACAAAATTGGTTATGAGTTATTAATTATTAATGCCAAACTGAGGTACATGAGGGTTCATTATTAACATTATATGGAAAAAATAAAGCACACAAAACAAAAACAAAACATTAAAACAAAATATCATACGATAAAGCCTAACTACCTTTCTTGTCTTTAGATCAGTCAGGATGAGACTTTTGATCACTGGCTAAGAGAATCAATGCCCCTTCTTAGTCTGAAGCAATTACAAGAAGATGGACCCTCAGCCCATCTACACCCCTTAATAATAAGAAATCAATGTCTGGTGTGTGGGAATGAGGTAGAATAGGTAAAAAAAGAAAGGCAGAGAGGATATAAGGAAAATCCTAAGTAAAAAACTGTGCTTTTAAGAACACTAAAACCATAAGATAGAATTTAAAAAGCATGTGTAGGATGTCAACAGATATTTGTGTGTGTATGTATGTATACGATCTAAATCCAATGTTAAATGTAAATTTATACAATGGTATTTAAAATGTTTCCTCTTTGCATTTTTTTTCTCTTGCTTGTTTTCTTTTAAAATAGTATTTATTTTTCAGAGCAGTTTTAGGTTTATAGTAAAATTGATGGAAGTACAGATTTCCCATCTTTCTCTTCCTGTCAAACTGCAAATACAGATATAATTTATACGAAAGGATTCTGAGGTCAAATATATTTGAATTTGTAAGACCATGGTATACTATAGAGGCAGGAAACTAGGGTGCAACAAAGTGGGAAATGGGTCAGTCACAGAGATCCAGGACACATGCACCAAAGCCATGAACCTGGGACCAATCAGAAAGTTTATTTCGAATTCTTCTCCTGAGAACTCAGGCAGGTTTTTGATAGGACAACCTAGATTTGATATTAGTCTGAAGAATGGGAGACATAAATGATGGCTATCATTAACTTCATGGTCCTTGTGTTTTCTCTTTCATAGAGGTTTGCTTTTACTCTGTAGAGTGTACTTTTTCTTTAGATTGTCCCACACTCATTCTGCAGAGCATGTTTCTTTCCCTACCTTTAGTAAATGTAAAACTCACTACACCTTTTGTAGTTGTCTTGACCAAATCTTTGTTCAGGACAGGAAGAACCTAAAAACTACCTCTTGAAAGAGCCCCCAGTATATCAAAAACTGGTAACACTATTGTACATTGGACCCTTAAGTTACAACCAGTCTCATATATGAACAACTTGGTTTACAACTGGAATTTTAGGTTTAACTGATAGCCAACATCTTGAGTTACAAATCATCTGAGCTCAGATGTGTGTCTGTAGACAGGAACTCAGTCAGTACTTATATAATCACTAGAATTACTGCTATCAAAATGCTAGAAAAGAAGCTAAGGAAGGTAAAGAAAGCAATTACATTGAGAAGAAGGAAATTACAGAGAGATATGAGAGTGGTGTTTATGTGAACAATCTCACTAATATGTATTGCATGTTGAAATCCACCATTACAACACTCTTACAGAGTAAAGATTTGTGTAAGGAAGCTAGTGTTGCTAAAGGCGTTACTCAAACTAGTAAGTCACAATCAACAGTATTACATGAGGTAGAAAGCTATTATTAGTGTGGATAAATGAAAGGCAGATGGCAGATTCTAGTCTATTTGTGAAAAAGTTAGGGCTATAAATGCAAATCTTTTAAAGGATAATTCATCAACAAGAGATCATGGTGAAACATTTCATGCTAGCTAAGGGGTGGTTTCATAATTTTAAAGTGAGAACTTGTGTTCATAGCATAAGTAGGCATGGTAAAGCAGTCAGTGCTGATAAAAAGGCTGCTGAAAATTACACACACCATTTTGAAATGATGACACAGAGAAATGGCTTTACTTTCATTACATCTTCAACTGTGTTGAAAATGGTCTTTTCTGGAAGAAAATGCCCAGGAGAACATATGTTACCCAGGAAGAAAAGAAAATGCCAGGCTAGCAATCCTGTGAAGGATAGGCTAAGTTTACTGCTATGTGCCAATGTGAGTGGTGTGCTCAAGATAAAGCCTCTTTTGGTTTATCATTCTGAGACTGCTAGAGTATTCAGAAAACAGTGATTCATGAAGAATAGGCTAGTCGTCATGTAGAGATCTAACATAAAAGCCTGGGTAACAAGAGTACTTACTCCTGGTGGACCAGGGAGGCTTTCTGTCCTGTTATTAAGAAACAGTACCTAAAGGGCAACGGTTTACCACTCAAGGCTCTCCTCATCATGGACAGTGCTCCTGCTCACCCACAAGATTTGGAAGAGGAATTGGCTGACAAATCATCATGGCTCTCAGTCAACTTCCTCCCATTTAATACAACTCCTCAACTGCAGTGTATGGACCAGAAGGTTATAGCTAATTTTACGTTGTAAACCAAGAAACTGTTCCTGAAGTGCTTCCAGATGGTCTCAGATACAGATTTAACCCTTAAAGAGTTCTGGAAGGAACATTGCAACATTCTTTCCTTTGTGGAGTTGAGAAATCCTGGGCTAATGTTTCTCTAAGGAAACTAAGATCTGCCTGGAAGAAAACCTGGCCTAAAATTATACAGGAAAGACAATGAAGTCTGTGAAGAGGAGACTGAATTTTTAATTGATCCTGTGGCTAACGACACTGTCACTATAGCAGAATCTGTAGGTTTGCAGATAGACGGTGGTGATGCTGAGGGACTGGTGGAGGAACACTCTGGGGGAATTGTCTGCAGAGAAACTCTAGCAACTTCTGGCTGAGCAACAGAGAATGGCAGCTAAAAACTTTCTAAAGAGGAGGTAGAGTATCAATAATAAGTGCAGAAAAGTTCTTCAGAAAGAAAGGAAATTCTGAGAAAATGGACAGAACTATACACATTTGTAGAGAAGACTCACTCAGAGAAAAAGCCAATCATTACATTCATTTGCTTGATGACAATGTCATGTCATACTACATAACAGTCAAGAAAAGAAACAGACAACCTTAGACCAGTTTTTAGTTCTCAAAAGGTTGAGATCTAGTGAGCCATATTCCTGATGCTTTTATGGACGAGGGCTCTCTTTGTAACCAGTAACTACCCTTCATTTCATCCTCCCTCCCTGCAAGTCAAAGATGTTAACTTGAATGTTGAGTACAGTATGAAACTGTTTTTTCTGGTAAACTAGGCACGTGTTCTAACTTTGGTGAATATACTAGGAAAATTAGTGGTGTTTCTGGTAAATTACACATATTATACAATCCATTTTTATTATGATAAGGTTAGTTAAGGGGTGCTTTGGGAAGTTTGTAATGCATTATGATATTTTCATTATTTCTTATGGGAAACACAGTCTGGACTTAGAACCAACTTGAGTTACAATCAGCCCTCGTGAAGAAATTGAGTTTATAAGTCAAGGGCCAATTGATATATACACCTCAAAGATGGTAAATAATAGTACTTCCTTGTTAAATGTCATACTTTCAACAGGAAGAATTAAGGTTCTTCAATGTTTATTTTTGGAAATTGTCTTAAAAACCCCTCAGATATGAGAAAAAACATGTATGTACAAGGATGTTCAATGAAGTCATGTTTTCCCCAGGGAAAACTTGTAAACATCCAACATAGTCAATAGGAAATTGGTTACATAATATTTGTTACATTTCTCAAACTAGAATATTATGTAACCATTAAAAACAATGAGTTGGATGATATTTACTGACATGAAAAATGCCACAGTATACTGCTAAGTAAAGGAAGCAGGGCAGCCAAAGAACATTTATACCCTATTATTTTTATCCATAATTAATATTGTAATTATATATGCATATGTTACACATAAAATGCCTATTAATAAATTCAGAAAAGAATACTAGAAAGTACGAATAGTAATATTTTTCAAAGTGATAGGATTACTACATTTTTTTCTTTTTTTTCAGTGAATATGTATTAATTTTATAGTAGAAATTTTTTTCGATATGACATGTTTAAGTACCTTAAATACCTGGAAACATGGCACTTTAAGTCATTTATATCAGACACTTTCAACATTTAATTAGGTCCACAAGACATAAAAACTATAATTGTTTGAAGAACTTATGGAGAGAAAACACAGTTCCTACCTTTTGCAGAGAAATGAAAACATAACAAGTATGAGATCCAGCAGTGTAATGGAGGCAGTAAATTTTCAGACACTATGCCTTTATGAGTCTCAATAAGGGAATACCTCTTCTCTCTGCAACAGAAATAACATGGGCATCACATTTATTTAAAGACTAACATTCAAATTTGATTTTGTTTGATACTGGTAGTTGGTATCTAAGTTCTAGTATCTTTGGCAAAGCACCAGAAGCTGGGTGTGATGGTGCCTGCCTAAAGCATCAACACTTGGGAAGCTGAAGCAGGATGAACATTGTGAGTTTGAGGTCAGTTGAGACTACACTGTGAGTTCAGGCTAGCCTGGACCAGTGATGAGACCCTGTCTCAAAAAACAAAAACAAAAAACTTCAACAACAAAAATATCCAAAAAACAACAGAGTAAGAGAGAGTGTTGTAGTCAGGAGTTTCAAGGAGAACAATTACATATGGGACACATAATATCATTTATAATAGTCACCCAAGGAGTCAAATACAAAGAAAGTGCAGGAAATATGTCCACAACACTAATGACCTAGAAAATCCAGTTGAGGGCCTGGATCCTATGGCAATAACCTGCATGAGTTCAGCTGAAAACCTACAGCCCATGACAATGACCCATGCAAATTCATCCCACAGATTTGCATGGGAAGGCCCAAAAGTCACCAGTGGAAGCTAGAAAGTACATGCCAGTGTAATAAAGGAGCTGTGTCAGCAGGTCGAGGATTCTGTAATACAGTCAGTGGTGCTCAAAATAAGGACCAGAGGTGCCCTGAAAAGTACCACAGCCTTCTTCAGCAACAACGAGGTCCCAAGCTCCTCCTCCAAGAACACCCACGTACATTTCAGGAAGCCAGCATGACAAGCTTCTCCAGGAGAATGAATAGCACACACCTTCCCCTCCAGAGCCAGGAAGTGATGCTCCAAGTAAGAAACAAAGCTCCCCTAAAGTGAACCTCAGCCATTCTCAGCAACAAGGTCCCGAGCTCCTCTGATGAGAAAAGCCAAGTTCATATCAGCAGAGCCAGCATGACAAGCTCCTCCAGGAGAACCAATGGCTCCAAACAACACCATCACTTAGGAGAAACCATAACACTACTCTTCCTTGCCAAGTCTCCTTTTTTATGCTGACTACAGTCCTTAGGTTGGCCATTGACACTCAGCACCATGCTGATTCAGGTCAGCTGATGCTTAAGTTGACCACCAGTTACCAATCCACTACAGAGAGTATCTTCATCCTTTCAGAATTTCTTGATGAACTACTATAGTAGTACTATACTTTTAATGTTCGTTAATATATTTAGTAATTTAAAAATTGTCAATAAAATGACAATATAATTTTTATGTATTTACTATCGGTGAGACTGTATATTAGATCTTGTGGTGAATTGTTTTAGTCCCTTTAACATCTTTTTCTTTTTATGTCTTTTGGTTTTGTGAGGCAGCATCTTGCTGCAGAGTTCAGGCTGGTCTTGCATTCAGTATGTTGCCCAGGCCAGCCTTGAACTTGGAACAATACTCCTGTCTCAGAGTTCTAAGTGCTAGAGTTACCAGTGAGCATGAACATGACCTTAACACTTTTTTTTTCAATTAGTATTAATTCAACAATATTTCCTGGGTGCCTATTATACCAGGTACTGTACCAGGCACTATAATTAGAACAGTAATCATAATTTTAACACAATGTAACCATTAATATCCTTATTTTAAGATGAAGTTATTAAACCTTCAGGATTTGATCACAAATAGCCTACCTAAGCAATTCTATTACAACCCATTCAAAAACAGTTTGTCTGGTACCAAGTATTATTGTTACTATCATCAACAAAGAAAAAATTTCCAAATGTTTTCAGTTATTTTATTTTATGGTTTAAATCTAGATGTCTGCCAGGAGGCTGGTACCCTTATAGGCCAGGCTTTGGAAGAGGAAGGGACCATGGGAGCACCCATGGTTGACTGGTATTAGGAAATGGGGCCTGAGTAGAGAGCTCTAGTCTTCCTCCTGGTGCCTCCCTTCTCTCTCTGCTTCCTGGCCGCGATGGCATTAATAGCTGCCCTCTCTCCAAGCCCTTCTGCCAGGCCATTTCTGTGTTCTGCCAAACATGGATTGAATCCTCTGAACTCTGAGCCTCTATTGCTTAAAGTTGTGCAAGTTGAGTGTTTGAACCTAGCAAGGAGGAAAGTGACAAATTAAAATGAAGAAAATATCAAAGACAGAACAATAACTAAATGTGACATAAAATACATACATACTGTATGTTTCAGATAGCCTTTGTTATGTGTAATGTGACCCATCTTAATTCTCACACAATTTCCCACCAGTATTCCCATTTTTTAGATGAGAACTTTGTAGCTTAGAGAGGATAGTGAGATAGGAAGCTTAAATCTAGGTCTAATTTCAAGCCTAAAAATGTTATTTAAAGAGAAATAAATTAAAAATTATTGAAATTGAGAAATAAAGCAGTAAGAACAAAAGTTAAGCATCCTGATATATGTGTGATAAAAATATGGTGAATATTTAAATTTAAAAAATTATTACAGTAGAAGACATATTGCCAATAATTTCTCTCAAAATAATTCCTCTACCCCTTTCCAATGCACTGATTACATTATTTTTGTCTCTATTTGAAGAAATTCTGGAAGTCTTCTTTCATAACTATCTGTATTTTTGCTGCTGTGGCCATCTCAAGGTCTTGAATCAATTTAAGACACTTAGTTTTGACATGGGGGAAGAGTTAGAAGACACACGGTGAATAAGACATCCAGTGAATAAGGTGAACAAAGACAAACTGCAGTAATTTTATGAGCCTGGCTTTCTGCTGTATGGCTTATAGGAGCAGCACTCTGTATTTTTGATAACACCTTGTAAAGACATGAAGCAGAGCTGCTTCAGAAAGTGGCAAGAACAATGGGATAAGTGGGTTTGAAGCAAGGGGGACTATTTTGAAGGGGATCAACGGCATTGTCTTCTCTCTCTCTCTCTCTCTCTCTCTCATTCTCTCTCTCTCTCTCTGTTTTTGAGATAGTGTTTCAATCTGTAGTTCAGGCTGGCCTTGAACACACTTGTAGCCCAGGCTGGCCTTGAACTCACAATTTACTCCTGCCTCAGCCTACTGAATGCTGGAATTATAGGTGTGAATCTCCATGCCTGGTTGCAATGTGTCTTTTATTGTAATAGATTTTAAAAATTTAAATACTCATCATCTATTTTGATCAGCCCTGCACACATTCACACACAGCTACATGCCTGTATGGATTGTGATATTGTTACAAATCGTCAAGCTGCACTACTATATGGTAAAACAGCATACAGGCAAATAGAGGTGCAGGGAGAAATGAAGGAGGTAACTATCTGGAAAAGAGAACATAAGCAAAAATCAGCTTGAAGTATAGATTATAATTATATTAGCTCCATACTGTCAACTTAGGTCTCACAGATATATAGTAGAGATACTGACACTAACTTGCTCTATGGCCTTGAGAACAAAAACTCAAAACAATAACAATCTACATTTTCAAAACAAGATGACAGGAACCCAACAATGGTTGTAATATTGCATAATGTTATCTTTAAAAGAGTGGCTTTTATCTTTTTCCTTCCTTCTTTTTTCCTTTCCCTATTCCAGTTATTTTTCTCCTTTGAGCAGTTTCTTACCCTTTCACAATATCTTGTAGATTTTGGATCTTACATCTTTCAGTTTCTTACACTTGGGAGACAATATGGTATTTGTTGTGGAAGAATCTTATTTCCCCACTGATTTTGAAAGACAGTTTTGCAGGGTACATCAATCTGGGTTGGAAGCTGTTTTCTTTCAGTACTTGAAATACTTCATTACATGCTTTTTTTGACTTGCTGGTTCGTGGTGAGAAGTCTGATAGGCTTTCTTATATAGGTGACCTGTTTCTTTTCTCAAGTGGCTTTTAATATTCTGTTCTTATACTGAATTTCTGGGATCTTGATTATCATATAATGAGGTGAGGGTTTCTTTTGTTTATGGCTAATTGGAGTTCAATATGCCTCATTTACCTGTATGTCAAGTGTTACTTCTATGTCTGGGAAATTTTCTGCTATTATATCTACATACAGTCTTTTTATGTCATTTGTGTTGTCTCCTTGTTTTTCATTGATGTCTATCAGTTTTATATTGTTTCTCTTTACATTATCTTGCTGCTTTTAAATTGATATTTCCTGATTCCTTGTTATTTTTAAGAGCTGTTTCATAAGCACTAGCTGCAATCATGTCTTCGAGGTCTGAGAGTCTATCTTCTGTTTCATTCATGCAGTCCTGTCAGCTTTTAAAGGAATTTTTGATTTCCTGAATAGCTCCTTGAATCTGTTTCATGTATTCTATTGTTTCCTGTATTGTTCATGCAAGGTTTCTATCACATTCCTATTCTCCTCTATTTTACTTTTATATATGTCTTTGTTGTATATACTCACCAATTCATTCATTATGTTTATCATTTCTGTTTTTACCTGAGCAAATATTTCTGATCTGATTTCCTTTACAGCTTCCTGGAGTTGTTTATTTCCCTTGCTATCATTTCAGAGATTTCAGGTGTGTAATTTCCAAATTCATCCATGTCTATCTCGCCTGAACTTGATCAGGATTGTCTGGAAGTTTGCCTGCGTTTTGTTCTTTTGTTTGGGCATTTTCCCGTGTTTCTCTGAATCAGCCAGATGCCAAATTCTTCCCTTTTGGTGGGCTGTCCAGCAGTGGGCCTCATTGAGGGTTGCTGTTGTTTCTGGGTTGTTGGGTGCAGACATCCATTCCCCGTGGACTTCACTGAGGGTTCTGTGATGTCTGTAGATTGCTGGGTGCAGTATTCCAGTCCCTGTGGGACTCAGAGATGATTCCCAGGTGTGGATGGGTCTTTGGGTGCAGACTCCCAGTCACGACAGGCCTCACAATGGGTTCCCAGATGACTGAGAGTCACTGGGCATAGGCTCCCCGTAACTGTGGGCCTCAGCATGGATCCTGGGTATGGGTGGGTCACTGGACACAGCTTCCCAGTCCTTGCAAGCCTCATTTAGGGTTCCTGGATATGGGCAGGTCACTGGGTACAGCTTCCTAGTCCCTTTGAGCCTTGCCAAGGGTTCTTAGGTATGGGGGGGGTCACTGAGTACAGTTTTGCAATCCTTTTAGTAGTCACTAAGGGTTCCTGGATGACTGTAGGTCACTGGGAGCAGACTCCTAATACCCGCAGGCCTCTGAGATGGTGTCAGCGTGTGGGTGGGTCACTGGCACAGCTTCCCAGTTCCCAACAGCCTCACTGAGGGTTCCTGGATGACTGTGGGTCACTGGGTGCAGACTCCCATTCCCTGTGAATCTCAGAGATGGTGTCTGGGTGTGGGGGGGCCACTTAGTGCAATTTCCAGTCCCCAAAAATGTCACCGAGAGTTCCTAGATGACTGTGAGTTTCTGGGCACAGACTTTTGGTCCCCATAGGCTTCAGAGATGGTGTCCAGGTGTGGGCGGGCCCTTCTATACATATTTGTTTGTCTGTGTGTCCAATGTGTAAACAGTTGTTTATTTGAACTCAACAAATTTTTCTTCATTTTGCAGTTTTGGATTTTTGAAGCATTTGTTTGTAATTTTATTTGGCTTATGGATAAATGTCATCAAAATTAAAGATATGCTTCCACTCAAGTTGCCAGCTGATCAAAGTGATGTTAAAATTGGTTTTAGAAATGTACTGCTTATATATTATGCTTGACTCTCTTATTGTTCAAAAATATTGTTAATTGTTATGGTCTGATTTTCATAAGTAATTAAAATTGTTAAGCTAATTAAAGAAAAATCCCTTAGGGTGGGGGAAAACTATTGGACAGGACTCCAACTAATAAAAAAGCAGCTGCCTGGAATAAAAATTATCCAGTTCTTGTTAATTAATAGTGGTCCCCACTAATCTCCATAGCCTTATATGAGAAACACCAAAATTTTGTTCAAAATATATTATTGTGACATGTTTACATTGGTGATCACCAAAAGGTTAAGTTTCTAGAAATAAGAAAATAAGATTTCCTGATTTAAAAATGCTCTGGTTAAAAAAAAAAAAAAACTAAAAAACAAAGGTTTTCACATGGCTATGACACTTTTTTGCGGCTACTTTCATGGTGCATTTAATCTATTCATGCATTCCTATGCACCAGTTTTCTAAAATGTAAAAACTGGTATTATGTTGATGAACATTTTCTTTCAGATTCAGTCATATGCCTTTCTCTTGTGTTCCAGCTACTTGTGATAAGAGGCTGATGCTAAGCCAACATAAGGTCACTAATCAATAATATTTTTAAGAAAAACTTCTGTGATATGTATGTGCTATGTGCATGTCACTATATTTAGGCATGCCTAACCATTAAACAGTTCAGATAAGATCACACAGTTCAATGATGTTTCATGAAAAGACCAAAATTAGGTAAGGGCTTCTTATGTACTAAATAGAGATGACTGACTAAAAGGCTATTCTATGTTAAAATAGAGATTAAAGTGTGTTACAAAAATGTCATCATGATTATCATGCTAAAATACATTTTTTGGTCATGCTAAAATGTTATGTATAGCTTTTAATCTCAATTTTCTCTGAAAAACCATGTAACTGTTGCCTGTTAACATTATACTAGAACTCAATTCCTAGAACATCCATGGGTCATAAGAAATAACAGCGCTCTGATGATACTTTGTATTTCAAGGTGCTTGATATTCACTGCTTCCATTACAATGTAACATTAACTTTCTCTTCTGGATGTATGACAACTAAAAATTAAAAGGTAGATGGGCTATGAGGACAGCCAATATTTTGGTTTCAGTTCTTCGAGTTTATTGTGGACCCAGGACATGAGAGAATCTTTTCAGCAGATATCCTGTAACTCTGTTGAGTTGTACAACCTCCTGACTAGAGAGATTATTGAACCACAGGGGAGGAGGGGAAAGAGATCAATGGTGTTTAGTGTGCCTAAGGACAGTCACCAGAGAAAAAGTCTCCAAAGCTTTCACAGAAAGCAACATGGTCAAGCAATGGCCATGACTCATCCAGATGGCTGACAATCACAGAAGAACTGAGAAGTTGCATGCACAGTTCCAAGGTAAATCCTGAGGAAACTTAACTGACCTTGATTCACATATAACAAGAGGTTAATGTTTATTAATACAGGTCTCAATTTAACTTTGTGTTGAACAGTCAGTTGAGAAGTATAACCAAGAGATACTTAAAACAAGCCCTTAACAATAAGCTAGATTAAAAAAAAATAAACTCAAGTCACTAACCCCTTCTGGCAGTTTTCTGCTATAACAATTAACCACTGTTCTGGGTCATCAAAAAATACAATAAAATCTATAAAAACTCAACAAAAATCCTTAAATTCTTTACGTAAGATCAGCTAAAGCTAAAGGCTTTTGACAAAATACCAGACTCCATCAACAGAGAGAGAAAGAAAAAACAACAACCAACCAACTAACCAACCAATCAAAATAAAACAATGGGCTGAAATCACTATTCCACCCATTATAAAAACAGTTTCTGGACTTGACTTTCTCTAACTTGTTTTTCCCTTCTGGGGTGCATGCTTTGATTACACATGCTCTAATTTCTCAAAATTTGTTTATTTTTGCCTAGATGCTACCAAACTCCAAGTGACCACACAGATAAAACCAATGATAAACATGCTAGGTTCCTTCTACTGATCAACCTTGTAAATAGTGTTCATTGCTGGTAAACTACAAAACTTCTATTTGAGACCCATTAGATTGACTCTCTAGGAGGGTCCTGACTTTTGTCTTCCTTCTTATTGACTCCATCTTTGTTACTTTTTTGTTGCTGGGACAAAATACTAACACTCAAAATTAAGGAAAGGAAGATTTATTTACCTCACAGTTTGTGGAGGTTTTAGTCCATAATCAGCTTGCTCCAATGCAGGGTGGCATGGCATAGAGGCAATACTCCATGGTGGCGGAAGACAGCAAAGCAATAAGACCAAGAAGAGGGGAAGAGTAAGCCTCTTTTCCTCCTTTGTATTGTACACAGGCCACCCCCTCTCTCGGTTCTCAACTTGACACAGTGTATCAGCCATAACAGAGCCATTTCAGCTTGAAGCAGTTAAGACCAAAATTATGCTCAGTGTCTCCTAATCACAGTTAGGGATAGCTCTTCAAAAATATAAACAGTTAAGCTAGTTACAGATATTACAAGCAGTTAGAGAGGGGTGGGCCTTCAACACTAAAGACAATTATGGCCAAAGATACAGTCTCTAAAGTCAGGCTTTTAATTAAAAAACAAAAAAGCTGGGTATGGTGGTACATGCCTGTAATCCCAGCTCTTGGGAGGCTAGGTAGGAGGATTACTCTGAATTTGTGGCCAGCCTATGTTACAAAGTGCATTCAAGGCCAGCTTGAATTGCAGAGCATGACCTGTCTAAAAAAACAAAACAACTACAACAACAAAGGAAAACTAAACCAAACCAAACCAAACCAAAACAAAACAAAACAAAAAATTCCTTCAATCATGGAGCCCACACTTGAGACCCCTCCTGGGCCCATTGTCCATTTTATTTTTCATTTTGTTAATAGAGCCTTATATCCTTAGTTGGTTAACACAATTTGTGTCCTAGCACCTAGATTCTATGAAACTATAGATGGTCCTTACCCAGAGTACATAAATGGCCCTAGGGTCCCACACAAACCTAGTCCCTATTCAATCTTAAACAACAAAAACATGACTTAAACAAACACAATCTAGACAAAGATTTGTCAAGATACAAATAATGAGAAGACTAAAGCAGAAAAGCCCCCTTTATTCTAGTTTTATTTTTCCAACCTGTCCCATGTAAGATGGCCTCCTCAATTGCTGCTCACGGATGCCTGGAAATCACTTCTTGGTTTATCATTCATACTGACTTCTTGGGCAATATGTTTCCATTTCCCATTTGATCCACCTGTTTCCCAAAGTCACAGGATCTTCCTTGCCCTGTCAAAAACCTATAGTTCTCATTCTGTGCTTCCTGCCTGTGAAAGCCTATAAAAATCCCAGACCACTAAACGGTGGGGCCTGGCTTTGTTGTAGGGAGTAAACCTGACTAAGAAAACAGTTGTAAACTAAAGCTGTGCACTGCCTCCACTGTTTTGTTGTTTCTGCTTGCTGTAGCAGTATCTGTAGGAACCAGCCTGTGAGTTTATATTTTGACTTAGGGGTGAATGAGGATGAAAGACAGAAGGCACAAAATTAATCTGGAAGGTGCTCTTTGACTGTAGTAGACAAAAAAGCCTTGAATATTTGGTCCACCTCACTTTTATTTACTTAGACATAGATGCAAAAAATTAGTGTAGCAGAAGATTCATCTGCCTCCTATTATCTATAAAACATGCCTGGGTAAACAATTGAATCTCAGCTTTGACTCCTCCCTTGACTTTGCAACATACCAGCATGCCTGCCTGTTGCCACAGTTTGGTGTTTTTTTCCTTTGTGCTCCCAGAGGTCAATTAGGCCTTGATCCTTATTACCTGTCTTCCTGCAACTGTTAGTCCTATGTCTCTTCTATTAGTAATTCCTCACTTCAGCCCTATGAGGTAGACATTACAACTGACACAGCTTCAAAAGTCAGAATAATCCTTATTTCATCAACTCCTCAAATTATTAAAAACAAACTCATAACAAACTGATCAATTGAAAAGGGACCACTAGTTATTAATACCAGCTCTATTTTAAACATCAAATCAAATACTAATTGCCTAATCAGTATAAACTAAAAAGAACTGATAACTCAAATTAGATCTTCAGTTAAGCCATAATATTCTGCCTGTCTACGTTAAGAATTTCATTTTACTCTGAATATACTTTCAAAAGGCATAGAATAATCAATGTATTATTCTTATGAAGAATGTTTAACTTGAATTTAATAATACTTAAATTTTCAGAAAAATCTAAATTAAGGGATATGTTGCTGACAGCCCAGTTTTACTAAAAATGTAAACTACATGGCATAAAAAAGCTGGGGAATTTGTTTCTGAAGTGTATTATACAATGATAGACAATGTATGAATGTTGACTGGCTCCTACATCATGAAAAAAAGGACAGTCCTAATTACTAGACAACTGGAAAATTTTAAATACACACTTTAATAATCTCTATCAATAACACACTTAAAACCATATCAGGGAGTTTATTCCTATATATAAAATTTTGTACATTTATAGTTATCACTACCTACTAAATATCTACCAAGTGTGATAATCCTGTAGACAGAAATTCTTGCAAGAAATAGGCCATGAAATACTAGGCTTGGCAAAAGGACTAGATAAAGGGTAGTGAAGTTCCTTCTACCTCATACTGATGAGCTAGCAAAACAATGAAACACCATCATTATACTTTGTGACTCAGACCATCTGTAAATTAAAGCATTTTTCCCCTCAAAAAGAAGAGAAACATTCAGAATGTTGGAACATGTTGGCTCCTTCATGTACCCTTAAGAAAAGTCCTTCAAGATTCAGTGGCAGGTCAGGAAGCAAGAGAAAAAAAAAGATAGCTTTGCTAAACAAGGTAGTTTCTGGTTGTGGCTAAGAATCAGGTAATCTAGACCTTAACAGGATTGAAGAAGTCAAATTATAAGTGCTTTATAGTTATCATGTATTTAGTTTTTGAATAAGCTATTCACATGACAGAATTTGGTATAAAAAGGCAGTGAAAATCTCTCTACTAGTCTTGTCCCCTGCCTT
Source organism: Hydrochoerus hydrochaeris (assembly GCA_004027455.1). Classification (NCBI taxonomy): domain Eukaryota; kingdom Metazoa; phylum Chordata; class Mammalia; order Rodentia; family Hydrochaeridae; genus Hydrochoerus; species Hydrochoerus hydrochaeris. Next base: position 334,535 of record PVLA01001405.1, on the reverse strand, counting down.
CTGTTTTCTGTCCTTAGAGGCAACTTTTTTTATCAGTTTCACATGTTCTTCCAGAGATTTCCAATGTCTACAAATATTTCTATTCATGGGACAGGTTACCAATACTATTCTTTCTTGCCTTTTCCATGTTTTGTCAACTACTCAGACCAGTACATACAAATCTGCTTAACTTTAAGAGCTTCATTAGTATAAAGCCTATATAATAATAGATTAGATAAGAATGCAAGATGATATAACCATAGTCTTTCATAAGGCTTATGATTTAAGAATATGAAATATACAAGAATATAAGAAGACATAACAGATGTTTTTGCATGCAAAATAAGATAGGTGATACCAGGCAGAAAACAGCTTAGGAGGGCTATGATTTAGGTATGAGAGTTTATGGTACCAAAGATACTGGCTGAAGAATGTACCTAGGTGGATTTATCTAAAAACATTATTGGATTTCAAACATCTAAGTGTGTTGTAGCAAAGCATCTGAAAAAGTATTGAAACTCCTGTCATAAGAGAGGTGCAAATATGGGAAAGATTAAAGTGGAAGACACCAAAAAGACGAAGGGTTGAAGCAAAAAAAGGGTAAGGAGTGCATGATGTGTACCACTGGACATTGACAAGAACCTGTGGCAGTAGATAAGTGCATGAAATCTGGAGGTCAGGCAAAGAGGAGCTATACCTAGATGGATTCTGCCACATGATGCTGGAAGGTCAAGGGCCAAGCAATAACTCAGCAGGGGTCAGCAAGGAAACACTGTCTGACCCACTAAAATCTGATGATATATAAGTCTCCCCAAGAATGTGAGAAAGAGCAAAAGGAGAGCAGAGAAAGATGGCATGAACTGTTATTTTAAAGATCAAATTGATTCAATTTTGATTCAGAAATGAGTAAGTAACTTCAAATAGGCAAGATTACATTTTCCTTTGTCTTTTGACATATTTTGGTAGAGGTCCCAGAAAGATGTGAAATATATCTACTGTAGGGATAAACAAGACTTTATACACATGAGATAACTATAAAACTTACATCTACACAGGTAGCTCATAGGGTATTAAAAAAATCTAAAGAAAGGTAGTATGAAAAGGTACAAACAATAGAATGGTGTAAGTTTCCACTCACAATTTCTAATAGTAACCTTTCTTAGACTTCTTTCCAAGTTTTGGGGAGTTTTAATGCAGTTCCATATATAGATACATTCCAGGATTAGAATTTTCAGAGTAAAGACCAGCAGTACAATATAGCCTGACAAGAAATGGAAATGAGACACCTGGAAAACAATAATGTGGTGGGCAAAAATGAAGATCTTTGGGACTTCAGAAGGAGCTAAAGGGAAAAACACAAACTATAAAGAAGCTGAAGAAATGGAGTACCACACAGAAAAAAGAATGAAGCAGGTGGGAAAGAAAGCTCACAGAGAAGGTGATCTCTCTCTTTGGATACAAGGAAAGCCCATAAAGGCTTTGCAATCCCAGGGAGAAACAATGGATTAGGCTGGGAGCAGTATCCCCCAAGTAAAGTCCACAGTTATTATAAACTGCAAAAACAGCTTGAAGTTTTACTCTGAAAATGACTGCTTTCAAATGGCAGGTTAGAGTTGGAGAAAATACACAGTGCAGCACTTGCCATATTTGAGTGTTTAATCTGGAACTATTTTGGGAAGGGATTAATTTTTCAAAATTAAGTTCAAGAGCAACCACAGGACAACTATACTTCAGGTTTGTGATGTCAACCTACAGAGTTACTGGGTGAAAGATGGCCATAAGACTGTCATGGAGAGGAAGTGAGGTAGACATAAACCCCTCTTGAGAACATTAAACTCAAGCAGGAATGTCGAGGTGTCCCACCTTTTAAGCTGAGAAACGCTGTGCAGTGAGGGGCCAGTTCCTTTTCTGGGCTCCACCGGACCCCAGCTTTGTGTCTTCTTTATTTTCTTTCCTCTCGTAGTTCTTCATCCAAGAACCTCAAGAGCCATATGGATTATGGAATATTTTCCTTTTCTTTTTTTCCTTATTTGTTCATTTACTACTTTTACCTAATTCTATTAATGTTCTTTCATACCTTAATAGGATTTTTATCTCACTTTTTTCTGTTTCTTCTTAATTTTTCAAGTTTTACTTCTTCCATTTTCATATTTTCCAGACTTTCCATTTTTACTATTATTAAGATTTATTAATCTTGAGACATTCAATTGACTTTATGCTATTACCGAATTCTTTTCTATCGCTAACCTGGTTGTATAGCAGGTACATTCAATAGGTATGTACTGTATGCAAATATACGGTTTGTTCATGTTTATTAAAATATATACTTTTTTCTTTCATTTATCAGGACTGGATCTCAATACTATTGAGCTATTACAAACTGTTACAAGGAAGGAAATTATATACTATAAAACAAATAGTCTCCAAGTTGATAAAGTAACTGCAACCACAAAATAAGAACAGATTCATTTACAAAAAGAAGTGTAAGCTTTAAGTTATAGACTAAGAGAATATATACAGAAAAGAAAGGAAAAGTAATTAAAAAGACTGGCATAGTAGGGGCAACATCCAAATAATAAGAGTAAACTGAGAAAATAAGAAAATATAATTCATGAGAAATTTCCTGAATTAAAAAGCACAACTTTCTATATTGAAATGGCTCGCTGAAGCTGGATATGGTAGCACATACCTATAATCCTAGAACTTTGGGAAGCTGAGGTAGGAGGAGGATAAAATCAAGCTCGACCTAGGCAACCTACTACTTAATGATTCCCTGTGTCAAAGAACAAGATGGGCTGGGGATATAGTTCAGTGTGAAGGCCCTGGGTGCAACTCCAAATTTTACCAGAAAACAGAAAGAAAAAGAAAAAGGCTCGCTGATACTTAAACAGTTAAATGAATGAAAGTAGATCTTTAACAAAGCTTATCCTAATAAAATATCCAAACTCTGAGACAGGAAATACTAAAAGCTTACAGAAAGAATAAAAATAGATAAAACAAAAATTATAGTATTTGTCAATTTTTCAACATTGAAAGTTAAAAGACAATGGAGGAAGTTATAAAAATTTTGAGAGAAAATTCTTCACAGAACTAGAGCAATAATCTTAAAATTTATATGGAAGCAGAAGAGACCCAAAACAGCCAAAGCAACTTTGAACAAAAATAGAAAAGCAGGAGGCAACAGAATCCTCAATTTCAAGTTATACTGCCATAGAATAGCACAAACACAGACATGTTGATCTATAGAATGAAGACAGCAGAAACAACTCCAATCATATTTGGCCACATATTTTGACAAAAGGACCAAAAACATAAAGATAATCTCTTTAATAAATGATGCTGGGAAAACTTAACCCATGTGCTCTGTAGTAAAAGGAAATCAAAATGGATCAAAGACCTAGATATTTAATAGGAACATTTAACTTATCTGCTAGAAGATAAAAATAGATAAAACTCTTTAAAACACTGATGTAGGCAGGAACTTTCTGAACAGAATACCAATTGCATAAGCAATAACATCAAGAATCAACAAATGGTATCATAACAAATTAAAAAGGTTCTATATAGTAGAGGAAACAACCAATGAAGAGGCAACCTATGGAATAGGACACATTTTTTGGCCAGCTATTTCTCCGAGAGAGGACTAATATTTAGAATATATAGTACTGGTACAAAAACAGATACAAGGATCAATGGAACAAAACAGAGGATTCAAATAAACCCAAGGCACAGTCAACCATCTCATCTTCAATGAAGGGCCCCAAAACATAACAGGAGGAAAGATAGTTTCTTTACCAAATGGTGCCAGGAAAACTGGTTATCCATATGGAGAAAACTGAACCCAACCCAAATTGTTCAGCATGTACTAAACTAAGCTAAAAATAAAAGAAAGATCTAAATATTAAAACAGAAACAACTTGCTAGAAGATAAAGCAGGAAAAGCATAGTCATATACATAGATATAGGCAAGGATTTTCTGAATAGAACCCCAACTCCATAAGAAATAAGATGAAGAATCAATAAATGGGGTTATATCAAACTAAAAACTTTTGCATAGCAAAGAGAAAAATCAACAGAGTGAAGATGGAACTTACAAAATGGGAAAATACTTTTGGCAGCCACTTTTGGACAGAGGACTAATATGTAGTGCATATGAAGACTTAAAAAAAAAAACCCAACAAAACAACAACAACCACAAAAAACTAGGCCTGCCCAAAGAAAAGACACAATTCAAAAATGGGCAACTAAAATAGAGACATCTCGAAAGAAGTACAAATGGCCAATAAGTACATGAAACAATGTTCAGCATCTTTGATATTAAGAGAAATGCAAATCAAAACACTCAGATTCCACCTTATTGTAGTAACAATGGCTATAATCAAATGCTGGTAAGGTTGTAGAAAAAAAGAACCCTTCTACATTGATGGTAGGACTCTAAATTAATCCCACCACTGGGAATGATAATTTATACCCATTCTCAATATCAATCACATGTCAGTAACATAAAATAGGCATTTGTAAATTCCTAAGTGTGATATCCTTGAAAAATAGGCACTGTAAGGTTCAAATCCTAGTTTTCACTATATAATTTTAAACAAGATTTTTTTGGCTATAATAATTAAAGCATATTAACTGAATAAATTAATGAGTCTCATTTCTGTACATGGGTACATTATGCTTGGATTACATCCACCCCCCCTTCTAACCTTTTCTTTCCTTCCTCCTTTCCTTCTCTGCCCAGTGGAACAAGATAGTAAACACGTTTTTGCTTAATTTTTCTTAAAATCCTCATTTTATAGGGACATTGTGAGTGTTAAATGATACATGAAGAGTTGGCAAAATGCCTAACAACAGCAAGTAGTCAATACAGTTTATGTTGACTATTTTTATTTAGTATTCCCTAATTGCTAACTATGGATTGTAAGGACCACTTATTTTTTGGATTTACAGATTAAGCTCACTACACTTGTTTTCCAACTCTATATATAGGCCTTGTAAAATTTCATTTTCCACAAATGTCTGTTCAACTACACAGAAGTTAGGCTCAAAATACTTACATCTGATTTCACTCCAAAATGTTGATTAGAAATAAATGTCATACCTGGAACTACTTCTCTTTTCTTAACCAATTCTGCTTACATTTTGCTTAACAAAATCTAGAAAAAGAGTTGTAATCAAATGATCTAGGTTTAGGTAGGTCACTTGGCTCTAAGTGTTCAATTCGTTATCTGTAAAGTGGAGCTGATAGTACTTTCTGGAGTTCATATTTGTCTTTTACTTCCCTGCCTGCTACTTCTGCTAACTATATAAACAGCTGTCTTTGGAACGCTTGTGCCAGTTGTTGACTCGCTCTCTGATCACAATAACGGGTCCAGTGATAGGCACTAAAACAAATTAGGGTCAGTGACATGCAAAACTGTATGGGCTATGGAGCTAAAATGGAGCCAACCCTGGGCAAAACAGCCTCAAATTAGTCTATCTGAATACCATTCTGCCCTGTGAACCAACATGTCCTCTTCTGACTTAAATCAGTGATGAGCATGTGGCTAAGAGGGATATGCAGTAATAAGGTTAGAAAAGAGTTTTTCTTTACAACCAGAGGAGTCTTAACTCCTACCTAACTTACAGGTATTATCTCAAATGTTTTTAGTATTACCTGACATACTAAATATAAAAACATCTGGTAAATGTAACACATTCATGAAGGGGCCATAATTCATGTCTCTCTGCTAGGTGGCTTGAACTACTGGTGGTACATGTATAACTGTACCATTTGTATCACCAGGCACGCAAGTGTTACCTGGTGGGTCGAGCCAGTGTGAACATGTTAAAGCAGTATGCAAATGTTTACTGTTATTATAATTTTTAACAAAATATGCAATTTCTTCACATAGCAAACTATACCTTTTAGTAGTTATAACTAATATTTATAGAAATCAAAATACCCTCATTAAAAATCTGGAGGTTTTATGTATTTGTTATAGTGTCCAGATATCCCCTCAAAACCTCATACAGTCATAGGTGTGGTTTTTCAGAAGTGACTGGATCCACAATGTGTGATGCTGGGATCAAGCATGTGTGATTACTAAATTAATCCAGTGATTTATTTGGCATACTTCTGGATGTGGATAATGGCAAGGCCTACCCAGGGTGTCAGCGCTATCTGCCCTAAGGGAATGTAGCCTGGGTAGAATATAAGGGACGGAAAGCGGGCTGTTAAGGTTGCTTGCTTCCCTGCACTGTTTTGTATCATTTCATTTTCCAATACACTTCCTGCCATGCTACCTTGCCTTGGAGCCAGCTGACTATCCACTGAAACTTCTACAAATTATAAACTGAAATAAACCTTCCTCGTTTAAAACTTTGGTTGTTGGGGTTTTGTTTGAGCAATGAGAAAAGTAACTAAGAAAATATGATTTGTAAAAATATACTTTAAGGCTAAAGATGGCCAATCAGTGAGCAACAAAATACAAAGCTTCCCAGGAAAAACAACTCATATGCCAGAATTAAACATCCTGGAGAGATCCAGACAGAGGGAGATGGATCCTCTTGACACAGGAAGAAATAAAAATGTAAAAAAGCTTGTCAAACACGTCAGGACTACAATTGGAACAGATAAAATTACGGGACACAGCGTTTTTGCTGCAACCCACCAAGTTTGTGCCGGCCTGAATTTGGGCCAGCTCAAATCCGCGCAGGTTGGCAGAACTGCCCAAACTCCTTCTCACTGCCACTGACAGGAGCCACAGCAGCGCTGAAGTTGGGGGTTGGTGAGCCCAACAGAGAGCGGAGCCGGCGAAGGGACCTTCATTAATCCACGGTCAGTGCTGGGAATGAGACACCCCCCCACCCACATGGAAAGGGTGCGACCAAAGGGGCGACATGTTGGAACTGGGCAGGAGGAGCCTGAACTGGGAGCGACAATGACTTCAGTTGGTTGCTACCTCCCCAGAGCAGATTCATGGGATTTGCTTGGACTGGGCTGCGTCCCTGGCTGGGACCCAATGAGCCATCCCAAATCAATTCCCTGTGCCTAGCATGCACTAACCTGGTGAAGGCCCCTGAAGTCTGGCTGGCCCAGTGGGGAGGGGCAGGCATATGCAGCCCGTGCTTACATCTTTGTGACAAGAGCAGGCAGGAGAGGGCGTAGGTCCCTTACCAGCGTGCTTGGAGGAAAGGTGGCCAACAGGGAAGGGGGCTGGGACCTGCACTGTAACCTGTGTGGAGGAAGCCACGATCATGACAGGAGAGAGAGGCAGCAGGAGGACTCTAGCCCAGAACCCTGAGAGCACTGATACATGAGAGGGAAAAACAAGGGAGACTGAGGGCAGCAAACACACAACATCAGACATGGCTTCAATGGACATTAAGATATATCTTCGGGACCTTGTAGACAAGCTCAAAACTGAAATATTGAATCAGGTAAAACAGGATATGAGTAGAGTAATAAAAGAAATACTCTCAGGAAGCATCTCTCAGGATGATACAGACAGAAGAAGGGAGGAACACAAAAAAAGGAGAGAAACATTCACAAAAGAATATAAAGAAAATATAGAATACATGAAGCAGATTCAAACAGACTACCAGGAAATTAAAAACTCCATTGAAAGCTGGCAAAATGCCTTAAAAGAAACTAAGGATAGACTATCAAAACTTGAAGACAAGTTTGCAGTGTGTGATCATGAAAGGAAAGATCTTTTAAAAACAACAAGGAAACAGGCAATAACAATACAAAGGCTAGAAGGCGACAAGAGAATCTATAATTTAAGAATAAGAAATGTGAACAAAGAAGCAGGAATACATACAGGTGAATTACAAAAGCTATTCACGGAAATAATTAAGGAAAACTTCCTAAGCATGTGAAAAGAAAATGACATTTGGTTATGTGAGGCATATAGAACTCTAGCCACCTACAACCAAAAAAGAGCTACACCCAGACATATAATAATCAAGATACCAGAAATTCAATATAAAAACAATATTAAAAGCCATCAGAGAAAAGAAACAGATTACCTATAAAGGTAAGACCATCAGGGTCACAGCAGACTTCTCAACAAAGACCATCAGATCAAGAAGAGCTTGGAGCGAAGTCTTCCAAGCCCTGAAAGAAAATAACCTCCTGCCTGGATTGAAGTATTCTGCAAAACTGTCACTAGAAATTAATGGAGAAACAAGATGCTTCCATGACAAAGAGGAACTGGGCAAGTTTGTGACCACCAATCCAACCCTACAGAGAATACTTTTTAAGGACATTCTAGAGAGAGAGAAAAAATATGAGGATTTTAGGAACAGTGGCAGAAAGGCCTCAATGAGCAGAGCAGGCAGTAGAATGAAGGAGAAAAGTAGACAAACAAAGGCAGAAAAATAGCATAGCAGAAATGAGGCAAAGAAGGATGGCTAGAATCTCTAACATAGATGGCCTTGATACACTGTACTGTTAATAGTGCACCAGGATTTAAAGCCCACATTACTCACACCACTCTGCTTAGATGTATTATATTCTGTTCCAGTCATTCTACCTGTACTAGATTTGAGGGCATAGACAGTTATCCCGAAAATAACAGGATATAGTATGGTAATCATCCTTAATTTCCTTTTAACTTAATCTAAAGCTCTGTATAACCTACATTGTTTTACCATGACTGATCGTAAACGAATCTGGTTTGATAGATTGCTGTTTTGTATTGATAGATTTTATTCAAAGCTGTTTTGATAGTATCAAAGTAACTGCACTTAAGATGACAAGATTTACTAGAATATCCACTATGGTTTGATTATTACTTGCCTTAGAAGTTTTATACTGTCTACAATGTTTTATTTTTACTAATATTGTTATGTATTGCTATATTCAATTATACTGCTACTTTCAATTATGCCTGATGATATAGACAATTCTATTGAAGATAATAAGAAACAACACAGTAATCATTGTAGATCACCTTGTACTGTGATTTTATACAACTTTTTGGTTTCATGTTTTTATAGGAATTTGTTTTGTTTTGTCTTGCTATGTTTTGTTTTTCCCTCTAATACAGAAGGATAGAAATACATGTAGAGACTCATGCAGTCATAGCTGTTTAGTCTCTCTGTTTGAATATCTACTTTGTATGCTTTAATTTTATAACTTGAACAACTATTTCTAAGAGGATAATATGTAATTTATCAACTAGTGATTTCTTATTGTTTATCATTTTTTTGAAATTCTGTATTGTCTCTATCCTTTACATGCTTTTTTTCTCTTTAAATAAAAAATAAATTGTTTGATTGAAAAAAAATATTTTGAGTAAAAATGTAAGATTGTACAAATGTTCAGGTCATTTTAAATTATGTACCAGACAATAGTACATTTGACTTCTTTATCCATTAAACACAAAATATTAGACTAGTTTTACCAAATAATATATTTTATTCTTTGATATTTATGCCTCACAAACCTGTTTGAATTAGGATAAAAATTGGAACTAATGTATATTCCAAATAAGTTCACAGGTTTTGTTTTCTTAAGTAGATCCCTCTGTTTAATTCTATAGGACTAATTTTACTTGTAATTCTTTTCTGGCTAAAGGAGGTAAATTTCAGATTAACATAACACCTATTCTATTTCTCAGACTGAGGAAGTGTAGCTGAAATAAATGTTATTTTATAGCACTTGCTCCATCTGTTATATCCTGTCTCTAGATTAGGCTTCTGTAGGTAAAGGATCAGAAAATCAGGTAATGAGGTTGTTTTGATGGTTTTACCTTCTATTATCACTACCTGATAACAGCAATGAAGTGATGTGAAAATCATCACAACACAAATTGTATACATTTTTTCATGATGAAAAAGTTAGCTACCACCACAGTCTTTAATTATTTTTTTTCCACTTAGTGGTTATGTACTTATCTATTGAGTTAGGGTCTTGCTATGTAGTTCAGGCTGCCCTTGAACACACTATGGAGCCCAGACTGACTTCAAAATGACCTCCTGATTCAGCCTCCCAAGTGCTGGGATTACAAGTGTATATCACATGCCCAGTTTCCTTTTTAAATTTTTTATTTTTGGCTTTTTGAGAAAGAGTCTTGCTATGGAGTTAAAGCTGGCCTTGAACACATTAAGCAGCTTAGGCTAGCCTCAAACTCAAGGTAATCTTCCTACCTCAGCCTCCTAATTACTGGAATTACATGCATGCATCACCATACCCAGCTGATAGTGATATTTTAATAAACATAATTTTAATTAGATTTGTCTTTCAAAATTGTTGTCTTTGTAGGCCATAAACCAAGTCCCAAAATGCTGCAATTGTTCAAAATATATTTTAGATTACTTTTTTGTAATTGACCTTACTACTAGGTTTAGTTTTTTCTGACACAAATAGACATAAATAGCTCTGAGTCACAAAATTAGCTTTAGATGACAGTCAGTTGCTTTCAGAATCCTTATAAAATTAATATGTGCATTGAAACAGTGTGAAACAAAAGTACTTCCATAAATATTTTGTGCAAAGGCAGTACATATGGAATAAGATGCAGTTAACTAAGTACTTCTGAAAAGAATCATAATAATCCAGTTGTATAAGTTTTGTATGCTGTCTCCTCTACAACTATTAAACTAGGAAAAAAAAAAGAGTTACAATTATAAAATTGTAGACTGTGAGATCAAATTCCATAAAAAACAAGCAACTCTAAATAATTTATATTTCCAAACATTTAAGCATATACTAAGACCCTTCAGTAATATTAGGTACAACAGGATATAGAAAGGTGAATAATATACAGATTGTCTTCAAAAAATTTAAGTGGAAAAGTGAGTTATATGCACTAACTGCTAACATCATTCTACTTCTTTTTTCTCTTCTTCTCTTCTTCCTCTTGAAAATAATGAAGTTAAAAGCTTGCACAAGCCAATTTACAGTCAAGCAATTTTAGTCCATGAGAACCAAACAAAAATAGTCTAGCTCCCATTGAAGGTTGAGGAAAGTGTCAGAAAAGAATAGATGAAAAAAAAAAAAAGGTTCAAAAAAGCACAAAAGTAAAAAAAAAAAAAAAAGCTAAAAATGCTTTAAAATAGTCATATTCCAGGTTTTTGTAATTGATTGATAGATGTATTATAAGTATAGTGAAAAGTTAGTAGTTTTTTTTTTTTTGTTTTGTTTTTTTGTGCCAAGGATTGAACTCACAACCTCGCACTTGCCAAGCAGGCACTTACACCGCTGAGCTATACCCCCAGCCCTTAGTAGAGGTTTGAGTGAGCCTGCTTTCTCAGAATCAGGCCACACTGAGGAACCAATACAGGTGCCATGAAAATGGTCCTAGGGAATCTAACCACAGGATTAAACACAATTCAAATATCTGTAATTATTTAGAATAATGTAGATCAGCATGTGCCAAATGGTTTTACATAGAACAATATACTCTTAGAAAAATGTAATGCAGTTTTGCAAATCCCAGTTTAGTTCAGTATATTTCCACAAGTTATTTTGACCACAGAGCTCTTGTGTTATAAAATTCCTATTGACATCTCAGCCTGGGGCTAGAGATATAGCAACAAAACAACAAAACAAAACTAAACAAAATCTCATTTAGGAAAATTTATTACACTTTTCCTATAATTAAAATGTAAGGTGTGATTATACTTCAAATTGAGTCATTGTATGGGCCTATTTCAACCATTAGAATGCAGTATTATTGCTGTGAAAAATTCCTAAATATTCATTAATTTGATAGCAAACAGTAAATACAAGATAGCATTTGAGTATTAAGAAATTTTCAACACAAATTTATTTCTACCTTATATAACCAAATCTACTGTATATGCTGGTCTATATGCTGAATTCTTCTTTAACAATTTGTTATTTGGTACTAGGAATCAAACCTTCATGCTTGCCAGCCAAGTGCTTGTGCTGCTGAGCTAAATCTCCAGCTCCTCTTCTTTAACAATTTTATAGTCAAGATTTAGTCTTACAAATATAAAAATATAATCTATACATTGACAGAAAGAGTCATTATTTAAATTAGTCTTGAAGGGTTTGTATGTAAATATACAGAAATCAGGAGATCGGACAAAAGCAAAGAAATATGTATGGTACACAATGCAAGACATCTTTAGAAGGCAGTCTGGTACAGTGAAAACGTGGTATATGATTTATCAGAAGAATAACACAGGGAAACAGCAAATTATAAGATGGTAAGGTTAGACTGGAGCTATGTGTAACTGAGGGTCTTAAATATGAAACAGAGTTACATAAATTCTGTTCTGCATGTCTACAAACAGGAAAACTTGCTTAAATGAAATATTCTGAATAATCAATTTTATTTAAAAATCTGAAGAATTTAGTTCAAGTAACATAAATGATACCTAACTTAAAATATTACTTTTATATTAAAAAGGTATATTTTGAAGTGCAATGTAAGTCTTTTGTAAAATTTTAAAATGTAACACAAGAGTTCAAAAAAATACTGAGTTTGCGGTGCAAAGTTATGAATGAACTGAAGAGTCAGCTATGCTATAAGATCCTAGTGGGTACTTATTTTTCATCCTCTGCTGACAGTGAATATTTACACTAATGAAAGGAATTTGAGAAAGGTAGTAACAGGATTAAAGGGATGATTTACTTATATTAATCTAACAGCAGAATGCAGGTTGGCCTAAAGAGGGAGATAGAACTGTAAATTAGCTTAATTACTATTCATATAGTTTATTTGACCAAATTTCAGTTAGGTCTTCTGAATCTATTTTCTACGTAGGCTCTCTAGTCTTAGGCTCTGTCCTCAGACTTTACTTTACTTCTTCTTCTTTTTTTTGGTGCCGGGTTTGCCAGGCAGGTGCTTAAGCCACTGAGCTAAATCCCCAGCCCCTTACTTTACTTCTTTGGCCCAGTTTTAGCAATTATTCTGATGGATCATTTAGTGAAAATCCTGTTGATGAGCTTTCCATTACTGTGACAAAATACCTTACATAAACAATTCAGAGTTGGAAAGATTTACTGTGGCTCAAGGTTTCAGTTCATGGCAGCCTGGTCTCAATGCTTTAGGCCACTGTTAAGTCAGAACACCATGGTGGAAGAGTGTGGCAGAGAAAAGTTGCTCACCTCCTGGCAGCAAGAAGCAGAGAGGGAAAGAGAGCCACAGAAGAAGGAGCTAGCATCAAGCTCTGATCTTCAAAGTTTCACCTGCATCATCTTCTTCCTTCAACTAGGCCCCACCTCCTGGTTATATCACCTTCCAATAATGCCATCAAATTATTATCTCACCAATGGATTAATGTTCTGATGAGATTAGAGTTGTCATGATTAGCATCAGTGGTCAATTAGTATCATCTGAATCGATTAAACTTTTGGGAGAAGGCTTATTTCAGCTTTAAACCGTAATATCCTATGTCTGTGGTATCTAGCTGAACTCAAGATACTATCATCATGTTGATTTGCTTTCTTAATAATCTTATCAAGTTGGTTTAGACAGAATCCCCCTTACTCTTGACATTCTCTTGTAGTGATACACTGATATCTCCAACATACATCTGGTTCTGGCTACAAATTCCCTCCCTTCCTTTTTTAAAAATTTTTTAAATTTTATTTTATTTTTTTTGTTAATGGGAATCAATCTCATGACCTCGTGCTTGCCAGGCAGGCATTTGTGCAGCTGAGCTAAACCCATGTCCCTCCCCGCCCTTATGTTACTTGGAGTCAGAATTGAGCCCATTTCTCTCCTAAAATGTAAAACCTCATTGCAATGGTTTATTTATGTCTTTTATAATAGTCTGTCCTTGAATAAAGTCTTCTTTATTGTCTCTGGCATACCAAGAATAATCTTTAACAATTATGATGCTATAATTGCACTCCTTGGGTGGGATCCCCCATTCTCTGTGAAGCCAAATAATCCAGCTTCCAGGGGAACTTTTTAGACTACTGAAACTTCTCAAAATCTTGATGACTATTCTGCTAACTCTGTACCTTTTCTTTTTGCTGCCATAATGTTGCTAAGGATAATGTAGAACCACACACACACACACACACACACACACACGATGATGGCTAGCTTTGCTTAATGTCTCATGAAATTTTCCTCAGCAATTCAAACACAGTTATGAAAAACAAACTGAACAGATAAAAGTTTATGAATTTCAACAATAATCATGCTTTATGTCTGACTAAAAAGTTTCCAATTCTCTTTGCTAACTTTAAACCTTATGCTAAGTAATAAAGATCTATTGAATATGTACTGAATTTCCAAGTAAGGTAATTATTGAAACAGTAATTACTAAATATAATATTAAGTATATGTAGAGTAGATATCTTGTTTTCATATGATATAGAGATGCTAAAGATACTTGAGTTTGTTAAGAAACATTTTTTTCTTCCAAAAAAAAGCACTATGAAAAATCACATACCTATATGAAGTGAGAGAATGCATGTAAATAATATTGCTAGTCTAGTTACACAGAATGCCAATGTGACAGACAATTCACAACTTGATATTTAGTTATCTTTGTAAAAGAAAGGTTACCAATAACTAAAAACCATAACCACTGAATGTACAATGAAAACTGTAAGAAAAAGGGAAACTCATTTAAATGTACAGTATGCAAGGAAAGTACAATGCATTTTTAATAAGGAAAAGTATAAAAGGTATAAAGAATGTGTTTTCATCAAGGGAAAAAAAGGGTAATTTTCTACTAAAGTAAAATGGTTGGTTGTTCCAGACTGAAAAAAAGGAAAAATAGGGGAAAAGCTTAATGGATGCAAAAAAGGTATAGACAGTTTACATGAAAGAAATTTTATGTGTAGCTAAATTGCTGAAATTGGATGGATTTATTTTAAAGCTTTTTAAAAGGCTCAATAATGTGCTGATACAAAGCTAGGATTGATTTTTTTTCTACTAAAAGGAAAAAGTTTTCATAGCTTTATCATATCTTTAGTAAGATATGCTAATCAATTAATGTAGGGGTTATGTTCGATAAACATATTATAAGTTGAAGTACTATTCAGTAAAAAATGAATTTAATACGCCTAATCTTCGAAGTCTCTTATCTTAATGTCATTTACCTCAAATGTGACTGGCATACTTACATTAGCCTACAACTGGGAAAAGCTGACTACACAAATCTTATTTTATAATACAGTGTTAAATATATTGAATTTATTGAAAATTATATCCATGTGAAAAACACAATGATTGTATGAGTAAATACACTATCATAGAGTCAAAATATGGTAAGTTAATCATAAATCAGGGAACATCTATATCTAAAAAACTAGAATCTTTTCAATACTAAAAGAACTAAGCTTTTAAAAATACATTAACTTATTTGTTTGCTCAGCAAAAGAAATCAACAGAGTGGGAAAAAAACTTTTGCCATGTGTCCTTCAAACAAAGGACTAATATCTACAATATATAAAAAACTAAAGCCAGGGATATAGCCCATTGGTATAGCGCCTGCCTGGCAAGCTCAAAGTCCTAAGTTTGATTCCTGGTTCTAAAACCAAACCAAACCAAACCAAACCAAACCAAACCAAACCAAACCAAACCAGACCGCTTGAAAATATCAGAACCCCCAAATTTAAAGACTCAACCTAAAAATGGGCATCTGAAGTGAATATACATTTTTCACATGAAGCAGTGAGTATATGACAAATAATAAGTATATGGCAAATAAGTATATGAAAAAATATGATAATATGAAATATTATTATAAATATTAAATATATTAAACATTTATATTATCAAATATTAAATTATTTAATATTATAAATAATGTTAAATATTATTATATATGAAATAATAATATATGAAAATAAATGGTCATTGGAGAGATGCAAATTTAAAAAACACTGAAATTCCATCTCTCTCTAGAAAGAATAATAATTATCAAGAAATCAACCAATAACAATGTATGTGACAGACAATTTACAATTTGATATTTACCTGGCAGGGCTGTGGGGAGAAAGGAACCTTTTTCCACTACTGGTGGGAGTGTAGACTGGTGCAACCACTGTGGAAATCAGTGTGGAGATTCCTCAAAAAACTACAACTAGAGGTTCCATTTGACCCAGCTATTATTCCCTTTCTTGGTATCTTCCCAAAAGAATTAAAAACATCATACCACAGTGATGTCTGATCATCCATGTTTATGGCACCATAGCTTGTAATACCTAAATCTTGGAAACAGCCCAAATTACCATCAACTAATTAATGGATAAAGATGTTTTTTTTTTTCCCTCAACACAATAGAGTACTACTCAATCATAAAGAACAAATCTGAGACATTTATAGGTAAATCAGTATAGTGAATTAAATTGAACATACATGTGTAAGTATCACATTGTTTCTCTGGTGTGAGAAACTAAAAGTATAAATAAAGATCAGAATGTATACTAAATATTATGAAATAGGAAGAGAATGATCAATTGGGGAGGGAAAAAAGAGACAGGGGAGGAAGAAAGGAAAGAAGGGAAAAGAAAACATGAGAAAAAAAAGAAAAAATAGAAACAAAGCTTTTGTTAATGAGGGGAAGAGGGGTTAAAGGAAGGGTAAGGGAATGGGAAAGAAAGGAATTGAGATGTCATGTACAGGTACAAATTCCTTATGAAGAAAGTGATCATTATGTACATTTAAATGGCACTAATAAACATAATAAAAAGCTTAAGAAATATTTTAATTTTAATTAACACATAGTTACTGTACACATTTATGAAGTACAATGTAATATTTTAAAACATATATACAACGTGTAGTGATCAGATTAGTATAACTGGCATATTTATCATCTTAGACATTTACCATTTTTTTGTGTTGGAAACATTCAAAATCTTCTTTACTAGTTATTTTGAAATAATTAATTGCTATCAACCACAAATATCCTATTGTACCAGAGAACACTGAGTTTTTTCTTCTATCCTACTACATTTCTTTTCCATTAGCCATCCTCTATCTCTCATCCACTACATCTTTCCAAGGCTCTAGTAACTAAAATTCTATTTTCTAATTGTATGTGATCAACTTCTACATACAAATGAGAACATGTAGTAATTGTCTGTTTTGTGTCTTACTTTACTTAACTGTCTTCCAAATTTAGCTGTACAATCACAAATAATAGAACTTCTTTGTTTTTCATGGATGGGAAATATTCTGTTGTATATTTATGCCACATTTCTTTACCCATCTGTCACTGCACACCTGGGTCTGTAAGATATTTGACTATTGTGAACAGTGCTGCAATGAACATGTGTGTGGTACATTTCATTTACATATTGATTTCACTGCCTTTAGATACACAGTAGTGGGATTGCTGTATCACATTGTAGTTCTATTTCTGGTTTTCGGAGAAGCCTGCACACTGCTATTCATAATAGCTGTATTAATTCACATTTTGATTAAAAGTGTGTAAGGTTCATTCTTCTGCACATCCTTACCTGCACTTGCTATTTTTTGTCTTTTTGACAGTGATTATTTTCACTGGAGTGAGGTGATAACTCATTGTGTTTTTGATTTTCATTTCCCTGATAAATTAGTGACAAGCATTTTTTCGTATTAGTGATGTTGGTCACTCGTATGTCTTATTTTGAGAAAAGTCCATTCAGGTCATTAGCCCATTTAAAAATTATGTGTTTGCTATTATGTTTGAGTTCTTTATATTCTAGATATTAATCCTTTTTTACAATGAATAGCTCATAACATTTTTCTCCCATAGGCTTTCTTTTCTCTGTTGATTGTTTCTTTTGCCACACAGCTGTTTAACTTTATATAATTCCATTTGTCAATTTTTGTCCTTTGTTTAGTTTGTGCTTTTGAAGTCTACTTAAAAATCCCTTTCTGGTCCAATGTCATGATGTATTTCCTCTGTGTTTTGTTCTAGCAATTTCACAGCTTCAGGTCTTACATGTAAGTCTTTGGGAGATGGTTTTCGTATGTGGTCACAGAGAGAGTCTAGTATCTTCTGCATATGGATATAAAGTTTTCTCAGTTGTGGAGAGCCATTCTATGTAATTTTTTGGGGAAAATCATTTCATAATTAAATTGTGATTAGGTCTCGTCTGAGGCCAAGTATCTTGCTGTGCAATCTGGTATGGTATGAGGGAACATACTGGGTGCCTCAGTTGAGCCCTCAATGTCCTGGGCTGCTAGGATGGCCCAGGGCAAGATTACATTAGTTGAAGACATCTTAGTTCCTTGAGAACTAAGTAGTAATAAAAAAAGTGGGGGGGACAGATTCCTCATTAACTTGCTATTGTAAGAAAGCATTTTTCTAAAACAATACCATCAATACCTACCATCCTCTTCTAAAACCTTCTAATACCTACCATCCTCTTCTAAAACAATCCTCATCAACATAAAATCCTCTGGAGCATAAGATCACCACTGCCCTCTGAATCATCCAATACTCTTTTTGATTGAGTGCACCCAATAAATAGTGGCTAGCTGAGAGTGTCTCAGTCTTTGCCCATCCTGAGGCACTGACCTCTCAGACCCCATGCCATGCATTACTTATATTTGTCTCTGTCCTTTGTTTCATCCTTCTGCCACACCCATACTCTTGGCAACTGGGGATTTTGTTGAAGCCCCTGATACTCAGTATCATTTACTAAAAACACGTCCCTTTTCCAAACTTCTACCTTTGTAGAAAATCCAGTTGTCTGTAAATATGTAGATTTGTATCTGAATTTTCTATTACATTATTGGTATGTATGTGCTTTTATATCAGTATCATGCTGTTTTATTATAGCTTTGCAGTATTTTTAAGTCAAGTATAATACCACCAGCATTATTTTTGCTTTGGATTACTTGAACTATTAATGATCTTTTGTAGTTCCGTATAAACTTTAGAAGTTCCATACAAATTTTCTACTTCTGTGAAGAATGTCATTGATATTTTGGTAAGAATGGCACTTAATCTATAGGGTTTTTTTTTGGGTAATATGGACATTTTAACAATAGTACTTCTTTCAGCCCATGAACATAGGATTATTTTCCATTTTTTGCTGATTTCTTCAATTTCTTTCAGTAGCATTTTGTAGTTTTCATTTTATGTATTGTTCAGTTCCTTGGTTAAATTTATTCCTAGATATTTTATTTTTCTAGCTACTGGGAATGAGGTAGCTTTCTTGATTACTTTCTCAAGAGAGTTCAACATTAGTATATTTAAAAAAAACTGCTAGTTTTTGTATGTTGATTTTGTATCCTACCCCTTACTGAATTAGTAATTAATTTAAAAGTTTTTGGGTAGTCTTTAGGTTTTTCTGTATATAAAAATCAAGCTGTTTATGAACAGGGATATTTTGACCTCCTCTTTTCTTATTTGGCTGGGCTTTAATTAAAAATAGCTTATTGAATACTGTATTGAAAATATGTTTTCACACTACTATAAGGTCAAAAAATTCTAAGTTGAACCATTATAAATTGAGAACTGTCTATACTTAAAAAACCCAAGTCTACTCACTCTGAAAAGAACAATGAGTTTTCTTTTAAAATACCTAACAGCAGAATTCTGAATCTTTTAAACTTTTGTCATTTTGATTAAGTGGTTAAGTATTATTTCATAGTGACCTGTGACCCTCCATTTACTCAAGTGTTTAACCTTTTGACATTCTGACGGACTTCCCCAAATGAAATCCTACATGTTCTTATCTTGCAAACTGATAGTTGTTACATTAATTAGATGTTACTAATTAAATGTTACTGTAATTATTTGATGTTAAATTACATGGAAACTATTAATTGAGAAATTGACTTAGCTTTCTTTATATTTGAATAGGTATATGTTACTAAGGTAAAGTTTTACAGAAATTGTATAAAGTTCTTACAAATGTGTTGATAAGGGATTGCCCAATTATTATATTTGCTGTATGTCAAGAAACCACCAAATTTCTCATCAAATAAACTCTCACTAGATTTTCAGAAGCAAATCCATTTAACTGCCAATCTAAAATCAAGCATAACAAGAATTAAGTATGTGAGATAGAGTGAACTGATTGAGGTTTATGCAATTTTTATTTAAAATACTACTGGTTATTTACTGATCGTTTTTCAGATTTAAGAAGAATTTTTTCCTAAATTTTTTTTTTTTGTGCTAACTATATCTTATGGCAGATTGGTAGATTATACTTTTGCAAGAAAGATGAAACATTTTTGTGTTTGCATATTACCTCTAAAATATGATACTATTACTGGTATTCTTATTCTCTGGCAATATAGTTTTATATGTAAGTTCAACTATGAATCTGTTCTTTTTATAATATGACAGAAATATTGATTATACCACCAAGGCTTTGACTGGAATAGCACATGTGAGAATTATGTGCATGACCAGACACAAATCCCATGTTTACAAAGTCTTCATGGAATACCAGCCTTGTACCTGGCTCACAGTTTTCCTAGTCTTAAAATTGAGTAAAGAAAGCCACTTCTTGGCAGAGCCAGGAAATGCAGCAAACCTGGGAATCTCAAGAAGAGAGGAATTCAGTCTAATCAGTAGGTTTACAAGTGGTCACCTTTACATCTGGCAAGAGCTTATGGTAAATTCTTGGCTTGGCTCAGAAGTAGGCTACCTAGTCTCCAGAGGCTTTAAAAGTTTAAGAGATTCCTAATGAAAAGTTCCAGCTAAGCATATTAAAAAATGCCTGTGTGGTCTATTACCATTCTTGCTATACTTATGGAAATGCCCAGACCAAACCTAATAAGACAAGATTTATTGTGTAAAGAAGAATCAAAAGAGTGGTAATTATGGGAAGAAATTTTATTTCAGCAAAGCACTGTGGTCTACCTGATATTGGATTCCAGCCCTATTCAGTATCTTTGAGGTTTTGTTTCATACCTGTAAACTGGATTGGGTCCTTAATCTACTTTCATCCAATATATGGCTACAGCTCTACAAACTAACAATTCTAATTTTACTCCCATCCTCCTGACTTGATATCACTGATAATTAAAACTGTCATTTTCCAAAAGCTCTATGAGCTGATGCTGGACAATTGTATATGAACTTCCAAGAAATAAATGTAACAGATCAAATTAATTAATATATGTGAAGTACTTAGAAAAGTGCCTAGTACAATGCATTCTATTAAAGTGTTAGCTGCTGTTCCTATTACTATTACTGTTATTATTATTATCTATATTACACTCATCTTTCATGAGACTTTAGGCTCCCAGGTATCAGGGAAATCTACAGTGTAAATATATGACTGTGGAAAATCCCCAAATTAAATAAAAATCAGCTGAGAGATTGGTCAGAGCATTAGAAAATACTATAGGATAATTCAGTTTATCAATCTCAGGCTTTGAGTTCATTCCCTTCTATTGCTCATTAATTATTTTCAAAACATTTCTTTGGACTTTGACAATCTGTTTTTAAAATGACTACACTGAACTTTCTTGGCACCTAATAAAATCAAATTTATTTGATAAAAGTAAATATTTTTCTGTTGAAACAATTATTGATAATTAAAAGGAGGGGGAATATGTACAAATCTATCCAGAATGAGTAAATGCATATGATAAAAATGTATTATGTATATTACGATATACAACAATGGTAGGTTTTATTAGCTTGAGTCACATGAAATTGTTAATACTCATTTTTGACTCATAAAAATGACAATTTCTTGTGGATTGATCTACTCATTCCTTAAATGTACTTTACATAAATAATGCATACATTCATTTTTCTTAATCGAAGTTTGTACTTTCTTTCTTCATCAATCATCAAATCCCCAAGAAATGATGTAGTACATAAGGTTAACAACAGGAAACAAAACATTCTGGCTGGGCATGGTGGTGCATGTCCATAATCCTAGCACTTGGGAGGCTGAGGCAGAAGCACTGCTGCGAGTTAGAAGCCAGCCTGGGCTACACAGTAAGTCCAAGGCCAGCCTGAACTACACACTGAGACCTTGTCTAAAAAAGCAAAAGCAAAAACAAAAACAAAAACAAAATCATTCTGGAACTTAGGAAATTCCTGTTTGTCCCTTTCTTTAACCTCGGATCCTTCATGTTGACTCTTGCTCTGCTGCTCTGGTAAGTAGACTGATGTGATAGACCACACAGACTTCTTACCATCTATGCATGTATTAGACACCAAACGCTATACCTTTGTTTAGACCATTTGTTTTTTAAAGTAAAAATGGGAAAACTTTCTGGCAGGGTAAACTTATTCTTCAAAAACTTAAAGGCCTTTGGCTATATTAATGATTACAATGTGAAATTGTTTGATCTACCTAAGTGCCTTTTGAAATACTTTGGGGGATTTAATAAAATTCAGAAGGTTGTGCTTAGTAAAGTTAGTGGCAGCTCCAGGTATTTGGTTCACCACTTGCAATTTGGTTACCTGCAGTGACTATTTTATTCTCTATGATCAACTAAAAATATAAATTCTATAAAATTTTTATTTATGATAGCTCTTCAGAAAAGGATATAATGATGCATAGTATATATATGAAACACCATGCATATATTTTAGTATGTCTTTCATTTTGCTTTTTTGTTTTAAAAGAGTAAGATGAAAACAAATCTACCCTTCAAAACAAAACAGTGGTTTTAATATCTGTATAGCAAAGTAATTCAAGCTATTATCTATCTATCTAATTACATGGGTATGATAAAATTTAAGTTTCTTTTAGCAACACGTATTAATAATAGTAAGAAATATTGAAAAAATATTATCCTGCCTTGTTCTGTGTCTCCAAGATTAAAAGGCTGTCCAATGGGGAGAAAAGTCTTCATGAGCTTGGAATAATACAGAATCTCTTACCTTTATGAGCCAATCTGAAATTCAAGTAAAATCACCAGTATTTCCCAACTGTCTTTATCCTTCATGCCACACTAATGTTTTTTTCAAAATACAAATCCAAGCATAATGTCTGCCAGCTATAAAGCCTCAGTAGCTTTGTTATTCTTAATTTAAACATAAAAGTGTCTTCACAAGTGTTGTAGAGCTAGCAAGATCCAGTTACTTAATTCCTCTAACAGCTTCTTATTCACTGACATAGTTTACCAGTGAGTTCACTCTATCTTCTAGACTCACTGTTTCTTCAGTCCCTTGTGCTATGTTCCTTTCAGCTGCACAGGCTCCTGTTATGCCTTCTATGTAGAATGCCCTATCCTTCCCTCTTGATTTGGTTAATTCATATTTTCCTGGCAATTACTGATAAGACATTAGCATTTATTCCTCTACTGGCATATGAATAAAATATTTGTTGGGGGTGACAGTTACATTAGGTTTTCCTGTACCTTAGTTATGAGCAACAGGCACTGATTCACCATAATTTTGGCAGAAAATAAATTTGTTTAAGGATAGGAAGCACCTTACAGAACACTCAGAAGACACTGAAACCTGTGTTGCAGGCTACCCAAACCAGAAAAGGAGGCTGCAGTAGGCTATGCTACCATCAGGAAGTTACAAGAAGGATGTTGCCAGATAGTCCTCTCTCTCTCTCTCTCTCTCTTATCTGTCTGTCTGTCTGTCTGTCTGTCTATCTATTTGGAAAGTAGAGGTAGCTGCTGCTATTACTTTAGAAATGAAGACCCTAGAAATGGAGTCCAAAGTTCCTGTGTTTTTATCTGTAAGTTTCACTTCAATGTTTATAGTGGGTATGCCTGATTGGCAGAATTTCATTTATATGTTCATTCCTAGTGTGTAAGGAAAGCTGAGAAAGTATGCAATCAGCATTTTGAGGCTTTAGAGTATGAATTATCTCTGAACGAGTAGGCAGGGTACTCCTTAAGCACAGAGGGAGGGTTCTGATATTAATTATTCAAAAATAACAAATTTCCATAAGACTATCAATAAAGACAGAATTGAGAAAAAAATTTCAGAAAAGATTATTTTAGTTGGGTCTAGTTTTTTCTTTTTTTCTATTACAAAAAGAAAGATTAACTCCTGAAAATATTTTGCCAGGTGAAGTGAGAGTAAGAGGTAGGATATAACAGAAAGAAAAAAAACTGGTAGTAACAGTTGCTAAGTAGGTTTAGAATCAATTAACGAGCTTTAGAACAAAGACAAAAACAAAGACAAAAACAAGAAAATCCTCAACCTAGTGTGGTGGTGGATACTTGTAATACCAGCTACTTGAAGGTTGAGGTTGCAAGATCACAAGTTTGAGTCCAGCCTGAGCAATCTAAAGAGACCTTGCTTAAACTTACATTTAAAGTCTGGCCATGCAGTTCAATAATTGAGGACTGCCTATCATGTGCAAAGTTCTGGATTCAATCCTCAGTACCATAAAAATAAAACAAAACAAAATGAAACAAAACAAATCCCCAAAACCAAAATAAAAATTCTCAAATAAAAAGTACTGATGCAATAGGTGTAGACTTGGGTCGTTGCCAATGTGTGTTATTGTTACGATATTTTAGGTATTCTTGGTTAAGAATTTGTGAAAGAAAAACCATGGACATGAGGCATAAATGCTCTGTTCGGAGAAAGTAGTAAATGTTGGTTCAGGTGGGGCAAGAGGAGACAGGAAAGAAAATTGTGCATACATGAAAGTTTATAAATGACTCTCTAAAGAGTTTGAAGTTTATTCCACAGGCTGCCAGACAATTTTGGAAATGGGAATAATACAACATAGAAGCCTGCATAGGGATAAAATATAATACAACTCTTCAGTGACTACAATAGGAAAAGCCTGGATATCCATCATTAAACAAAACAAAAAAATATCACCAAGGTAATGGAACAAAACTGTCTTTTGTATATTTTGTATAAATGCCTAAAGGTTTAATCCAGCAAAAGCTCCAGAATGTCTGCTCCTCCATTTTTCTTGGGTAAGTTAGAATAAACAGTCAGTGGAGATTGGAGGGGAGAAGTGAGGGTTCCAATAAATAGCAAAGTAGAACTCTTACAGTTAATACAGTATACATAAAGTTCTTTAAAAAGAGGGTAAGGCAAAGCTTGCCTTTTGCCAGGAAAGGTCTGAGAAGAAATAGCTGATGGAGATGAAATCGGGTCTGGCCTAGCCTTGTTAACTGAGAGATCGTATCTCAGAGCTAGGGCATATTTTCTCCATCCTTTTATTGTCACATTAGGTTTGGAGACAGTAGCATGCCAACAACTGAGAATGACTGTGACCTAGAATTTATTTCCTTTGAGTATGACCTACAGAATATCAGACATATAAACAGGTTGTATCTATTTATACATATATACATATATTATTGATATTTGGGAATGCTAGAATTCACTGATATGTATTATTAGAAGCAGTATGGCATGATTGATTTTCAGAGATGTAACTAATAACTGGTAAGTTATAAATCACATGGCAGTAAAAATCCTTCTGAGAAGATCAGAGAAGTACACAGGATGTTTTCCAAAAGTTAATAGCTCAGATCTGCTTCTGGAGAAGATAAGGAATAAGTGAGAAGCTTCCCAGTAAAATAATCACAACTGGCAAAAAGTATAAAAACAGAATCACTTAAAATTTGTATAATTTATTTTAGTCACAGAGTAAGTGAAGAGACATTTATGTAAGACATTTACTAGCTCTTGTTAGAACAATGTGAGTTTTTGTGCTTGGTTACATATAACCTATTCCTCCTCTAACCCCTGCCCTCCAATTACCAGCTTAGTAAAACAGACACTGCCCTGAATATAGGTTTATTCCAGGTGATACAGGTGAGAAAACACAGGGACTAAAATCATTCTTGTCTAAGCTCACACTTGAAACAGAGAAATCCTCCTAAACAGTTTACAAGAATTGATTATGTGTGATGAAATGAATAGGTACTTTGAAGAAAAACAGACATTATGGTATCCATTGCTGACTCTGTATCGTCATGCTGTGAAATCCAGTAGTGCTTTTATTCTTTGTTGAGAGTGGTTTTAGTCTATTTTGGATTGTTTAATTTCAACATACATAAAGGTATGGACAGTTATTTTGAAAGGAACAAGAGACATTATGGCAGCCATTATTGATTTTCCTATTGTCTGGTTTTGAAGGCCTATAATGCCTTCACCACTCTGTTTGGATCAGTTTAATACTATTTTGTTTTGTATGAATTCATTGTGTGTGAAGATATGGACAACTATTTAGAAGAAAACAAGAGACATTATGGTAGCCACTGTAGATCTCCTGTTGTTTTACTTTGAAATCTGTGTCACTTACATTGTTCTCTTCTGATCTGCTTTGTTCTGTTTTGTTATGTTTAATTTTACCTTCTTTAAAATAAAAAAAAAATTTAGAGAAAATAAAGCTTCCAAGTTCTCTCTAAAAACATGACTTTATTTAGGAGAGAGTATGAGAAAGCGTAGCCCCAAGGAACAATTGAAACAGTAAAGCATTTGCTGGTAAGCAAGTAAGAGAAGGCCAGCATCTTCAGAAGAGAAACGAAGTAGCTGATTTGGTACACTTACATGTGCATGTGCATAGGTGTGTATCATATTTACTGGAGATAACCAGAGAAAGAGAAGAAAAGATTTTCTGAGGTCAGAACAGAGTTAAAAGTATGTGCTGAAAAACTAATGGAGCTAGAATTTAAGTGGAATCAGTATTGGGGAGTATTTCTGAAAACAATAGAGCTTCCTACCAGTAATTAGTGGAACTAACCAGAAGGTATGATCAATGGAAGATTTAGGTATGACAAAGAGTGCTCTAATTGCTAACCCAGGGTGGCTAAATGCACAGGCAAGGTTGTACTCACTGAGAAGAGAAGTAACATCAAAAGTATCATCTAGTTGGTCAAACAGTTAATTGAAATCAAGTTACTAAATAAATCCAATGGGAAAGAACCAGTACCAAGACAGAGACCCTATAAAACGCCATCTAAAAGGCCTACTTTTTTTTTTTTTTACAAAGTATAAGAGATTCAAAGAAGCAGGAAAATGTTATGCATACACAGAAGGAAAGACAAAAACCAAACCAAAAAAAACCAAACCAAAACAAAAAACCAGCAATGAACAGAAATTGAGAGGGCCCAAATGTTAGACTTAATGAAGACTTTAAAGAAGCCATTATAAATACGCTGAAAGATCTAAAGGAACATGCAGCTAAAATGTTTCAAAGGCCATGCAATATTAATAAAGAAATATAAGAAGCAAATAGAAATCTTGGATTGAAAAATATAATGAAATAAAGAACTCACTTTTAGATTTGAGCTGGCAGAAAAGTCAGTGAACATGAAGACAGAACAATAGAGATTATGCTAAGGAAGAACAGAGGGAAAAAATGAATATGAACAAACCTCAGAGAAAAGTGTTATACAACTAAACACACCATTATAATATAATTTAAGTACCAGGAAAAAAGTAGAGGAAGGAATAGAAGTAATGTTTAAATAAAAAATGGTTGAAAACTAACTGACATATCCAAGAAGCTCAATGAACTACAAATGGGTTAAACTGAAGATGATATATACACATACACATCAAAGTAAAATATTCATGACAGAAAAAGTCAAGGATTCATCACATACAACACCATATCAGTAACACCAGCACTTGACATTTCAACAGAAACTGAAGACTAGAGGATAGTGGAATGATATAAAATATGGACAGGGAAAAAAAAAAACTCGTCAATCTACACTCTTATGTCCAGAAAAACTATCTTACAAAAATTCAGGTGAAATAAATATGTTGCCAGATAACTGGGTCTGGTGGAAACCTGTAATTGTAGCATTTGGGAGAGTGAGGCAGGAGGATCCCTGCAAGTTTAAGGCCAGCATAGGCACATTGTGAGTTCAAGGCCAGCCTGAACTACATAGTGAGACCCTGAGTCAACACACACACACACAGATGTTCTCAGGAAAAATTATGAGTTCATTCCCAACATTCTACATCATGAGAAATACTAAAGAAGGTTCTTTAGGATTTCAGTTAGTAATTTGACTTGAAATAGAAAATGAAGAACACCAGAAAAGTGTAATTATAGCAGACAGTATGAGTTTATAATTCTCCTTTCTTCCCTGATTTAAAAAGGAACTATAGAAAATAAAGTAGGACTGCTGGACCTACGATATATAGGAATATATTTGACAATAGAAAAATAAAGCAGCACAGAGCAAGCATTTGATGAAATTCAATACTTCATGTTAAAAATACTATAGAAATAGAAGGGTACTTTCAAAATCTTTAAGGTCACCCATGGAAAATTTCATCACTCACATCATACTTAATGGTGAACAAGTGAGTGTTTGGCTTTAAAACTAGGAATAAGACAAAAGATAATTATTCTTGCCTCTTCTATTTGATAATATACTGGAGGCTCTAGCTAAAGAAATTAGAAAAGAATATGAAATGAAGTCATCCAGAGTGGGAAGGACAAAGTAAAAGTATTTTCTCTCAGATAACATGAATTTTGTATATAGAAAAGCCAAAGAGATCATATAAGAAATAGAAGGATTGCAGGATACAAGATATAGATCAATATATAAAAGCCACGCATATTCTCTAAGTTCACAATGAATCATCTGAAAGGAAATAAATAATCCTATTATTAAAAGAATAAAATATTCAGTAATAAAATAAAAACACAGGTTACACTTTAACAATTATGAAACAATATTAAAAGAAATTAAAGACATTTCATGGTCATAATTCTGGGCCTTAAAATTGTTAAAGTGGCAATATATCCCAAATGATCTTGAGATTTAACATAATCTCTGTCAAAATCCTTACAAATTTGGAGAAACTGAGCAACTGATCAGAAAAGTCAGATGGAAATTAAGGGTAGCATGCAAGACTCAGAAGAGCAAGAAAAAAAAAGTCTTCAAAACAAAAACAATACTGGAAAAATTATACTTTCTTACTCCAAACTTATTAAAGGTATAAAATAATCAAGGCTAGAAAATTAATGTAGAGATCAGTGAAATAGAACTCAAAATCCAGAAAGATTCACATTCATGTTCAGTTGATTTTCAAGAAGGGTGCCAAGACAATTCAATAAAGAACAATCACTTCAAGTGTTACAATTAACTGTATACCCATGTTAAATAGAAGTTCAGTCTGTTTGTCCTACCATACCTCCAAATCATGATACAACTAAATGTAGATTTTTCTTTTATTTATTTATTTTTGGTACCGGGGATTGAACTCATGACCTCACACTCTCCAGGCAGGTGTTTACACCGCTGAGCTAAAACCCTGGCCCTAAATGTAGAATTTAAAGTACAAAAATGTCAGAAGAGGCTTGGAGAAAAGATGGCCGATCAGTGAGCAACAAAATACAAAGCCTCCCAGGAGAAACAACTCATATGCCAGAATAAAATGCCCTGGAGATACCCAGACAGAGGGAGATGGATCCTTTTGACACAGGAAGAAATTAAAACATAAAAAAGCTCATCAAATACTTCGGGACTACAACTGAAACAACTAAAAATTACGGGACACAGAGTCTTCGCAGTGACCTGCCAAGTTTTCACTAGCTTGAATCCGCACCGGCAGGCAGAGCCACCCAAACTCATTCCCGCCACCACTCACAGGAAGCATAGCAGCGCTGAAGACCGGGGTTGGTGAGCCCAACAGAGAGTGGAACTGGTGAAGGGACCTTCATTAATCCGCGGTCAGTGCTGGGAATGAGATCCCCCGCCACGGGAAGGGTGCGACCAAATGGGTGACATGTTGGAATCGGGCAGGAGGAGCCTGAACTGGGAGCAACAGTGACTTCAGTTGGTTCCTCCCTCCCTCCCAAGAGCAGATTCATGGGATTTGCTTGGACTGGACTGTGCCACTGGCCGGGATCCAATAAGCCATCCGAAATCTATTCCCTGCGCCTAGCATGCACTAACTGTGTGAAGGCACCTGAAGTTTGGCTGGTCTGGTGGGGAGGGGCAGCATACACAGCCGTTGCTTACACTTCAGTGACAAGAGCAGGCAGGAGAGGGTGTAGGTCCCTTACCAGCATGCTTGGAGGAAATGTGGCCAACAGGGAAGGGGGCTGGGACCTGCACTGTAGCCTGTGTGGAGGAAGCCATGACCATGACAGGAGAGAGAGGCAGCAGGAGGACCCTAGGCCAGAACCCTGAGAGTACTGATCCATGAGAGGGAAAAACAAGGGAGACTGAGGGCAGCAGACATACAACATCAGACATGGCTTCAGTGGACGTTAAGAGATATCTTTGGGACCTTGTAGACGAGCTCAAAACTGAAATATTGAATCAGGTAAAGCAGGGTATGAGTAGAGTAATAAAAGAAATGCTCTCAGGAAGCATCTCCCAGGATGATACAGACAGAAGAAGGGAGGAACACAAAAAAAGGAGAGAAACATTCACAAAAGAATATAAAGAAAATATAGAATACATGAAGCAGATTCAAACAGACTACCAGGAAATTAAAAACTCCATTGAAAGCTGGCAAAATGCCTTAAAAGAAACTAAGGATAGACTATCAAAACTTGAAGACAAGTTTGCAATTTGTGATCATGAAAGGAAAGATCTCTTAAAAACAACAAGGAAACAGGCAGTAACAATACAAAGGCTAGAAGATGACGAGAATCTACAATTTAAGAATAAGAAACGTGAACAAAGAAGCAGGAATACATATAGGCGAATTACAAAAGCTATTCACGGAAATAATTAAGGAAAACTTCCCAAGCATGGGAAAAGAAAATGACATTCGGTTGTGTGAGGCATACAGAACTCCAGCCACCTACAACCAAAACAGATCTACACCCAGTCATATAATAATCAAGATACCAGAAATTCAGTATAAAAACAGAATATTAAAAGCCATCAGAGAAAAGAAACAGATTACCTATAAAGGAAAGCCCATCAGAATTACAGCTGACTTCTCGACACAGACCATCAGATCAAGAAGAGCTTGGAGTGAAGTATTCCAAGCCCTGAAAGAAAATAAGCTCCAGCCCAGATTGATGTACCCTGTAAAATTATCACTAGAAATTAATGGAGAAACAAGATGCTTCCATGACAAAGAAGAACTGGGGGAGTTTGTGACCACCAATCCAACCCTACAGAGAATATAGAAAGACATTCTAGAGAGAAAAAAATACTAGGATTTTAGGAACAGTGGCAGAAAGGCCTCAATGAGTGGGGCAGGGAGTGGAATGAAGGAGAAAACTAAACAAAGGCAGAAAAATAGCATAGCAGAAATGAGGTGGAGAAGGATAACTAGAAACTCTAACACAGATGGCCTTGATAAGCTGTATTGTTAATAGTGCACCAGGATTTAAAACCCACATTACTCACACTACTCTGCTTACATGTATTATATTCTGTTCCTGTCATTCTACCTGTGCTAGATTTGAGGGCACAGACAGCAATCCCGAAAATAACAGGATATATTACGGTAATCATCCTTAATTTCCTATTAACTTAATCTAAAGATCTGTAAAACCTACACTGTTTTACCATGACTGAACGTAATAAAATCTTGTTTGTTGGATCACTGTTTTGTATTGATAGATTTTATTCAAAGCTGTTATGATTGATAGCATCAAGTCTGAGAGTATAGAATACTACACTTAAGATGACAAGATCCACTAGAATATCCACTATGGTTTGATTATTACCTGCCTTTGAAGTTTTATACTGTCTACAGTGTTTTATTTTGCTAATATTATTACTGCTATACTCAATTATACTGCTATATTCAATTATGCCTGATGATGCAGACATTCTATTGAAGATAATAAGAAACAACACAGTAATCATTGTAGATCACCTTGTACTGTGGTTTTATACGACTTCTTGGTTTCATGTTTTTATAGGAATTTGTTTTGTTTTATCTTGCTAAGTTTTGTTTTTCCCTTCAATACAGAAAGCATAGAAATACATGTAGAGATTCACGGATGTGTAGCTGTTTACACTCTCACTGTTTGACTATCTACTTTGTATGCTTTAATTTTGTAACTTGAACAACTATTTCTAACAAGACAATATGTAATTTATTAACTAGTGATTTCTTATTGTTTATCTTTCTTTCTTTTTTTTGAATTCTGTATTATCTCTACCCTTTATATGCTTTCGTTTCTCATTAAATAAAAAAAAGTCAGAAGAAAATATAGCAGTAAATATTCATGATCTTGTGATATACAAAGTCTTTTAATTATTGGGGACTATGAACTATAAATTGAGTCTAGAAGATGTCTGAGGACATCCATCCTCACCCTGCCCTTTGAGCCTGACGGGAATGAGGAAATTCTCCGCTTTCTTCTGGTCACAGCTGAAGCCCTACAGTTAGTGAGGCTGTGGTGTTCACAGGGCAAGATAAGACCTGCTGAGGACAACATGGATCTTTGAAGTAATGTAGTAGCACTAGTAAAATGTTTTGCCTGAGGAAACTATAGTTTCCTTGTTGTCCCTTGTCTCATCCTTACAAGAATGCTTTATTCTTCCTAGCCTACAGCAATTACCATTACTATTCCCTGAATCAGTCTCTACGCCTCTCCATGCTCTGGCTAATAAAATAGTGCAAATTGGAGAGTCTTTGTCTTTGCCCATTTTGAGGCATTGACCTCCCAGTGCCATTGTCATGCATTACTAAATTTGTCTCTGTCTCTTATCCTTTCACTGTACCCTCACAAACACAGTTGGGAGTCTTGGTCAGGTTCCCGATAATTAGACATAAAACCAAAATCACAAGTGTTGAAAGAAAAAAGCAGATAAAATGTACCTGACCAAAATTAAAGACTTTTGTGCTTCAAAGAATAACATTAAGAACACAAACCCTACAGAATGGGATAATGCATGTGCAAATCAAATACAAGAAATGAGCTTATATTTACATTATAAAGAGCTCATGAAACTTAGTAAGAAGAAGACAAATAATTCAATTAAAAATGGGCAAAGCATCCAAATGGCTATTACTCAAAGAGGATATAACAAACAAGTCATAAACACAGAAAAAGATTCACAGCAGCATTTCATGTTAGGGGGATACATTATCAATAAAACAAGTTTCTATTCTATGTTTACTAGGATTGCTAAAATAAGACAGATTATAAAAAATATTGACAAATATGTAGGAGACTGAAACCCTCATACATTCCAGGGAGTACTATAAAATAGCACAGTGCTCTTTGAAAACTGTCTGAGAATTACTCAAATGTTAAATAGTTAGTCTATGAGTAAAGCGCTTTGTTTCCTGTGACAAAATACCTGAGATAATCAACTTAAAGGAGGTAAGATTTGTGTCAGGGTTTCAGAAGTTATAGCTCTTAGCTGCTTGGTCCTATGAATTTAGGCCTGTGGTGGCACAGTACCTCATGGTGGATGTACAAGGTGGAGATGGTCTGTTTACTTCAAGGGAACCAGGAAGTAAAAGATAGTAAAAGGAAATGGGGATCTCAATACTTTTTAAAGCAAAAGACCCAAAAGATCTAACTTCCTT
Source organism: Hydrochoerus hydrochaeris (assembly GCA_004027455.1). NCBI lineage: Eukaryota > Metazoa > Chordata > Mammalia > Rodentia > Hydrochaeridae > Hydrochoerus > Hydrochoerus hydrochaeris. The sequence goes on along the minus strand of PVLA01001405.1, from coordinate 301,301 downwards.
CCTACAGACCTAATTTCCAAGAGGGCCACCCTCTCACAGATGTGCCACAGGGTAGCATGCAAGCCTTTAGCATGTGGGCCTTCATGGCCATTTAACATGCAACAAAAAACTTGGTAATTTCAACCCTAGGTACATACCAAACAATGTAGCTAGCTCAAACATCTGTACACACAAAAACTTGTACACAAATATTCATAGTGTAGTTATTCAGAATAATTAAAATGTAGGAACAACTCAAATGTTCATTAATTGAATAGCAGATAAATCAAATGTGGTATTCATAAATAGCATTTATTTGATAATAAAAATAAGTGCTAAAATATTGTGCTAAGTGAAAGAAACAAGTCACAAAAAACCACAAGTTGTATGATTTCATTTTAAGAAGTATTCATAATTGGAAAATCTATAGAAATAAAAATTAGTGGTTGTACAGATGGAACAAGACAGTGGAATATAACTTAAAAGGAAATGAACCATTATTGTTACTCAGTCCAGATTTCTTTTTTGTGAGTGATGAGAATATTTTAAAATACATTACGGTGATGATTTTCCAGTTGTAAAATTTAATAAAACCCACTGTATCATACTATGTATTGCAGTTCAGAGGACTGAATCTAAGATCTCACACATACTAGGCAAGTACTTCAGCACTGAGGTACATCCTCAGTATGTTTTTAAATTTTACTCTGAGTCAAAGTAAGTTGCTCAGGCTGGCCTGTGATTTTTCGTCTTTCTAACTCAGTCTACCAAATATTTGAGATTACAGGAGTGCACCACTGCATCCTGTGGTTATAGACATAACAAGGGTGAAACAGATTATATATCAACAAAGTAGGTATATACATTTAATGCAAGTTATGTTCTTAGAATCTAGTATGTATGGAGTAAGCTGAATCCTAGGTCAACAATGCCTGAATCAGGATTGATACAATTTGGGTTTCAGAAAATGAAGTTTTGTTCCAGAGGTTTGAGATGCCCACATTAGTGACATTAAACAACCTATGACAGATCACCTCAAATAAAGTACAGCTTTATTTTGGTGCTTTTTAAAAGAGGGTAAGATTCAGCACAGATGATTAGGTCAAAGGGACGAGGGACCACTCTGCCTGGTATTAATAAAAGAAGGAAATGAAAAGCAAATAATGGATAGGGCAGGAATCTGGGTTTGCCACACTGAAAATGGCATTTGAATGGCTTAGTCTTGATAAGTGAAGAGAATGTCTGCTAATGCATGAAGAGAAGACTAATGATACCCATTGAGGCCTGCTTCATCTAGAAAGAGAGAAGAGCTGCTGCACTGTGACTGTAAATTTGAACAGGTTCCTGGGACTTTAAAATAGTTCTGGTTCCCTTTTCTTATTTTGAAGTTGGGAAAACCTGTTAACAGGTAGATATCTCATTTTAAGAAGTTTATCTTTCCCAATAGAATGATTTGATTAATAATTATTTCTTGATATTTCATTTAAAAAAATAACATGAATTTTATAACACAAGTGTAAAACTGATAATGTGCCATTGGGGTTAAGATCTAGTCTGTCCCCTAACAGCCTCAAGTGTTCAGAGGTGAGCCTTCTAGAAGATGACTGCATCATAGGGGCACAGTACTGACTGCTGCTAGGAGGTAGGTGCTGGTTGGAACAGGTGAGTCACTGTCTATAAGACAAGGACAGGTGCACCTTCCTCTGAGGCTGTGTCTACTTTCTCCCTCTGTCTCCTGGCTACCAAGGCAGGAGCAGCAGTCCTCTGTGCAGGCTCTTCCAGAATGCCTTTTCTGCTTTGGAGTCAGGTAACTGTGCACTAATCCTCTATTAACCATGAGCCAAAACAAACCTCTCCTCTCTTTCTGTAGGTGTTGGGTATTTTGTCCCATTGATTAGAAAGTGACAAAAACGCATGCCTACCACCCCAAAAACTTGATATTTTTTGCATATCTTTTTTTCAGGGTTTTTCCATAAACTGCTCTTTGTAAAGCAGTGATACTAGTAAGTCATATGGATTTTAACAAGAAAATCCATGCTTAAACAGTCTTTGTAAACATAATAATATCATATTATTATTGCATTATAATTTGCTTAGCATCATTTACTATTACATTTTTTCCTAAATTTACTTATAATGTTGCATAGTTGCCTTTGGATGGTGCTTTTTCTATATTTCCTCAGAACAGAATTTTAGAAATTGGGTCAGAAGACAGAATCTTCAGGTTTTTGATATCCTAAGAATTGTTATCAATTAATGCCCACCATCAGTATAGGAAGATACCTGTTTTTGCACATTTTCACAAACATATCTTACGCTCATGAGTGTTAGTCTTTTAAAGATTTTAAAACATGAATCTGAAATTGTACTTTTAGCTTTTATAATGGAAGAACTCATTGGGCCAGGTAAGTAGCTTAGCAGCACAGCACCATCTGGCAAACGCAAGACTCTGAGTTCAATTGCTTGAACTGAAAAAAAAAAAAAGGAAGAAATCATTGCAAATTTAGTAATAGGGGAAATGGTTAACCTTTATTATTAAGGTTTTGCATAGTTTCATGTCCTATGCTACAATAAATGGTAGTTAAATTAATTTTTCTTATTTTTAAAAAGCATGTGTTTGTATCAGTTTGAATAAAAAAAATCAAAAACTATCTTAAACATATCTCCTATTAGCAAGACACTGTAGCAAATGCCAGAAAGTATAACAAGGTTATAAGGAGTTTACATTTTGACTGGAAAGAAACAAGGACTCAAGCTATTCAACAACAATATGAGATTTTGTTTTGTTTTTTGACACAGGGTTTTACCATGTAGTTCAGGCTGGCCTAGAACTTATGGCCATTCCCCTGACTCTATCTCTTAAGTGCTGAAATTACAGGACCATATGACAATATGAGACTTAAATAAAAGCTTCAGATATAAGCAGAAGAGTATTCACAGTGATTACAAAATAATGTGCCAAAGACATAATATAGAAAACAAAGTTTCAGAAGTTGAGAGCAAGATCAATTCAGGCTAGGATGAAATTTATTTCCTAATTATAGAACCTACTAAATATGTAGGAACTCAAGAAAGGTCTTTGATTTTGTTTTTGTTTATTTGTTTATTTATTTTTATTTTTAAGAAAAACAAAACAAAAAAAGGGTAGAAAAAAGCAAAACAGGAAAAAAGGGTAGAAATGATACAGAATTAAAAAAATAACATTAAGAAATCACTAGTTAATATGTTACATATTGTTATCTTAGAAGTAGTTTGTTCAAGTTACAAAATCAAAGCATAAAAATGGACAGTCAAACAATGACAGCATAAACTATTCCGTCTGATGAACTACCAAGAAGTTAGTAGTATGGTTATCTTTATTGCACACTTAAACATACATACAGTTATATGTGTATACCTACAAGTTGTTCTTTCCTTAGAAAGGTCTTTGAGTATCATCAACATTTTGAAAATTTTGTTGCTTATTGTTTCTTATCATTTGACTGCTAGATATCATTCTTTAGTATTTCCCATTTCTAATTATTGATTTTTCTTTATATTATCTATACTTCAATATTTACTCTTAATAAATTATCTGATGGGGGAACGCTGAAGATGGCCAATTGATAGGTAGCATGATAGAGAGCCTCTCCAAGGAAAACAACTCAGTTGCTAGAATTTAACACCATGGATAAGACCAGACAAAAGGAGAGGAATTCTCATGACCCAGGAAGAAACTGAGGAAAAAGAAAAAGAAAAAAGAAAAAGAAAAAAAGAAGCAGCATAGACAGAGGGCTAGAGCTGGGCGTGTTCCCGTCCCTGTATGTGGTGCATGTTAGAGTCAGGTGACTCATGATCAAGCTGAGGTCATATCCCCACTGAGAGTGGGGATTGATGAGCTCTGGACCTTTGGTGGGAGGAGGTGCTGCAACAGGGAGTGGAAACAGTGAACTGAGCTGCATGGACTTTGGTGAGTGCTGGGAACTGGGTTCCCCAGAGTGAGATAAACGGCTAGATGACATATTGGATTTGGGCAGGACAGGCTTGGGTCAACAACTGAGGTGGCATCAGTAGATGGGCTCCTGACCCAAAGCAGATTGGTGAGATCTGCTTGGGCTGGGCCATGCCCCCAGTTGGGACCCAATGGCCAGGGACGAGGCTGTCCCGAACCTTTGACATCTGCAGAACACACACTAATGAATGATATCTGCTGAAGACACTAACTGGCCTAGAGGGGAGGGGCCAGCCCACATCACCCCTGTGTGCGCCTCACAGATCAGCAACAGGCTGGAGAGGGCAGCAATCCCCTAGACAGTATGCTTCAGAAAAATTGTAAGCAATACAAAAGGGTCCTGAGACCTCCTGTCTGAAAGAAACCAGAAACATGACAAGACAAGGGAACAGCAAAAGCCTCCAGCTGCTGACCCAGGGAGTATAAATCCAGGAGAGGTGAATGCAGAGGAGATCAAGGGCAGCAAACCTGCAATGTCAGACACAGCCTCATTGGAAATAAAGAAATACTTCCATGACCTCATCAATGAATTTAAATCTGAAATTCTAACTCAGGTGAAACAAGATATAAGATTAATAAAAGAAATGCTGGGCACTCCTCAAGAAGACACAAATGGGAGAATGGATGAGCCCAGAGAAAGGAGAGAAGCCTTTGATGAAGAATATGGGCAAAATCTAGAATACATGAAACAGATCCAAAGAGAGTATCAGGAAATTAAAAACTCCATTGAAAGTTGGCAAAACTTCTTAACAGAAACTAAAGGCAGACTTTCAAAACTTGAAGATAGGTTTGCAATGTATGATCACGAAAGGAAGGATCTCTTAAAAATAACAAGGAACAAGGAAGTAATGATACAAAGGCTAGAAGACAACAAGAGGATTTATAACCTAAGAATAAAAATTGTGAATAAAGATGCAGGGACAAATACAAATGAAATAAAAAGGCTATTCACAGAAATAATTAAGGAAAACTTCCCAAGCATAGGAAGTGATGTTCAGATATATGAGGCATACAGAACTCCAGCCAGCTACAACCAAAACAGATCTACATCCAGACATATAATAGTCAGGATCCCAGGAATCCATCACAAGAACAGAATATTAAAAGTTGTCAGAGAAAAGAAACAGATTACTTATACAGGAAAACTCATCAAAATCACAGCAGACTTCTTGATGCAAACTATCAAATCAAGAAGAGCTTGGAGCAAAATATTCCATACCCTGAAAGAAAATAACTTCCAACCCAGATTGATGTACCCTGCAAAACCGTCTCTCAAAATTAATAGACAGACAAGATATTTCCATGACAAAGAGGAACTGGGGGAGTTTGTGACTACCAATCCAACCCTGCAAAGAATACTGAAGGACATTCTAGAGAGTGAGAAGAAAATCACTAGGATTCAGGAACAATGGCAGAAAGGCCTCAATGAAAGGGGCAGACAGTGAAATGAAGGAGAAAAGTAAACAACAATGACAGAAAAATAGTATAGCAGAGATGAGGCAAAGAAGATTGGCTATATTGCTGTTTTGTCTTGACTGATTTTATTCGAGTCTAGTATGCTTGACAGTATTGGGTCTGGAAGTGGTGGCAACTACTCTAAAGATGATGGGATTCAATAGGATGTCCATTCTGGTTTGATTATTAGCTGCCTTTGAAGTCCTATAATGTCTCCAATGCTTGGTTTTTATTAATAGTGCTTTGTACTACTGTGTTTAATTGTACTATGCCTGATGATATAGACAATTTTATTGAAAACAACAGGAGGTGTCATAGTAACCGAAGATCACTTAGTATTGTGGTTTTATATGTCCTTTTCATTTCATGTTTCTCTAGGAATTTGTATTGTTGACTTGTTTTTATTTGTTTTTCCCTCTAGTACAGAGGGGCTAGGTATATATGTAGAGACTTATACATGTGTAGAACTTCTAAACAGTTTACGAGAATTGATTGTAGTTATTGTAGAAAAAAAAGAGAGGAATAGAGAGTATTCTGGGGGATATAACTGCATGTACATTTGGGTGTGTAGGATTGATAACCATATTAATAAGTTTTTGTTGGATAGATGAACAGCACTGGTTGCAGTCTCACTGTCTGAATGTCTACTTTGCATGCTTTACTTTGTAATTTAAACAACCATTTCTAGGAGGAAAATATGTAACTATCAACTAGTGATTTTTTTACTGTTTTCTTATTTTTTGAAATTATGTATTATTACTACCCTCTTTCTCTTTCATTTTTTTTCTTTAAATAAAAAATTATCTGATAGTAGATCATACTAAATTTCTTCTTGGATTGATTGGTTAATCACATGTGTGGTTCATCAAACCTATCATCAGGGCTTTCTTTTCTTTTATATGTGCTTGTGCTTGATATACCTATTATGACACTGTGAATATTCAGCTACTACTAGGTTCTTTTGTGTACTATCCATCACATGGAAAAGTATCTTTTTTGGATATAATATTATGTAAACTAAATAAATGTCATTATCAACACTGGAGACTCATTCCAGTTTATGTTACCAATGAATTTCCATCTTACTACTTTGAAAAAATCACTTTTCTTTAAGGTATAAAGTTTATACACATACTTCTTTACTGCTCAGCATTAAGTAGAATATTCTTATCCTCATGATCAAAGTTTTACTATTGTGTTTTCTCCTAAGCATTGGACAGTTTATACGTTTCCATTTTGGGGGGATGCAATTATGATTATAAACAATATAACTTGAATCAAAGTCAGCATCAGTAAAGATGAAGATAGAAAGTAATATTTGAATATCACTGAAATCATACATAAATTCAGTAAGCAGTTAAAAGGTAAACTTGAGAAAGGTAGAAAAGATGATAATTCAACAGATATTCAATGGAGGATAAAAATCCTTAGAAAAATTGACAAATTCTTCAACTTATAAAAAAGATATCTTAAAAGTTATGCTAAGGCTTAAACATTATTGGAAAGATGTCAAACTATGTTATTATTAGCTTTGTAAGAAATTACAAAGGAGAAACTAAAAATATTATTCATTAACTTTATTATTCCTACAGTTAGTTATAACCCATACTTAAATAGCAAATGGCTTATAATTTTTCAGATAAAGTTTCACTAAAACTTTCCTCCCTGGTTCCACTGTCCCCACTATTTATCAGAAATTTTTGGTCCCTACTTCACTTAGCAGATTCTTTGCTCTTGTAGCGATTATTCTTAGATAAGAACAAATAAAGTAAAAAAACAAGTCATGAATAAATTTTAATTCTTAAAAATGAGCACAACCAGATTTAGCAACTTTTAAAAAAACACAAATACAAATCTTAATTAAATGCTCTCATAAGCAAAGCAACCATAGTTCTGATAATGTTTAAAAAAGAGAAATATGCATCATCTTCAATCTTTGTTTATTCCATGACAGATCACAATGCAGAAAATGTCAGGGGAAGGGTGAGGAAGAGACTAAAGCTCATCTAAATAGAATCTGAAAAGTCTGAAAGATTAGAATCAATGAGAAGTTATATAGAAAGTAAGTTCAATAGCTCAGAGATTAAAATGTAGAGAAATATGTTTATAACTCTCACTAAGCTTATTGCAACATTTCTCACTGACTAAAAGTTTTTAAAGATATATACTAAAACTGAAATGACAAGTATAAAAATGATCAATATGTTGAGTAGTAAAAAGCAAGAATTATTCAGAAAGTGATAAAAAAATCAATAATTTGTCAACATGGTAAAACAATATGCTCTTTTATAAAGAAGGAAAAAGTCAGTCTGGCCTACAGTACTGAATTCAAGGCCAGCCCTGAACTATATAACAAGACCCTACTCCATTCCACCTCTCCAAAATAATAATGAATGAAAATGAATGACTCAAATTTTTGTGATATAAAGATAAGGACAACTGTGACCAGACAATCTTATGCAAGAGAACTTGGAGATACAAATTTTAACATAGTATTTCCTAATTTCAGAAGATTATATAAGGAAATTATATCAGTCTACCAGCTGAATCTGGCCCAAAGGCCAGCGCTGGAAATCTGCTGTTTTGGTTATTTATTTATAGTCAATTTACATATATAGTAAAGACACAAAAATTTTCAAGCTATTTAGTCCAATTTCCCTCATGTCCATACCATTAACACCATTCTTTATTTTAGAAAGTTTATGTATGGAAATTCAAAATTGTAAGATCTTTTTAATCAGATTTTATTTCCAAATGTTTTGACATTAGTAAAAAGCAGAATAGAAACAAGTCATATATGAGCCAGAACTTGTGACCATTTATTTACTAAAGAACACTACTAACTCAAAGATATACAACTGCAAGGAAGACTACTGCTTTCCTTCAGTTATCTCTTAGTTATTCAGAATGACAGAGTGCTGTAAAGTAAGCTATTTAATTGTAGAAGCAGATGGGGAAAGTAGCTGCTCTAAAATGTGATTAAAATATGAAGCCCTGGTTGGTATTTATTTTTCTTCTCAAGCTTCAGATTTTAGGCTTAAACAACTTTAATCAAAGGAAGAAGAACCAGACAGCTGCTGTAGCCTTAGCCCACTGCTTACATTTCTGTACTCAGAATGCTGGAACAACAAAACACAGCAAACATATAATTGACTCTGATCTTTTGCCAATCCTATGAAGAAAAATTTACTCATTTCTTGGGAGAACTGCAGTATAGGTGTGTAGTGTTAAGGATGCTAACAATGTCTGTCAAAATTTAAAATTAACTTATTATTTTATATTTTGATTTTGGTGGTAGTTATACAAATCTATGTACACATTATAATTTACAGAATGATGCATTTAAATAAAGAAAACATTATATGGTTTCAAAACAAAAAAAAAAAGGAACTGAGCCTAGCTTGTATATCAGAGTTGTAGCATTTTCAGGTTAATAATCCCAGTAGTTTAAAGGTAGGCAGTATGCACAACTTCCACTCATTATCTTCAAATTTTGCAATCACCCACTGAGATAGGTCTAGTCTTCACTTTTCACAGAGGCCACTGTGGCTCTGTGAAAGTGGAAGTGACTTTCCAAAGCCACATACCAAGAGTGAAGATCAAATCCAGGTCTCATTGTACAATGCTCTCTCAGATTCCATCCCTGATATTTTTGCTATCTGATGTGATAACAAAGAAGCTTTAAAAAATGTAATCACTCACTGATATGTCTTTGGATATTCATTCTGCACATGCACAAAACAAAAATATTTAAAGTTGCAACAGTATTTGTATCAACAAAAGATTGAAAACACCTTAAATATTCTTCCATAGGAGGCTGCATAAATAATTTATGGTATACTCTTCTAATGGAATATGATATAGCTCTAAAAAGGAATGAAAATGCTCTCTATATACTGATATTTAAAACTATAGCATCAACAAAAATCCACTCAAAAGTAAAAAATAAATTGTTTTAAAAAAGAGCCAACTGCCAAATTTTATATGTATAATATGCTATGATCTGAGTAAGAAGGCAGAAGCATACAGTTGTATCTATGTTGTTATATCTGTTTTTAAAGGATACAAAAGTAACTAGTAATAGCAGTGAGCTGAAATGGGGATAGATGGGAATGGGGGGGGGGCAAGACACTTAGTATTTACTGTTTACTACTTTTTTGATGTCTTAACTAAATGTGAAAAAGTAAAAGAGAAAGAAGTTAAAACATAGCTGAGTCTGGTGCTAAGTGTGTGCTAATCTTTTACTTGGTTACCAATAGTAGCAATTTTATTATAAGCAGTGTGTTGCTCTAGAAAAACAAAGCATGTTCCATTTAGAAAAGTTCCTTCTACATTGGAGTACGAAGGAGGAAAGAACTGTCTCACAGAAGACAAATTTATGCACACATTATAATTTATGGAACTATGTCTCCAAAGAAAGAAATCAGTTTTACTATATGGTTAAAAAAAATGAGCCTAACATATGTATCAGAATTGTGGCCATTTTCAGGTTAATATATTAACACATTTCTTATAACTTAAAATGGAGCCCAAAACTAAGGATAAAAAGCTTATTTCTTAGATTTATTCAGCCTACTCCACTAGAGGTATGTAATAATTTTGTTGAATAGTAAAGGAAATACCTATTCAACTTACTTGAGAACTAAAATTAAGGGTTTTTCTTCTGCTTCAAATTGTTAAAAACTAAATATTGTAACTGTGGCTGAAAGAGCAAAGGATAATATAGCATTGTACTCTGATTCTCAGCAGCTGAACTATTAAATACAAATACCAGATAATGAGTGACTACTTCACTCTCATTCCCTAAGAATCATGTTTCATGGACTGCTCAGAATCCATGGACTGCTTTTTTTTTTTTTTTTTTTTTTTTACTAGAAGCAGTGTGGGATGGATCCAATGAGCCTCTCAGGTTCATGTTTACCTGCTTTCCACATGAGCTCTGTGAAGCTGCTGTAAGGAAGACCAGCAATCATTCCTTACACATTCAGTGAGTTAAGAGTTTATAGCCTGTATTCTCATACTTTGCTTCATTGAATCTTTATAAGCACTCCAGTATGTGGGTATTACCTTTTGCTTTATAAGCGAAGAAGATGACTTTCAGAATGGTGAGATAACTGGATGAGATCTCACCTCCAGGGACTGGCAGAAGCCAGAATGGAATCCAGATGTTCTGATTCTGGCCTAAGTGTGTTTTTAAAAAATTACTGGGCAGCTTTATATAATTATCAATACCTGACATAAATATATGTGACTAAGATGAAAAGAACTAAAGATCTTTTAATCTGAGTAGACAGTTAAATCTTAAAAGTCAGTCTAAATGAAAAAATATTCAGCAGTCAAATTATCTTTAAAGATCAAATATCACACATAAAGTATGGAAAGTATTCTGTGTGTGTGTGTGTGTGAAAATGTCTGTGGTTAATAATCGCAATATTTCATTTCAAAATAAATCTAACAAACATTTGAATTTATAATTTAAACATATTTACCTTATAACATTCTTGCTCAAATAATGGCTAACGGTCATTTAAAAAATTTATGATGAATCATATACTATGCTGATATTTTATTTTTCATAAAATCTTTTAAAGACATTTGTATGTTAGATACAACATTAAATGCAGACGAGAAAACAAAGGTTTTGAAAGGTGGAGTCTTACAGGAAGCAAGTGTCAATACCATCATTTGAACCTATTTGAATTAGAAGTCATGTCCCAGAATGGGAACTGAATTCATGTTCCTGTGCTGATGTATTGCACCTGTGCATTAAGCAACATCATAGAATAAATCTTACATATACCAAAGATAATAGGCTTGACAAATATTCGGTTTCTAATTTCTAAATTCCTATGTAAAAACTATATTGATAGGACTTCTGGAAATCTCTCCATATATCTTATCAGTTCAGTCTTTTGGAGATCCTTAAATAAAACAAAGTATCACTTAAAAATTAATAACCTACCAGAGTTTTAAATCAAGTAAATTTAACACATATAGCGAAACATTAGAAAAGAAAGAGATACTTAAGAATTATTAAAAGTAGACTTTAAACCAAGTGTGGTGGCACACATCTCTATTCCTAAGACTCGGGAGCCTGAAGCAGGAGGCTCACCAAGAGTTTAAAGCCAAGCTGGGCTACAAAGTGAGTTCAAGGCCAGCCTGAATTACACAGCAAACCGTGACATAAAAACACCAAAAAGAAAAAAAACCCCAAAAAACAAAATAAAAAACCAGAGTAGAGTTTAAGTATTTTCAGCACATAACACAGATATTAATTAGGCTGATTTAACCATTTGCAATATACAAACATTCTAAAACATTCCATTATATACCATAAATCTGTAAAATTTTTGTCAGTTAACATAATAAAACATGGTAAGACTGGCAATATTAATAGTGTACTTGTAGAAATGTAGGCAATGCATTATATGGTAAAATTAATTTTAAACTGATTAAAAGTATAAATTTATAGTGAATATATATATTTTATAAAAATTTTATACTTCAAGCAATATAACATTCGACTATGACACAACAGCTATCTGAAATTAAGGACAGCATGAAAAGATTGAAATAATTCTGGAGAAATAATTTCTCTTAAACTCATTTCAAAATAAGCACTCTAAAGTAAATTAAACAATATAAAAAAGGTATATAACTTTTATAAAACAGAGAACATAATTATCTTCAAAGCCCATGGAATGTTTACAAAGTTGATTATATTCTATACTACAAAGAAAACTTCACTGACCTCCATTAAAAATTTATAGACTAGCTACAAATCACAGGGCAATAAAACTAGAAACTACTAACTAAAGACAAAGAGAATAAAAAAACCTACTTAGAGATTAAAAATCATTCTCCAAAGAAGAAGTCAAAACATGAATTACAGATTCAATGCTTTAGAAAGTAACAATAAAGACAGGCAAAACTCTTAAGATGGGTTTCTGTTACAAGATGATAGGTTCAGGGCATTTCTGTCTCCTCTCTTTTGAGATCTCATTAAAACAGCAGTAAAGAAATAAATTTGCCCTTTTGCCGCTTTTGCTCTTGTTGCTTTGCTGTCTTCTGCCACCATGAACAGCTGCCTCTCTCCCACGTGTGGCCCTGCCTCAGAGCAAGTGGATTATGGACTGAAACGTTCACAGGATTGAGCTAAATACACTTTTCCTTCAAAAAAAAAATTTTTTTTGAAGAAAAAGCAAACAATAAGGTAAAGGGATGTAGGGTTAGCTATCAATGAAAAGGGAGTTTAACAACTTCAGAAAGAAAGAAATTTGAAGTAGACGTGAGCAATCAAAAAGCAGTATATGAAGGAGATGGCAGGTGAGAAGGGGATAGTATGATGAAGAGACCTTAGAAAGGCAGGGAAATCAGAAACATGAACATGGATTTTAGCACAGATCTTTGAGACTGAAAGCAGGAAATAACTGAAAATGAGAGGACAAAGTTGTGGATTTACAAAGAATTTATCACCTCAGAATGTTCAGCTGACAGGAAACTCACATCTCCATTTAAGGCAAAAAAATGGGATGTCTTGTCTCCAAAGAAATTGAACAGAATGGTACAAACTAGAGTGGCTAGAATGACAGATAACATTTTTCAGCAGGATTATAAGCATTTTGGTAGTTAAAGGATGCAAAACATAATGGCTATCTTCATGTATACTTGTTTTAGGACAGGCCAAAAAGTATACTAGCCTGGTCACATACACAGGACCCAAAGTTTTTCTAAAATTGTATTTAAAAGCAAACAGGAGTCAATGCTCCTCAGATATCTGAGTTGTATTTACTACCACCATAAAGAGAAAAAGAAAAAACAAATGGGAACAAAGTTGAATATTGAGAAAAGAATATTTACAGACTATAAAAACTAACGTTGAAAAGTTTCTAACACATTGCACATGTAATAGAATATCTTAAAGAAGGAATAAACATGAAGCAAGACAGAGCTCTTGGGAATTAAATATGTGATTACTCAATTCAGTACGTCATTTAGAAAATAAAGTTGATAAAAATCTTGAATTAAGATACAACTAATAAGACACAGGATATATAGAGGCAAAAATAAGAAAGCATAGAGGGTAAGTCTTGGAGATAAAAAGTATATGATTGACTATCCCTTTATGCCAAATACAAAAGGGTAGAAAATGAAAACAAGCAAGCAAAAAACCACAACTAGACTTACCTCTGTAAAATTATGGACCACCAGATGAGCTCTTACAGACTTCCAGAAAGAAATGTCATATAACACTAAGAAAAGACTAAGCACTGCAAGGAAAATGATTATGAACTCAGATATTTAGCCAAACCAGTTATCAAATGTGAAAGCAAAATAAAGATGTTTTCTGACACACACAGATTTGTAAGTTTAGCTCTTATATAATCTTTCTAATTAAAGATTACTTCAGCTTGATGATCTACTCTAAGAATAGAGGTCAACTATGAAGAAGACCAGGGGACCTAAGAAACAGCAGATGCCATTCTTTTTTCCATTGTCAGATTAAAATATAGCCTAGCAAAGAGGAGGGTAACAACAAAAAAAAAGAAACAAATAATATAAGAAAGAATATTGAACAAAATTACCTGTAAAATTTATAGCTTATCTAAGTGTTGATGTATATTAGCGAAAGAAAATTTAGTAATGATGTATAGTGGTAGCAGCTATAGAGAAAGGTGAAAGAAAAATCTAAATACCTTGAAGTTTTTGATTTACTAAATTGGAGGATATAAGTATTAATTACCTCCAGTTATTAGAAAATAGAAGCTTCTGTGTACTTAGGGTGAAGATGTGGGAATCACAATAGGAACAAAATTTCCAAATCTCCAGAAGAGGAACCAAGACACAGATCAATTCATAAAAATATAGTAATAAGATGAATAAATATGCAAGAAAGCAATAAGCAGAAAATCCAATAATCAAGGGGGAGGAAACAATGTAAATATATCTGCAGTCATAATACATACTAATGTATTTTATTCCTTCAGTAAAGAACAAAGACTGAATTAAAAACAATTCAATGTGCTAGTTTAAAAATCTACACCTAATATAATGAAGAAATGTTGAAGATCAAAGAAATAAAAATATAAACCCATGGAAATATTCTAACAAAAGAAATTAAACATCAGAAATGAAGACAAAATTTATTAAATAAGACAAGAATATTTAAATTGTTAATACTAAAATTTCGAGAAAAATATATAATGATATTGAATCTTTAGCGAACTAATAAATGTTCTGTCTATATACACATACATGCACATACATATTTACACACATACACACTAACATTAAATTATATTAATACATACACACAAATACTGTTTAATAGCACAAATAGTTGTATCTTAAATTAAGCCATGGCTGAAAACTGAAATAAAGCTCTCATAAATCAATAATCAAGCAGTTAAACATCTATGACAGAAATACTCAACTTATCATAAGATAGTACATATTATTTTTAGATGCCAATGACAGTGATTATACAACAGGCCACAGAGAAAACTGCAGTAAGTTCCCCAAAGTAGAAATTATAAATTATATTGTTTGAACTAAGAGATAAAACTATACCCACAAGAAAGGAATAGCTGAAATCATATCCTCTTAGAACTTAAGCATTTTTCTAAATACTATTATTAAAGAGGAAATTAAATATAAATTAGACTTAAATACAAGAGTTTCAAAAGTTAAGGAACATTATGTATTATTTATCAATAGCATATATTTTTACTGAAAATATAATCATAGGATGAAATTAATTTTAGAGTAATAATTATTTCTGGAGAGGGAGGGCAGGAGAAGAGAAAGAGATCAGTTTTAGCTTTGTAGGTTGAAATATTTCTTTTTAAGAAATGAGAGAGAGGGCTAGGGATGTATCTCAATTGTAGAGTGTACTCCTGATATGCACAAGGCCCTGAGTTCAATACCCAATATCACCACCAATAAACAAAACAAAACAAAAAACAAAGAACAGAAATCAGAATTAAGTATAACATGATTTGATTAAAGTTACTGAAGCATTTTCTGTACTTTTCTGTGTTTTTGAAATATTTGACAATGAAAAATAAAAAGAAAAAATATAAATATCTTAGATCTTTATTTTACCTGACACTACTTGTGAGATTCATCTACTAATTTGACTCTAATTTCTACAACTCTATTGAATGATCTACTTCTATCTATTTTGATTTGAAAGGCTACTTGATTCATACCATTAATTTATGTATATGTGGGTTCACTTTTGTCTTTCCTATTCTTTTCATTATTTGTCTGTTATGATTTCAGTATCACTGTTTTATTTATTTACAACAAAATCTTAAACGCTGAGTTATGAAAACTTGTAATTCTCTTCATATCATTCCTCACTTCTCAAATCAAAAATAGCCTTGTACTTAGCTGCATGTTCATGGTTCTTTTTTTTTTTTTTTTTTTTTTCGGTACCAGGGATCGAACTCATGATCTCACACTTGCAAGGCAGGTGCTTATGCTGCTGAGCTAAATCTCCAGCCCCATGTTCATTGTTCTTAAACAGCATTCAAGAAATGTTAGACCTTCAATATTTCTGATAAAGCCTTTTCATTCTTTGTTCTATCCTAACAGCTTCCAGAGTTTGACACAGTCATTGAAGAAGAATCTATCTTTATTTTTTATCAATAAAACAAAAATACTCCTAAAAAGTAAGATTATACTTATAAATTAATCTGAAGAAAATTTCCATTTTATTATGTTTCACCAACATGTATCTATTTGTTAATGTCTTAGCAAAGTTTTTTGGCTTTATTCACATAAGTTATCATGACATTTATTCTTAGAAATCTATACTTTTTACTATAGATTTTTGATATAGTTTTTGCTATAATTAATAGTACCTTTTAAAAAAATTAGTCATTGGGAGACAGGGGAATGTCTGATTTTACAAGTTGATTTTTAAACCAGCAAACTGGCTTTTACCTTTTATCAAATCTAAAGATAACAGTAGTACCTGCAGAAAATGACAGTTCTAGATCTTCCCAGGCATTCTATATATTTCTCTTCTTTCAACTTTATTTACACCATTGGGTAGAATTTCTAGTATAATGTTGAAAAGTTGGAATTGTGACAGGCAACCTGTTTTTTCCCCACACTTTAAAATGATTGTTGGGCCTTTATAAATTTTAAAAAAATTTTTACTGATACCTCTTTATCATACTAAAAAAATTCCCTAATTTGCTTGGAGTATTTATTTCTCACAATTATTTTGGAGTTTTATTGAATGTTTTCAATATATTTATTGAGAATACCATATGTTTTAATTTACCCAATATAGTAGATTACATGAGTAGATTAACAAAAGGACAAAAGAAAAAACACTCAACCAATTTTGAATTCTTGCACGGTTAGGAGAGATCAAGATAAATCCATACATTTCAATTTACCTGTATTGTACTAGGATTTCTATGTCAAAATTTTCCATGTGAGACTGGTCTGTGATTTTTTGGTCTTGTATTATCTTTGCTTGACTTGGATACTAAAATCAAAAGAAAAGTATCCTTTCTTCTTGAAACTCAAGGCGATCCTCCTGCCTTAGCCTCCTAACTGTTGCGATTAAAGGTGTATGCCATCACATCTGACTTTGTAAGAACATTTCTTAGTGTGGAAAATCTCAAACAAATTGGAGTCTGAGACAACCTCTTTTCTAGGCCTTTAGTAATAATGAATCCTGTTACATACATTCATCCAAACTGATGCCTCTATTTAATACTGTGAATTCTGTGAGAGTAAAGCAGAGCCTGAGAAAAGCATTAGAGATTACTTATGAAAGCTGTAGTCAAATTGGGCCATCAAATTGCACCGAATGTCCAAGGTTTAGCATCCAGTAGTACAATTAACAGTGTCCAGTGGAAACTATGTAAGTAGTACCTTCCACAGCAGAATTTTCCTGTGATACAATATTGGCAGGGATTTGCCTTTTATTTTTATTTTTCCTGTTTAAGTCTGGTTTTCCAGGGTCCCTATGGTGTTTTTTTTTTTTTTCTTTTTTTGTGGCGGGGAGCATACTGGGGATTGAACTCACAACCTTGCACTTGCCAGGCAGGCACTTATGCCGCTGAGCTAAATCCCCAGCCCCAGTCCCTATAGTTTTATGAGCTCTATGCTATTTCTAAAACATTTGTTTCCTGCTTTAGACAAACGTAGGTTAAATTGTTTAAAACCAGGAATCTTGATTGATACAATGCTTAGGAATTATCACCAGTAGCATACTCTTGCATGTGAGAAATTGTTTCTATTTTTCTAGTTAGTTCAAAAACTTACTAAAAAAAAAAAAAGAATGGAATTTTGACTAATCTGATTTGAGTACCAGCTGTTATAATCTGGTAACCTGGAACAACAGTCCTAACCTCGGTCAGCCTTAATTTCTATAAAATTTGTACTCTGAATTCAGACATACCTTCATTCTCTTGTATACTATTTGCCAATACTATCAATTCTTTATATCTCATTAGGGCAGGAAACTCCTATGAATGAATTCAAATGTTTGTTTTCTTCAGTAAAATGCATAGATTATTGGCATACTAGAGAAATTAGAAGTAATCCATACAAACCTAAGTTGCCTTTTGGATAGGTTCATAATGCTATGTTCAGATAAAATCAAACAAAATAGCAACATATATCCAAAAACAATTTGTAAGTGAAAAAAACAACTGAAATCATTACTGAACTCAAACAGAAGCACTAATGAAGGACTTCATTGCTAATATATATTTAAAATTCACATAATTTACTTTCTCCCTAAATCGTAGAGCATGGCAGTTGTCCTAGTATCTCATAGTCTCACATCTTCCTCAGAATTGTCTCCAAATTCTATGTAATGTGATGTTGGCCTCTAATATATTCCCTCCTCCAGTCTTTCTGGATTGATTTATTTTGCTTCTAAACTAATACAAATCAACCTAGACTTCACAACTTTCAATTTCTCTCCCATCACACACACATACACATATACACAATCAGCACTGAAACTGAGCAGGTCAATAGGGAAAGATTTATGAACTTTTAAATACTCATAATTTTTAAAAACTCCTTCTTATCCCTTGCCCTCTAAGATTTTTCTTTCTTTCTTTTTTCCCCCTTTCTACCACTCTCATGCACATAGTATAACTGTATAGATTTGTACCATGATATATTTTAGAATCTCAACTATGTCTTCAAAAATGTTTAGCAGTCCTGTTTTTACTTTTTCAGTCCTTTCTCCATTTCTTAGCATAGATATTTCTCCTGAGTTCAATTCACAAATGCCATAGCCTTTTGGACATTTTTCTTTGGATGCCATAAGGGCATTTCAAACACAAAAATTAAAGAGAATGAAAAACTAACCAATTTTCCACTTAAAACTTTCCTCCTGCTTGTTTTATTCATCTCAATTTCTCATTTACTGACTCAAAGAAAAAGCCTTGATGGTCTGATTCCTGACCTCCATGTTTGTTTCATGCTCAATGTTCTTTTATCACTATGCTAACAACTAAAGATGAAAAGGTTTTAAAAATTTGTTAGAAGTTATGCAAAATATATACTTTGAATAAATTTACCATTTCTTATTATAATTTATTAAACTATTGAGAACTTTAAAAACTGCTAAATTAAAAGCAAATGCTGTAATTCATCATTTTTTTCTGCCAATAAAAATGACAGCTAAGAAGAGCAAATCTTATACTTTGTAAACTTTTATAGTCATTCTGAAATCTCAATCATATACCAGATGAGTATTATCACCTACACTTTACAATTGAGCAAAAATTTTTGGTCAAGTATTATTATCCATGTTCCTGAAATGATAAGAATTTAAACTTGATAGAAAGTTATACATAGTTTTGCTTGAGCTTTCTCAAAAATAGTTCTGGAACATTCTGTTGAAATGTGGCAGAATACACATTTTTCTCAACTGCATAAGGGTCATTCACTAGGATATATTATGTATTACGCCAAGAAACCCCCTGAACTTATTTAAGAAAGATATACACAGATCATCATCAAGTATCTGCTCTGGCCCTAGCAGTATAAAATGAGAAAACAACTGTAAAAAGAACTTTAGACATTTTATAAATACATGGAAATGAAGACTTCCTTAAATATACTAGGAAAATGACAAAATTAAGATAGGAATAAAGTAAATAAAGTAGTTTTTTCTTTTTTTTTTTTTATCGGTACCAAGGATCAAACTCATAACCACGTGCTTGCAAGGCAGATGTTTATGGCGCTGAGCTAAATCCCCAGCCCAGTTAGTACATATTTGCAGTACATGCAGTTTACATTCATCTTAAGGGATAATCACATGCACATATTACAGCTCATTTCCTTTTGTAAAAATCCCCTTTTCTCTCCTCCCTCCTTTGCTCCCTCTTCTTTCAGGTTCCCTTTCCCAATTTTCATTCTTGTTGATATTATGAATCTTAGCTCATGTTATGGCATATAATGTTCACATTAACTGAGGTTCTTTGGTTCCTGTATATGGGATATCTTTATTCTTATTTCCTTTTTCTTTCTTCCTCACCCCTTGCTCTTGTGGACTAGAATGTAATATATTTTGGAAAAGGTGTCATGTACAGCTGAAAAAGAATGTGTAATCTTTTGTAGAGGAGTGGAATACCCTGTTAAATATCTACTAAATGCAAATATTCCAGGGTGTAGTTCAGCTCTGATACTCCTTTACTGAGTTTTTGTTTAGTTGATCTATCTCTTTGCAAAAGTAGGGTGTTAATATTGTCTACTATGATTGCATTACTATTTATTTGATCTTTTAATTTGAGAAGTTTTTGCTTTACAAAAGGTACTGCAGTATTCACATCTTTGTTATTTTTCTCTCATTGCTGAGATAAAATATCTGATACTCAAAGGTCAAGTGGGAAAGGTTTACTTACTTCACAGTTTGTAGAGGTTTCAGTCCATAATCACCTGTGTCCAAGGTAGAGTGGCTTGGCAGAGGGGCATCACAGAGAACAGTTCATAGTGGAAGAAGACAGCAAAAGCAAGCAAGTAAGGGAGAAGACAAGATTCTTTCTGTCCTTATAATGAATGCAAGGTTCCTGCTTGAGGGTGAGTGCAGCACTCCCTCCCTTAATCCTAGACAGAACTATGCCAAACCATCAGTGCAATGATTTACTAATCACATACCTTAATCCCAGCATCACATACTCTAGATTCAGCCATCTCTGAAAAAGTCTTATAACTGCCTAAGGCTTTGGGGAGGACATGTAGACAAAAGCCATAACAATGATTGTTTATCAGTGTTATCTCTTCTTGTTCAATTGGTTCCACGATTAGTATGTAGTGACCTTCTTTGTTTCTTATAATTAGTTTTGGATTGAAGTTTGTTATATCTGATATTAGAATTGCTACCCCTGCTTGTTTTCAGGGTCCTGGTACATGAAATACTCTTTTTCATTCTTTAAGTTTTAGTCTGTAAGTATCTCTCTGGATTAGATGAGTTTCTTGAATCCAGCAAAATGCTGAATCCAGCAAATTATGTTTGGTCCAGTTTGCCAATCTGTGTCTTTTGATTGGAGAGCTGAGATCATTAATGTTGAGATATGGCTGATACATGTCAGTTATTTGCCATCATTTTCTTCATGTCAGTGAATCATTTGTTTCTCTTTTCCTGATGTTTTTGTTGCTGTTTATCCACTAGCTTCTTTTATGTTTTAGCTGTGTCAGTCCCATTATTTCAGTAGAGAATATTAAGTATTTTCTTGGTTTAGCACTCATATCTTTTGAGCTTCTCTTTTTCATGGAAATGTCTTATTTCTTCATCTATTTTGAAAGTAGCTTTGCTGGGTAAATTAATCTGGGTTGAAAGTTTTTTGCTCTTAGGGCTTAAAACACTTCATTCCAAGGTTTTGTGGCCATTAGCATTGGAAGTATACTGTCCCTTTGTTTTGCTGAAAGAATTACTTCTGGTTACAACGGCATCAAAAGATTCAATCACACAACACTTCTACATGATAGTCCTTGCAGTTACTCTCTCCTGCTTTGTCTATCATCTATGCATCCTATGACTATTACTTGTGGTTTTTCTCCAATGAGCTAGGTGAAGTGGAGGGAAGAGAATGATAGGTGCTTGGATAAGAAGTATAAGATACTAAGGGGCAAGTTTCAAAGGGGAGGACAGTGATAGATGAGAAGAAAAGTCTGATGTGATATTTGATTTCATTGGAGTATTTTTAGTTAATTTGAAGGGTTAAAATTGAGTTTTCAGAAGATATTTGTAGGGGCAAGGTTGAGATGGAAGAAAAAGGCTTCACTTTTTGATTGAGGAAAGTTAAGTGGCTGTCAGAACCTGTTGATATGGAGGATGACAGGCTAGGTAATATATGGAAGAGCCAATGGTTTAGGATGGGGAAGATCAAGGGTTAATTCAAGGGAATATAGGAGTGTAAAATATATGCACATTAAATATTCCAACAAGATCTTGTATATGTGATTCCCAATTAGCTTTTTGCTAGAGTCTGAGTACTCACAGACCAATAACTCCTCTAAGCTTTTGACTCCAATACTGAAGCTAACTCAAATTCATGACTTCTTTCCACCAGGGTGCAGGCATTCTTGCAGAGTTTGATCCAGTCTGAGTTCTTGGATTAATGGACTCTTGCTGTCCCACGTAGAGATGGAAATTGGAAACAGCTGGAGTGACCACTTAGGGTAGGCATCACTGACTGAACACACTCAGCAAGAAAAGTAAGAAAAGATTCAGCATTCATACACAAAAACATGAGTGTGGACATAAAATAGGTTTTAGTAGTGCCTTACAATCCTTCCCCCATATCTGGTGGATTCCAATATTGCATACCCTGGAAAGAAACAATGTATTCAAAAATATGAGGGAAACTTTTGGAGTCACTTTTCTTTTTATTCATTGTTTTTTAAATTGGCATTTTTTTTCTTTTCTTTGCTTTTTTTTTCTTGCTTGTTAGTTTCTGTTACTATTATCTAATTCTATTAATTTTCTTTTACTCCTTAATAGGATCATTTATGTCACTTTTCTCTCATCATCTTCCTTTTATTATTCAATTTTTACTTTCATTTTTGCATTCCTCCCTGCTCAGTCTTTACCAGTATTACTATTAAGCTTTATTAATCTTTAGATAGTTGATAATATGTTATTATTGAATTCTATTGTTGCTTTTGCTGCCCATAACTTCAACAGAAATTCTTTTTTTTTGAACATAAGATATATTATTTTTCTGACCAAAGTGCAATGATTTTTAAATCTCCTTAAACAAATAACTATGAAAAAAAATGCCAGAAAATAAAATATAAAATACAAATGGAAATCTAACAACTATATTCCTTTTTTTTTTTTTTTTTTGTGCCAGGGATCATACTCACAACCTCACGCTTGCTAGGCAGACGCTTATGACACTGAGCTAAATCCCCAGCCCCTATGTTGCCTTTTGTAATTTTACCCTAATCCTATATTTAGTCTATGAAACAAAAAAACCTGAATTGTTACTAATAAGAGAATTGAATTATTTCAGCATAAATCTAGCAAATGCATTTCAAGGTTCCACTTTTACAAATTGTGTTGATCAGTTTAATCATGAATAAGACTATATAACAGAGCAAAAGGAACACGATCATTAGATGTGATCCTTGCCCCACACCCTCTGACTATGTCATAATAAAGCTCACAATTCTGTTAGGCTAACAGAAATTCTTCAACAGAAATAACTCCTAGATTTTTATTCAGTAACTTTTCATGAACTCTAAAACTCTGCTTACTTGGTCATTCTTGTTTTGTATTGTGGTGGTAAAGTTTTGCATTTAGTAGATTTGTAGTGTATGTCTGATTTACCTTTGTGTCTATATTATTATTATAGATCTTTTTTCTATGCATAAGAGAGGTGGAGTGGTAGCTTTCATTTGTTTTTATGGTATGCTGATATTAAGTTTTTATGGTATGTTGATATTAAGTTTTTCTTGCTGACTTTGTTGCTCCTGCAAAGTTTGCATAGTTACTACTTTTAATTGGATTTTAACAGATGTAAATATCTGATTTGTCTTTGTGTTATTAACAATTTAGTAGTTAATTTCCAAAGATTAGGTGCTGGGCCAATTACACTGTACCCTCCCATCCCAAGTTAATGAATTGGATGGATCATGGGACCGAGGCAAAGTTTTAAAAGTCAAGCTCTGAGTGCATAATTGAAAAGCAGACACTAGCTAAAGAAATATCCATACCAGTTAAAAAAGTCTTTCCACTATAATCAACCCACAATTATCAGCTAAGAAAACAAAACAGAAACTTGAGAAACAAGGAAATAAAATACATGCAAAGCCTTCCAGCTCCTTGAAAGCTAATCATTGGTGCATCAAATGGGTAGAAATTTTAAAAAATAGCATAGATACACAAAATGATAGAAAAGAAGACAAACAGAAAAAGCAGATCAATAAGGTGCTTGGTGAGTTCAAGGCAATATAACTAAACAGATACTGGAACTAATAAACAAAATTATCAATGAACTTACAGAAGAAACTAATAAAAAAAGGAGCTAGCCCAAATAAAACAATACAAAATAAGAATGACCAAGTAAACAGAGCTAGAGTTCATGAAAAGTTACTGATAAAATCCACAAGCTATTTCTGTTGAAGAATTTCCGTTGAAGTTATGGGCAGCAAAAGCAACAATGTGAGGTCAGATGTCAGAACATGAATATAGGCGTGTAGGCGTGTATGACGACGCCTTCAACAGATACCTTAAAAACCATAAAATAAAATGGAAAAGGGATCCAACAGCTGTTAGATGACAGAAAGAAGACTAATCTAAGATTAACTAGAATTTGTGAAAATTAGAAGAAAGTGAAAATAGTATTAAGAACATGTTTACAAAAATAAACAGAAAACTTTTGGAACATCAGTAAAGAATTTAACATAAAGATAAGCAAGGCATAGAGAATCTCAAATGGCCATGGGTAGAAAAGGGCTTCATGACATATTACAGTCAAAATTATAGAAGTCCCATACAAAGATCTTAAAGCTACTGGAGAAAAGCAACAAATCTTTTAAAAAAGTAAGTGCATTCGAATGATAGGAGACTTCAATACAAGCCTTCAAAGCAAGGAGATTTTAGAGTGAAGTGTTTTAAATTCTAAAATGAAAAACTTCAAATCCAGAATGATATATCCTTCTTCCACAAATTGCAGGAAAAATGTCTTTCCATGAAAAAGAGCATTTTAAGAAATTCATGATTACCAAACCAGTACTCAAAAACTTCCACATGTGACACTCTAGAAAGAAATAATCAAGTCAATAATGCCAAAAAGTCTAATGAATGATTACACCAAGTAGGGTGAACAGTTAAGCAAAAGGCGGGGGGTAGGAAACAACAATAAGAAAACAATGCAATTACAGGAATAAGTCACTGTCTTTCAGAAATAACTCTCAGTGTGAATGATCTGAAATTCCCAATAAAAGACACAAATTGGCAGAATAAAAAAAAAAACCAACAGTATACTGTATATGGGACACATTTAATTGATGAACAAATTCATAGACTAAAAATGAAAAAAAAAAACAGAAAGCAATTATTACACATAACAGGAGCCCTAAAACAAACAGGAATAGCTATCCTATATTCAGAGAAAACGGACTTCAAGCCAAAATCTGACCAGAAAAGGCAAAGAAAGTCACTATATATTGATTAAGGAAACAACCCAAAAGGAACAGAAAAACAACCATAAGTATATATACACCAAGCACCAGTGTACCCACGTTCATGAAATAAACACTAGTGGATAAGATCAGATAAACATCAAGACAATTATAGTAGTGTATTTTAATACCCGACAGATAGATAAATTAGACAAAAAATCAACCAAGAAATAGCAGAATTGAATAACAGCTTTGAACAAATGAACTTAATAGATATCTACAAAGTGTTCTACTCAATAACAGAATATACATTATTCTCAGCAGCACATGGAATCTTCTATATGGTAAGTCACAACAGCTCATAAAACATGCTTAAATAAATACAGTGGTATCTCTGTGGTCAAAGTGATCTAAAGATTTAATGAGAGCATCATCAAAATAGCAATGACATCTTTAATGAAACAGAAAAAGCCCCAACTAATATTCCCCATGGGACCAAAAAAAAGACCTTGAATAGCCGAAATGATCCTGTGAACAAGAAAAAAAAGCTAGAGGAATAACATTACTTGACCTCAAAATATAGTTCAATACTACAGTAACCAAAACAGCACAGAATTGGCATAGAAACAGAAATATATCAAAAGGACTGAACAGAGAACCCAGAAATAGGTTTAAGCACTTAGTGCAAACTGCTGTTTGACAAAGCCATTAAAAACACAGACAAAAGAAAAGAATACCTCTTCAATAAATGATGCTGGAAAAACTGGATATCTGCATGCTGTAGAATGAAAATAGACCTCTTCAACATATATATGTATCACCACCAAAAATGGATTTAAAAATGTAAAATCTGAAACAGTGAAACTACTAGAAGAAAACAGGGGGAAAACACCTTTTTACAAGTAAAATGTCAAGTATTTTTTGAATAAGACCTCAAAAGCACAGGAAACAAAAAGAAAGATAGACAACTGGTATTACATTAAACTAAAAAAATGAAAAACAAAAAACAGACTAGAGAGACAACCTATGGTATGGGATGTTTGCAAACTATCCAGTACATTTGACACAAGGTTAATATCAATAATATGCAAGAAACTGAAACAAATCAATAGAAAAAGCTAGAAAAAAATCTGATTAAAAAGTAGACTAAAAAAAAAAAAATCCCAATATTGGTGTTTGGTTTCACTGTATTTGGAATAAAAGGTCAGTTTGCAGGATTTACTTTTTTTGCATATATTAAGGTCTTTATTGTTGTTATATAAACATGGTCTATTTGAAAAAAAGTTCTCACAGCAGGGAAATCTGAAGATGTAGCAGCATTGACAGTAGTCAAATGTGGAGGAAATAAGTGTTCATCAGTGGAAAATGTTAGAAAAGAAAATGTTACAATACTGGATTGCAAGTAACTTGTTATGTAAATGTTCTGCAAGATAAGCAAACATAGCCTGGTGTGGTGGCTCATATCTGTAATCTCAGCACTTGGGAGGCTGAGGCAGGAGGATCATTGAGAGTTCCAGACAAGCCTGGGTTACAAAGTGAGCTCAAGGCTTGCCCGAACTTCATAGAGACCCTGTCTCAAAAAAAAAAAAAAAAAAGCAAACATTTCTAATGAGTTTTAACTTGATAAACAAGCAATGTCTTGCAGCAGGATTAGTATGAGGCTGAATATCACGTGATCACAACTGAGCCAATGGTTCCTCTCTCTCTTTGCAGGCCTGTGGGTGATCATCTCCCAAGAGATTATGAAGGAGACCCAATTTTCAGAGGAGGAGAAAAAGAAACAGAGTATTTCAAATGAGATTAGGGAGAAGTGTAAAATATAGGAAAGAATGCAAAATTTTGTTCAAAAATACCACACGAATAAGGCCACAGAACTGTGATTAATCTGTTAAATGACAATGCAATATCACATTTCTATGAAATTATCAAAAGGAGGCAAAAGCAAGTGCCACTGGACTGATTTTTTGTTAAAGTTGTAAGCAAAATAAGAAAGATTCCACTGAGTCAGTAGATAGTGGTAATTTCATTAGTGAGGTTCGTTCTGCACAATAACCTCCTCTTTTGTTTCCCTTACACCAGCCACAAAGATTTTCAAAGATAAGTGTAGGTTAATTTATTTTTATTTATATTTGTGTGCTGTTTATTATATTATATTATGGTATTGTAATCATTTTATATGAGCATATTGGGTTGTAGAACGAATTATCAGAGTTTCCTTATGGGGAAAATTGCTTTGATATACAAGTGATCTGAATTACAAGCATGTTTCTGGAATTAATTATGCTCACAAATCAAAGTTTTACTATACACACACACAACAACAACAACACATGTGTGCATACAAGGAATAGAACATTATTCAGCTCTTAAAAATGATGAGAAATTTAGTATTTGCCATAGTAGATGAACGTGGAGGACATTATGTTTGGTGAAATGATTTCATTCATATGGAATTTAAAAGTTAAATTCATAAAAGTATAGAGTAAAATAATAGCTACAAGAGGCTAGAGAGGAATGGATAAGGAATTGTTGGTCAATGGATATAGTAGGAGGAATATGTTGTGGTATTCTTCTGTACAGTAGCATGACTATATTTAATAATAATATATTGTATATTTCAAAAAGAATATTTTGAATGTTCTTATGCAAAGAAATATATCTTTGAGGTAATGGATATTTTATTTATCCTACTTTGGTTATTTTACAATATATATACATACCAAAATATCACACAGTACGCTGTAGTTATGCATTGATATATGTTAATTATGCAAATAGTATATAGGAAAGTAGACAAAACAATGACATTTGGCTTTCCTGAGGTATAACAGTGGTTTAACCAATGAAGCTCTTTCCATATAGTCAGGAATAAAGTGATTAAGGTAGAAAATATGGAAAGTTCAAATGGAAGAAAGATAGAAGACCAAGGTTTTCTACATTTAAAAAAATAAGGAAAAATTTAATTCTTTTTACTTACAGTAGCATATATAAATGGATTATACTTGATTTTGATTATAGACTTTTGTTGTTTTTGTTGTTGTTTTGAGACAAAGTCTCACTATGTAGTTCAGCCTGGCTTTGAACTCAGTATGTAGACCAGTCTGGCCTTTAACTGGTGAACACTCCTAAGTGCTGGGATTACAGGCATGCATGTATCATCACGCCCAGCTTGTATTCATATTTTCTGACCTAAGCTAAAACAGAAGATGAAGAAAAAGGAGTACAGAAAAATAATTTACTTAAGGTCATAAAAATGATACAGCCTAGATAAAAATCAGTACAATTCTAAAATAGAAGATTCATCCACAAAGACAGTTAATATTTATACAAAAAAATCACACTACATCTAGCCTATCTTTCAATCCCAGGCATTAAAGAATATTTTTCTAGTCTTTCCAAATTTATTGAATACTCATTATGTTTTAGGCACTATGATAGGCTCTCTTAATGATCACTTGTTATTTTGAAATATAATTAAAAGGTGCCACATAAAAAAGATTCTTATCTGGAATGTATTTAAAACTATACTCTACTGGCCCTGAATCAAGGCTAACAGTTTTCTGAAGCCATTGGTTTCAATCAGGGGCCTACAGTGGTATCTTTCTGTGGTTTGTTGGCCATTTCTGAACTTGAGAAATGTAACAGTCAATTCATTAGAAAGAAACAACTCATCCACCGCCACACAACCCTGTCATAGCAGGCTTGAAGGAGAAGAAGCCACATCCCCAGTTAGCTAGTCACAGCAGGCTGGGTGGAGAGGCCACACCCGTAGATGAGCCCACCTCAGTGGCCCTACAGGAAAAGAGGCAGCATCCCACATGAGCCCACTTGCACAGGCAAGGAGGAGAGAAAGTCATGCCCCCCTAGCAAGCCAGCTACTGCTGGCATGGAGGAGAAGAAGCCAGGCTTACCACTGCCCCAGCACTGAAGGAGAAGAGGCTGAGTCCCCCCTGCTGCAGAACGAGAGGAGAGGAAGTCATGCCCTGCAATGAGCCAGCCACTGGGGGCTCAGAAAAGAAGCCATGCTCTCAAGTGAGCCTGCACACCACAGGCCTGGAGAAGAAGCCACATCCCTTAATAAGCCCACTACCACAGGCCTAGAGGAGTGGAAGCTATGACTTCCAGTGAGCCCACTACCATGGGCTGGAGGAGACAAAGCCATGCCCTGTAGTGAGCCCACCAACGTGGCCTCAGAAAGTAAGCCATATCCCCAGGGTTCTGCTTCTGTTGGGGGAGCATCAATGAGCAGCCACCCCCCACCTCTCTGCCACTCCAAGAATCTGGGATCAGAGTAACCCAGGTGCCTAGTCTAATCCCCTGCACTGTGGGATAAGCAGCCAATGAAGGAAAAACCCAGGACTCAGCAACCAGCTGATTTGGAGGAACACAGGAAAATGTCAAGAAGGAGCAGGGTGCAATCTCAGACTTCCTGGCAGCCCAGAACAAATCCAGGAGACATAGACATAGAAGAAATTAGAAGTTACACACTTGAAATTTCTGAAATGATAGCAACTGAAATAAAGAGGTAACTTAGTGCATATATTAATTAATTAATTTTACATGCCTATATCTCACCCAGAACAAGGCCAGGAGACACAGACATAGAGGAAATTAGAAACCACATATCTGAAATTTCTGAGCTGATGGCAACTAAAGTAAAGTACTTGTGCTGTTTGATTGACATTGTATATCTGTGTCTGATAGTCTGAGTATCTATGTAGAGGATAATAATGTGCATTATAGTAACTATGGTTGACTTCCTATTGTCTTTGCTTTTGAAATCCAATATAGCTGGGGATTTGCTCAGCGGCATAAGCGCCTACTTTGCGAGTACGTGGTTGTGAGTTTGATCCCTGGTACAAAAAAGAAAAAAGAAATCCAATATAGTTCCCATTGTTTTGTTTGGTTTTATTTTATTTTATTTTTTGGTACCGGGGATCAAACTTGTGACCTCACGATTGCCAGGCATCACTAAGCTAAATCCTCAGCCTTGTTTCATTTTATTACTTTGTTTTATTCTCTTTAAAAATAATTATACTCTAAAAGTTTCCCTATTCTGTACATACCCATGTGTGATTTTATTCTCCTAAACTACACATTTCTTTGAGGTAGAGCAGTACAAGATTCATCTCTTTGTATCCCCTAAAAATGCCCAGTTTAGTGCTTTGCCATTAACAAGTTCTTAATAAACATTGTTTAAAAAATACACAAATGAAACTGATTTTCCTAATATGAAGAAGCATTTAAGTAAACATTTTATTGTCAAGTTTCTAACAATTGTAATTTTAAAAATTCATATAAATGTCTAGAGATTTAAAATTTTATTTCATTGGTAAGTTTAAATAAAAACTTTCTATGAAAACAAAAATGAAATCTATAAATTTCATATTCTATATAAACAGGATTTGCTTGCTTTTCATATATTATAACCTCAGATAAAGTTCTTTTTATAATACAGTCTCCTACAATTTATGTTAGATTAGGTGATTGCAAAAGGATAAAAGATTTCATTTTTGAAAGTATAATTTTTTTCTAGAGCTATTATCATGATTATAGAAATATATGCACTGTTGATTCTTTTAAGATTTTACATAAAAAAGAAAACAAGTTTTGACAGAAATTTTTTTTTCTTCATTTGACATTTCATTTTGCTTTTTTGTAGATAAAAATAAAATCAAGCTGAAAGGACAGGATAGAATTTAATCACAGATGTTACTGAGCTTTTTCTTTTGGTGGAAAAGAGATATGTGGCAATCTATGGTATGCATGAGAGACCAGAATCTGGTTCTCAGTTTACATGATTGATGAGTTTCTATTTGAACAGGTGCAAATGTGAATAGCAACTGTAATAATGGTTTCCAGAGAGAGAGAAAGAGAGAGAATGCAACCTCAACCAGTTTCCTCTTCTACCCTCAGCATTAAATTACTTTCACTATAGCAAAATGTTTTTGAAACCACACACATCTTATGTATTACTTAAATATGACACAAAATAACAGATACATACATTCCTAACATAATTTTAGTAGACAGATCAGACACTGATGTTAGCTATTCCCAAGAAAGAGAAATAACAAATAACAAATTTTGGAAATTACATGTTAGCCCAGATCACAAATCACTCATTTCTGAGTCACAAAGAAACTGAGGATAAACAAGCTCATTACATAGTGGTATTTTTTATAACATTGCATTAACCCTATATTAAAATGCTATTTATTTAATGAGCTTGCACATTTTCACAGAACATTCCATCTGACTTAGAATCATAAACCTCTTAGACTCCTTTGATACAAAAACAGCAAAAACAACAATAACAACAAAAACAAACAAAATCCAAAAATGCTACAATAGTATCTTAGGGCTGGCTTTTAAGTGTAAGCCAAAGAGAAAAGTACATTGCTCTGAACCTTCTTATTGGGTTAGATCTAAATGTGTTCAGAGGTGGTGCTTTAGAAAGAATATCATATCATGGGGGTGCTATACTCATCACTGGGTGAAGTCTTTGAGGAGTCCACAGTTTAATGTGCTAATAGGATGTGGGGCCTGGCTGCACATGCTGCATGCTTGCTTTGGAAGGGTATATTCTTGTCTTTGGTTCCTCCCTAAACTCTCAACTTCTTGGCTGCTGCAAGGTGAGCAGCCTTCCTCCACCATGCTCTTTCAACATGTTTCTGCCTTGGAGCCTGCAGACCATGGACTAGATTCCTTGAACCAAATTAAACCTCTCCTTAAATTGAGGGTATTGAGTACAGTTTTGTGTCCTGGTGACAGGAACGCTGACTAGGAAAGTCTCACTGTGGTGAGGCTTTGTTTTGCTGTTCTTTACTGAATTGTAATTAAGTAGTTTCTCCTTCTATATGACACAGTATTGAAATTGGAGACTCTGGGAGACATAAACTTATCTTACAGAATTAATTTAATTAATCTGTACCAAGGTTATCTAGTATTAGATTCAGATAAATCATCAGATACAGTAACACCTTATCTTCCAACTTCGTTGAATAATTACAGTAATAAAAGGTAGCATTTATAAGTGTTAACTAAGCTTTAGACTCTGTGTCCATGCTTTATATATTTTCATATTTAATATCCAAAAGCAACTCTTTGAGGTACACATGTTCATTTCTAGTTTATATATGGTGACACTGATAATCTTTGAAGTAACACATTAATAAACATAGAAACACTGTAATAAGTAGTAGAGTCGGGAGTCATACCTATGTCTAAGTGACTACACTGATCAAAAAGTGAAATAATATACACATTGAAATAAAAAATGAAGTGAACAAGTAAATTTAAAAGTACATGGAAATTCTAATTCTGGTAATGTGATTAACTTTTCCACTGATATTAATGAAAAGCTTTGGAAAAATACCAAAACACACATAAAAAGAACTATCTGAAGACACACTGGAAAGTGATACAAAAATAGGCAGAAGTGGGAACTAGGAGGATTTGACCCTTGAAAAAAGAGAGTATCACTGAAAAATCTACATTTATAAAAATCTACATTTAGTTTTCTCTTGGGATTAAAAAATCATTAAGAATGATAAATTTAAGAACAAAGCCAGTTTTTCTGGATTGAGGTGTCAGACACCAGAATTCAGGATTGACAGAATAGCTAAAAACTGAAGGTAGAGAGAGGATAGTAGAAAAGAAAAAAAGGATAGGGACAAATACAGTATTTGTATGTTGTGGACCCTTAACAGTATAAGAATAGGGCAAGATTAAGGGACTTTGTTCAAAATAACAGCCAAAAGGTAGAAATAGGAATTTCTACTGCTGCCCTTTGCAAGAGAAGAGGGTCTGAATCCCATCAAATACAAGCAGCTTGGTAAAACATCAGGTTTTCTATAGAAATCCTTGAAGGATCACATTTGAGAAATAAATATTATATCCCTCTATTAAAAGAATACAGCCTAGGATTAAGGGTAAAATCAAAACAGACCTGGTTTGACAAAATATAAAATTAAGCCTTTACTAGGTAAAAGCAAACTTCCAGGGATTTAGCTATTAGAAAAAAAAAAAGTCAATACACTTCAGTGAAAGATCACAAGATCTATTGTCTCCAAACAACATCTATACATAGCACATAATAAAAAAATTTTTTCCTAAAAGTGTAACAAAACAGGAAAATGTGATTAAAGCTTACAAAAAAAGAAGTGGCCAGTAGAAGTTTCTGCAATGACCTATGTGAGTACTTTAAAGCAGCTATATAATCAAGAATAAAGGAAAATATAATCACAATTAATGCATAAATAAGGAATTTCAGCAGACATAGAAACAATAGGCTAGGGATATAGCTCAGTGGCATAAGTGCTTTCCTGTTAAGTGCAAGGTTCAGAGTATGATTCTCGTTACAGAAAAGAAAGAAAGAAAGAAAGAAAGAAAGAAAGAAAGAAAGAAAGAAAGAAAGAAAGAAAGAGAAAGAAAGAGAAAGAAAGAAAAAGAAAATAAAAAATCAAGTATACTTAAATATGTTTAATACAGAATATTTTATGCTATGTATATTTTATCATAATTGCTATGTATAGCTTGTCATAAATCATTTCAAAAGAATCAAATGAAAATTATAGAAATGAAAAGTATAGTATCCAAATGAAAATTTTACTGGACAGGCTTAACAGCACATTGAAGAAGGCAGATAGGTTAGATAAAAACTCTAGACAGAAAAATGTTAGAGAAAAGAAAAAGGGAATCAGTGACCCACAAAATCATGGGATTAATAGTTATAAATGTATGAGAAGTTCTACAAGGAGGAAAGAGAAGAAAATGGGAAAGGAGAAATATATAAAGAAATAATAGCAAAATGCCCCATATTTTGTTAAAAAATTTTAACTCTGGATCAAGAAGCTTTTGGATTGAGCTCAAGCAGAAAATACTTGACAAAAATTACATTTAGGTACATCCATGTTAAATTGGTAAAAACCAATAAAAAGGAATCAAAAAGCAGTCACAGAAAAAACTTTATCATAGGTTCACATACTTCATATAAGTCTAGGAATTCAAAGATTCATAGTTTTATTTCACTTTTTTGTCTAGAATTTTATCATTTGCAAACATCCATTTTATTTCCTTCACTGAGCTTTGCGAGTTTTGCAATGTTATGAATTCTACCTATGGTGAGAAAACATTTATAGGCTCAAAAGGTAAAAATGATTACATTTAATATTGTCCTGCATATATTAGCTAATTACATGAGAAAGTTATTGATGTAGACATTAGAATGGAAAAAGAAATTTTATATTTATTTCTATAATCATAAGAATGTATACATAAGAAAGCCATGAAAATCAGTGGAAAGACAAACAGGAGGAAGAGGAGAATTATTTAGAAAGGTGACTAGCTGTAAAACTGGTATATGGAGACCATGTCTAATTACAAAATAAAAACTAGAAACAAATCAACTTAATATGAAAAAACACAAAGATTAACTATGAATGAATAAAACCAAATATGTAAGACATGTACATTATCTTTAGGTTATATGTAATCAATATTCCATGAATGGTAATTCTTAGTTCATCTAAGAACTTAATTCATCTATTATTTTTATAAGATTTCAATCACAGTACAGATTTTATTTTGAGAACCTGAAAGATGGTATTAAAGTCTATCTGCTAAGAAGTAACCCATAATCTAGAAATGTTTTGAGAAATGGAAGAATTAGAAGAACAAAGAGCTGTCTAGCCTCTCCAGATTTTTTTTTTTGGTACCGGGGATTGAACTCATGACTTCATACTTGCTAGGCAGGTGTTGAAGCCACTAAACTAAATTCCCAGCCCCAGCCCCTCCAGATTTTACATATATTTTAAAGACGAAGAAATTAAAGCATTGAGTTTTAGAGAAGGAATAAATAAGCAGAAAATATATACTGGAGAACTGTGAAATATACATCAGTATATGTAACATTTTAATATGTTATAAAGATTGTGTGAAGAAAGGTCAGTGAAGAAACATGAGATTATTCGGTAAGAGCTGCCAGAATACTTCCAGGGTTCCAAATAATTTAAAGTTTTAAACATAAAAAAAATTAAGCCATCAGGTTGGAGGAAAAAATGGTGTCATAAATATTAAAAAATACAGATAATGTTACTAAACCAATGTGTAAAATTTCAATATGAAACAAAAGGAACTAACTTAACTAAAGTTGACAGGCAAATTAAATCACTGAAAAATATTAGAGATACATGAGAAAATGGAATTTTATTATTATACAATGATCTTTCAGAAATCAATAATTAATGACAAATAGTAGAAAGGCCAGTAGCAAAAAACTACTGCTTCACCGGCCTTCATACAAAAAAGTATATGCAAGTATTTATTTGTGTGTTATACATCTGTGCACTTGCTTATGGATAGACTTTTGAAATATAGGTGAAAATTAAATAAGTAGAAACAGTGATGAGACAAATTTTAATTGTTATTATGCATTTTCCCATGTTGTTTCTTATGAGTATGTACTGCTTTTATAATTCAAATATAAAATCTAACACATAATTTTGAAGGAACACAAGAATAAAACACTAAACCAAACACTGTTAAGTTCTGTGGTTTCTTCTCTTGTCTTGACGGTGTTACAGTTGAATTCTATGATAGAATTAAAATATTTTTAAAAATGAAGTGATTCACTAAAAATTCAAAAAAACAAAAAACAGTAAAATTCTGTAAGCAAATAAATGTGGCTCAATTTTCTTTAAGAACTTATTTTCTTGTTCTTAAACTTTGAAAACATACAGGTCAAAAAGGAAATAAGTACTGCTATTTTCATTTTCCTTCTTTAAAGCCAGGACTACAGTTCCTTTAAGAATTCCTTTCTCTTCATTCCCTTGAGGATTTTGGAATTTATTGACTCCAGTCCTCCAAGGCTTATGATACTGACTTCTTATTGAGATACTGCTTTTCTACCCCAGCAGTTTTTCTTCCAGGAAATTGGACTGTCCTCTAAGGGGCATCAAAACTAAAAGAGTGAAGCATCAGAGGGAAAGGGGACCAAAAAGAATTAAGTAAGATGTGTTATATATATGTACAAGCGCTCCATAATAAATGTAATCATTATGTACTGAAAACATGTACTAATACAAAAGCATACATAATTTAAAAAAGAATGTTTAAAAGAACAACTCTATTCAATAAAGAAGACATCAGGTAAGGAACAACACTGGTAATTAACATTATGATTTCAATCTTATTCTTTAATAGTAATTATACAATATATTCTACAGTGGTACCTTCCTTCACAAACTTAATTTATTCTACTATTTTGGAAAAAATGGCCGTGCTTATGCTTTTGTGGGGTAGATGGCATGTTCATGTTTATCAGCTCATTCACAGTTTGTAAATAAGAACAAGTTTTACAAATGTTTCTGTTTGTAAACCAACTTTGCAAACAAAAGCATTCATGAACTGAGATATCATGTACAAGTACAGAGAGTTTTTTTTTTTTTTTTTTGAGGTCCAGGATGAAGAAGACACTTTTTCCAGTGATCACAAGACAACTCATTTGCAAAGAGTTAAGTATAGTGGAATTCCTATTACATACAATTCAATTCATATCTCAATGGTAGTGGAAATAATCAATAGATATAAACAAACACATGATTTAACTGCCTCCATGATGCTATGTTGTAAGAGTTATCAGACTTAGTATATTCTGTTTTTTCATATCCATACAAGAGCACACAAAAGTTTTTAAAATAGCTAAGTGAATAATTACACAAAAAGGAATGACTATCAATAACTTACAGCCTTAGCATAGTAGAATTGAAAGGCAACGTAGAGATTTCCAATCCCTAAGCACACTCAGCTCCCTTATTCTTTAGCTGAACTTACTACAAGGAAACTTGTTTTTAATCATTTGGCAAAAGCAGAGTAAAAATTAATACCTAAAAGTCTAAGCATTTTACTTATGTATCAGTTTAATTCTCAAAATTACATTATTATTGGCATTCAAATTTTAAAGATACACAAACTGGGGATCAAAGGATTCATTTGCCCAAGCTCATATAGCTAGAGAAATGACACAGTTGTGATTAATCAATTGGTCTTAATCTGTTCTGGAATTTCTGTTCTTGGATACCAGACTTAGAAATCATACTTGCTCAATTTTAATTGCCTTTCTTAACTCTCAAAAGTTTTATTACTACCACTTTCAAATAATCCTACAACGGAGGGAAATAAATGAAATAGCACTTTGTATTAGAAATATATTGTGGCTTATTAATGACTAACCAGGTAGAATGAAATTAATAAAAGAATGTAAGACCTGGTTCCTAATAATGTGGAAGAAGTAGAAATTAAAGTTATCTTTAAAGATGTGCAGGGGTTTAAAAAATAACTCAGAATAATATATATAATGTGGATGAGTCAGAAAGGAAATGTCAGAAAAGTAAATTTGATACTAGGTTGAAGAAATTTGATAATTTTCAGGAGCATGATTTATGGGAGCTAGTTCTAGTAATTGAAAAGTAATAAAATTTTAGCAGTTTCAAAAATTGTTAAATCTGTGTGTAGTGGTGCATGCATGTAATTCTAATACTCTGGGAGGCTAGGCGGCAGGACTACAAGTTTCAGATTAACCTAGGCAATATAGTAAGACTGGAAAAAAAAAAAAAAGAAAAAAAAAGACTGGGGTGAATAGGGAAGCTGGAACTACAGACTAGAGAGAAGGCATTGGGTTCAATTCCTTGTACTATAAAACAAAACTGTTAAGTAGTTATAGCAAAGCAAGAAAACATCTAAAAAATGTTAAAAAGTGTAATTTTGAGGAAAAAAGTTTTAGAAAGTTATTTAATAAAAACACTTAAAAGGTAAAGAATTTCCTGCTCCTGAGACCTGTCACATAAAATGAATTGCTGAAGGATGCAATAGAGTCCATTTTTAAAAAGTTCTTTACAAATAGAAGACAGATTATCAGCAGTTCAGAAAGGTTAGATGTTTGTTGGAAGGTAGCCAGTGGATAGCCACTTTATGATTTGATAAAGCTCAGGGACTGAATAATAATACTACCAGTGTAGGAGAAGACAAGATGGCCGATCAGTGAGCAACAAAATACAAAGCCTCCCAGGAGAAACAATCCATATGCCAGAATAAAACACCCTGGAGAGACCCAGACAGAGGGAGACAGATCCTCTTGACAGAGGAAGAAATTAAAATGTAAAAAAGCTTATCAAATATTTCGGGACTACAACTGAAACAGCTAAAAATTAAGGGACACAGCATTTTCGCGGTGATTCACCAAGTTTGTGCCAGCTTGAATCCATGCTAGCACGCAGAGCCGCCCAAACTCGTTCCCCACCCCGCCACTCACAGGAAGCACAGCAATGCTGAAGTCGGGGGTTGGTGAGCCCAACGGACAGCAGAGCCAGCAAAGGAACCTTCATTAATCCATGGTCAGTGCTGGGAGCGAGACCCCACCCACACAGGAAGGGCATGACCAAATGGGTGACATGTTGGAATCGGGCAGGAGGAGCCTGAACTGGGAGCAACAGTGACTTCAGTTGATTGCTCCCTCCCCAGAGCAGATTCGTGGGATTTGCTTGGACTGGGCTGCGCCCTTGGCCGGGACCCAATGAGCCATCCCAAATTGATTCCCTGCACCTAGCAAGTAGGTGAAGGCAGCTGAAGTTTGGTTGGCCCGGTGGGGAGGGGCAGGCATATGCAGCCTGCTTACACCTCAGTGACAAGAGCAGGCAGGCGAGGGCGGAGCTCCCTTGCCAGTGTGCTTCGTAGGAAATGTGGCCAACAGGGAAGGGACCTGGGACCTGCACTGTAACCCGTGTGGAGGAAGCCTGGGCTATGACAGGAGAGAGAGGCAGGAGGAGGCCACCAGCCCATAAACCTGAGAGCACTGATCCAGGAGAGGGAAAAACAAGGGAGACTGAAGGCGGCAAACACACAACATCAGACATGGCTTCAATGGACATTAAGAGATATCTTTGGGACCTTGTAGATGAGCTCAAAACTGAAATATTGAATCAGGTAAAGCAGGATATGAGTAGAGTAATAAAAGAAATGCTCTCAGGAAGCATCTCTCAGGAAGATACAGATGGAAGAAGGGATGAAAACAAAAAAAGGAGAGAAACATTCAAGAAAGAATATAAAGAAAATACAGAAAACATGAAGCAGATTCAAACAGACTACCAGGAAATTAAAAACTCCATTGAAAGATGGCAAAACTCCTTAAAAGAAACTAAGGATAAACTATCAAAACTTGAAGACAAGTTTGCAATGTGTGATCATGAAAGGAAAGATCTCTTAAAAATAACAAGGAAACAAGCAGTAGCAACACAAAGACTAGAAGATGACAAGACAATCTACAATTTAAGAATAAGAAATGTGAACGAAGAAGCAGGAATACATACAGGTGAATTACAAAGGCTATTCACAGAAATAATTAAGGAAAACTTTCCAAGCATGGGAAAACAAAATGGCATTCATTTATGTGAGGCATACAGAACTCTAGCCACCTACAACCAAAACAGATCTACACCCAGATGTATAATAATCAAGATACCAGAAATTCAGTATAAAAACAGAATATTAAAAGCCATCAGAGAAAAGAAACAGATTACCTATAAAGGAAAGCCCATCAGAATCACGGCTGACTTCTCAACACAGACCATCAGATCAAGAAGAGGTTGGTCGAAGTGTTACAAGCCCTAAAAGAAAATAACCTCCAGCCCAGATTGATGTACCCTGCTAAAGTGTCACTAGAAATTAATGGAGAAACAAGATGCTTCCATGACAAAGAGGAACTGGGGGAGTTTGTGACCACCAATCCAACCCTACAGAGAATACGGAAAGACATTCTAGAGAGGGAGAAAAAAAATACCAGGATTTTAGAAACAGTGGCAGAAAGGCCTCAGTGAGTGGGGCAGGCAGTAGAATGAAAGAGAAAACTAGACAAACAAAGGCAGAAAAATAGCATAGCAGAAATGAGGCAGAGAAGGATAACTAGAAACTATAATATAGATGGTCTTGGTACGCTATATTGTAAATAGTGAACCAGGATTTAAAACCCACATTACCCACAATGCTCTGCTTAGATGTGTTATATTCTGTTCCAGTTGTTTTACCTGTACTAGATTTGAGGGCACAGACAGCAATCTCGAAAATAACAGGATATAGTACAGTAATCATCCTTATTTTCCTATTAACTTAATCTAAAGATCTGTAAAACCTACACTGTTTTACCATGACTGATCTTAATCGAATCTGGTTTGTTGGATTTCTGTTTTGTATTGATAGATTATTCAAAGCTGTTATGATTGATAGCATCAAGTCTGAGAGTATAGGCAACTGCACTTAAGATAACAAGATCCACTAGAATATCCACTATGGTTTGATTATTACCTGCCTTTGAAGTTTTATACTGTCCACAATGTTTTATTTTTACTAATATTGTTATTTGCTGCTTTACTCAATTATACTGCTATATTCAATTATGCTTGATGATATAGACATTCTATTGAAGAAAATAAGAAACAACGTAGTAATCGTTGTAGATCACCTTGTACTGTGGTTTTATACGACTTTTTGGTTTCATGTTTATATAGGAATTTGTTTTGTTTTGTCTTGGTATGTTTTGTTTTTCCCTCTAATATAGAAAGGATAGAAATACACGTAGAGATTCATGCATGTGTAGCTGTTCACACTCTCACTGTTAACTATTTACTTTGTATGCTTTAATTTTGTCACTTGAACAACTATTTCTAAGAGGACAATATGTAATTTATTAACTGGTGATTTCTTATTTTTTATCTTTTTTTTTTTTAATTCTGTATTATCTCTAACCTTTACATCCTTTTGTTTCTCTTTAAATAAAAAATTAAAAAAAAAAAAGAAAAGAAAAAAAATACTACCAGTGTATCTATGAGGCAAGGGCAACAGCTGTTTTTTCTTTGGTGATCAGGATTTGGTGTTCAAAATGTTGCAGAATAAATTGAATGTAATTTGACAAAGTTTTCTCCAATAGAAAAGCAGGAATTTTTATTGTAGATGCTGAAAAATAACTCTGAAGCTACACATTGAGCTTTTAAAACATTTACGGTCTCCTTTATTTACAGAAAGAATTCTTCTATGTACAATTTAAAAAGCAGTCATGATTACTGAACAACCTTAGGCTCAAGTTGAATTAACCCTAACAAAAAAATTCTGAGCATATCTACCATCTCTATATGTGTATAAAATCCTTTTGAAAATTTAATTTTAGTGTGTTCTACTTCCATTTTTAAGAGTTTATATTTTATCTTGTTTTTCCTCTACATAAGTCTTTTTTATGAATGTGGCAAAGTTGCCAGATTTATGACCTTTTTTTTATTTAACTATGGACAATTTCCTTCTAAGCAAACTTTCATTTTAAAAGGCAATGTAATTCACTTAAATTATGGTACATAATCCATGTCCAGCTATTCTTCTAGAAGCAATAGTAGCTACCATGAAATTAACTTAAAATTCAATGAAACCTAATGTCCTTCAAAATCTTAGGACAATATCCCTTTACAGGCGTTATTACTTTATATTTTATGAGTCTCTTGTATTAAAAGATTTCATTGAAAAAATCTGGAAAAAATGCTGGAATTATTGAGACAAAAAACACACAGCAGATAATGCTAGGATGAATGGAAAATAATTTATTCTCAAAATATATTTACTAATTTGAAGTTACATGATATAGGTATAGACACAAACAATTTTATTTTCAACAATCGGTATTTAGTTCCAGTTAATTAAATCCTTTTTTTTTTAAATTAGAGATTTAATGCTGCCTTATTCTGTTTAATACTACAGGCAAGGGCAAAGCATCGTAATGTAATTTCTGACATGCAACAGTGCTAAACAGAAAAAAAACAAGATAGAGATAGTTATGCCTATAATGATTTACTCACTAGAGATTTTATTCATCAAAACCCAAGATAATTCTACCTGTTCTTACATAATTAATAACAAAAATATTGTGGTACAAAATATTTAATTACTTGCCTCCAAAAAATTGTTGACATCTTCTGTGGCCATCTGTCAAGGTGGTCATTCCTCTGTATTGTATGGAATTACAGAAGTATTAGGATGCTGTGGACTGATGAAGAAAAATAGTCTGTGCTTTTGGTTTCTGGTATTTATTTACTTGGTCCTGTTAAATAGAAAAAACAATAAATTTATCATTTAAAAACTAACAGCCAATTATTTTGTTTATTATTTTAGATTCCTGCTTAAGGCAAATTTGAGGTTTTTATGAAATCTCATTCACAATCATGCTAGAGTCTTGAACACAAATGACTTTACTAAATTTCAGACAACAGGTTAAAAATGAAAGAGCTGTACCAATCATATCATTCAGCTTCCATATTTTTCACCACAGGAAAATGAAATCCAGAGAGGTTAAGACACTTAATCAATATTATTGATTATTGAGTTCATGGCAGACTCAGCCTAAGAAACCAGTTATTCTTCCAAGCATGGAGATCTTTTTTTACCTGTCTCTCAACAGATAAAACAGAATCTCTCAGAAGAAGGTGGGAAGACTGGGCAGAGCATTAAAATGACCAAGCTAATTTATGAGCCCTAAGCCTGGAGAATTTTAGAACAAGAAACAAAACCTATAATACTTAAGATTGCTGGTATACAGAAAAAACATTTTCTTAATGGATACCTAAGATGCTGTTCTATTAAAAATATTTTTATGACTGGTC
Source organism: Hydrochoerus hydrochaeris (assembly GCA_004027455.1). Taxonomy (NCBI): domain Eukaryota; kingdom Metazoa; phylum Chordata; class Mammalia; order Rodentia; family Hydrochaeridae; genus Hydrochoerus; species Hydrochoerus hydrochaeris. Next base: position 258,563 of record PVLA01001405.1, on the reverse strand, counting down.
ACTATTAAATTTCTGCATTTCACACAGACTAATGATCTGCTTTCTCTTAATTCTTTCTAATACAATGACTCATTATCTACCTAGCACAAGAATGATAGTTAAGTATTCCTGGAGCAACAAAGTGAGGGTCTGAACAACGAAATTAGACTTCAACTACTTTATTAGTCAAAATCTTTCAAACATTTATGATGTAATCAAAAGCTTTATCTTTGAGTGAAATGTCTGAGCTCCCAATTCCTTGTTGGCAGCCTATCCAATCACTCCTCCCACTGCTTGGGATTTCCCAGCCTACTGGTCTTCGTGTTCTCCCTCAAACATGCTAAACTTTCCTTTGGTTTAGATCTTTGATCTTGGTCTTCCCTCAGACTCAGAACACTTCCCTGGTTAGCCACATCTGTTCCCAGTTACTAACACACTCTTTTTCCTTGAGTGGTCCATGGCAAGTTTCTACATTCAGAAGCTTGCATAGACTTCTCTTGCCATTTTAGCTCAACGACGTCCTCCTCCAACATTTGTCTTCTTCCCCACTGGCCTTCATCTCTATCAATATGTGTTTCACTTTTCATTCACAGTATTTATAATTCCTACAGGTTATATAGTTACCCAGTCTCTTTGGGGGCTAAATGTATTTCAGAATCAATGTTTTTTGTTTTATTTTTGAGTTTTCAAATGTTATTATACAGTTCAAATACTGTAATTAATTAACGTCCTCCCTATATCTATCCAAGAAGTCTGGGACAGTACATTAAAACCAAATATATTACTATCCCTATAGCTAACATACTTTCATTATAAGTAGGTTTTTAAAATGATTTAAGTAGCCCTATAGACTGTAAGTAAGCTATAAAATTAGGGTTAGGATTTAGCACTATGAATAGCAAAAATTTTGGTTTATAATTTTTTGATTTTGGAAATGTAGATAAAGCAATATGTAATAATTTGATAACTGCCTATAGAATATATACTCAATAGAAACTTTTATCTGTAGGCCATCTAACAATACTCAATAATATTAATTACGTGGATAAATGAAGACTTCTACAGGGATCAGTTTTTACATTTTTGCATTTTAAACAAACCCTATTACATAGATACATCTTTGAATTTGTTCTTCATCAGTTGGGAGAAAACAGCTGAAAAAAACTCTTAAAAGCTTCTTACAATTCTTTGTTTTTAATGGTTCGCTGGAAGGCAGATGGACTGGAAAAAATGATAAAGACTATTTACATAAAACTACACAATGTAATACTGAGGCTGTGTGATACAGTGTGAAGAGTTCTACAGAGTTCTCTATAGTTCTAGAGAACTAGGTTTGCTTCTTTACATTCTCTTCCATTCAACTACTTCTTTGTCATTTATCTATTCATTCATCCAACTTTCTTTTTGACTTAACACATATCACTATTTGGCTCAATTCATTACCTATAAAATGAAAGAGTAGAATCTGATGATCTATAGCAGTTCAAATAATTAGATAATTGTGGGCAACAACCAATCTGACCACTCAGAGGCTGGCTAGGCTAATCAGTCTGAAAGACATATAATCCAGTTTATTGCTTTTACAATTAAAACAATAGAGACTAACTTTTTAATAAAACTTATGCATGTTTGATTCCAATGAAAGGATATACTTACTAAATTTTTTTGTTATAGCTTTACAACACTGAAGTTTTGTGTATTTTACATAAAAGTATGCCTAAAATAACATTTATTGAGCATGTGCTATGTGCCAGTAACTAGGCATTTACATATATTAACAGAACAACAACTCTATTTGGTACTAGCAATATCTGCCATGCCTGTGGTAGGTTAGGTTACACTTCTTTTTGCCCACAATGTCTCATGAGAAAGTCTACATCTCTCCATGCTTTAACTTTGTCTTGGTCATTTGATATTCTTTGGCCAATAGAATAATAGGAGATGTCATGGGGGGTGGGGAGACCTGAGATATGCTTGTGTAGTCGAGCTTGCTCCCTAACAGTTTTGTATTTCACTCTGAGAAACAAAAAAATCTCAGGTATCTGTTGGTTCAAGGAAGATGATAGGCATTAGTAAATACCTAGACCTTTTCTCCTCCTGAAACTAAATTCAGCTGAGCCCACCATGCACTAGACTACTCCAGTTTATAGGTTAATGCCTGAGCAAGGAAAAAGATTTATTGTTGTATACCAATAAGATTTCTGGTTATTTAGTTTGTAGAAACTCCCTTCATTTTTCTAGACAATGAAAATGAAAGGCAGAGATTGGGTGGTGAGCACAGAACTGGAAAGGAAGTCCACGCAAGTCTGGCTCAAAAGCCCATATGTTCAACTCCTCTATTACTGAATATACCACTACATTATACTTGGCATATTATATAATATTAAATAGTTTATTAGTATGCCAGCAGTTGATATTAAATTATATAAATAAAGTCTATGTAGTTTTCAGTGGATAAAGTAGTCTCGCAGTTTGGAATGAAATTTTTATCTTAACAAATTAAGCAGTGTTAAAAAGAGCATATTTTTCTGGAGTCAGATTTATAGGTCTATATTAAAGATATATCATGAAGTTGCTTCCCAGTTCAACTGGGTGCTAAATAGTGGCCCTCAACATTGACTGCTCTATTACAATTCCACTCTTCGCCCTAGTTCACCAATTCATAAATCTATGATCTAAAATGTCAGGTTTCTCTAATAGTGTTTTCATATTTGGATCCAATACTTGGGAGCTTCCATTAATGGCTTCAATCTGGAGAAAGCTGATATCCCCAGATCTATTAGTGTTCCTTTTTTCCCTATCTGTCAATTCCCTAAGACATTCCAGTAGTTTCCTAGAAAGTACCCTTTCCATACAACCTTATTCAGATCGGCTTTTTTTTGTTTCAACCAAAAGAAAGTTTGCCAAAATAGGCTTAAAAATTCAGTGTTTCTGTTGTACTTTCAAAATGTACAAAAAGGATTTCATAGAGATCATATAAGGGTTGCATTTATTTTACATCCTAGAAAACTAATTTTTGCACCTTAGAGTTATTTATGGTATTGATAATAGTCATTTTTTTCCTTGTTTTAAAAAAAGCAAGGTCCACAGTTTCAAGGTTCTGAAAGCAGAACTATATTTTAGTAAAGTAGATTCTTTTTGTAATACTATGTATTTTATTTCTCATATTTGAAATATTCTATTTATAATAATCTTTTATATTCCTTTAAATATGCAAATCAAGTGAATATATGGCATTATTTGTATAATTGATTTGCTCAGAAACTATTTATGAGAGCTAAATTCCATCTGTTTCAGAAGCTGGGGCATAGCAAGGACAATCAAAAGCCTGTGCTTAATATAGCAATGATAAGAAAGAATACAATATAAGATAATTTCATGATATTACTAGTAATAAACCATATACTTCTATTACAGTACAACAGTTGTATAAAATATGTGACTAATGAAGGCAAAATTCCTGGAGGAAATTTATGTGTAATTCTTAGCCTGAATATAGGCTTCAAAAGTGATATGTCAACATATGAATGTCAACATACACCTGTGTGTAGATTTGAAGAACAATATATTGATATATATATATATATATATACCAGCCAGATAGCCAATGTAAAAGCAGTAATAAAGTACAATCAACTAGCAAAATTAAACCAATCTGTAAATATCATAGATACTTCTACTTGTGTATACCATACACACTAAAAGTGTTAAATAAAGAAGGTTCTGTTAAATAGAAGTAGATCACAATAAAGCACATTATTTTTAATTAAAAAATAAAGTGCAACTGCCATTGCAATGGCAATAAAGGTAAAAGTCAATTGTAACCTTTCCAATTTTGTATTTACTATTATGACCATATAATCTCTTAATATTTCTTCACAATGAGCAGTTGAGGAAATGGGAGCCCTGGAGGTTTGAGAAACTTGAGCACTTTGACTAGTGGTAGAATGGAACTACATTCTGTTTTCCTTATTTCCCACTTTATTCCTATTATAGTTCACTATATTATTACAACAATGGCAAGGACTTTCACAATAGGCAGTGCTGAGATGTTTTTTTATTTACTTCTGTGAACTATCTGTGAACTAGGAGAGAAGGAACATTACTGGGGTCAAAAAAGACACTGGTAACAAATTAAACGCTCTTTGTTATCAGTCATAAACTGAGATCACAAAGAACTTTGGAACTGTGTGACAGACGTGGTTCTGGAAGAATTCAAGAATACACTGCTAGAGCAGACTTTTCTCAACCAGTAGATTTAACTACCTAGAGCAGGAGTTGGCAAACATTAGCCCACAGAAACAAATTCAGTCTGCTACCAGTTTTTGTATGATATATGAGTCAAGAATTAAATGGCTCAAAAAATACCAAAAGAAGAAAACTATTTTGTGACAATTAAAAATTATATGCAATTCAAATTTCAGTAGCTGGGCCAGGCATGGTGATGGAGACCTGTAATCCCAGCACTCATGAAGCTCAGGTGTGAGGACTGCTGTCAGTTGGAGGCCAGTGTGGGCTACAGAGTAAGTTCAAGACCAGCTTAAACTACATAGTGAGACCCTGTCTCAAACAAACAAACAAAAAAAAAAAAACACAAAACAAAACAAATTTCAGTATCTATAAATAAAGTTGGAACAAAGTCAAAATTATTTGCTTATATATTGCTTAAGACTCTGACAGATGTAAAATAAATTGCTACAGATCTATAACACTATTTCTCAGTTTCTGCTGGAACAAGAGGCATTTACAAAGTAGAATCCACTAGGTATTTTGATCATTCAGATGAGGGAAATGAGAATTAAAATCAGTGTCAATGAAGATGGATTTTATTTAGAGATATATGGAGAAAAAAAACCTGACTAGTGAATCTTTACCTAGAAATAAAGAATGAAATGAAAAATTTCCACCACAGAAACTCAGACCAAAGGTAAAAGATTGAAAAATGATATGCAACTGGAGCCTGAAAGCAAGTAGAGTGACTATCTTAAGACAGCAGTGTTCAAGTCAAAACTGGTCAGAAGAGACAAAGATGCCTACTACACACTGGTAAGGGAATAATTCAATAGGAGAAGTAACATCATATATATCTATGTATAAAACAGTGTTATACCCAATTTCACATAACAAAAACTGTTAGCCATAAAATGACACACGGGAATCCAGTATAACCACAGCAGGGACTTCAACACTCAACTCTCACAAATAGACAGATCAACCAGGCAAAAAAATTAATAAAGAAATATTCTAGTTGAATCACATCACTGAGCAAATGAACTTAGCAGATATTTATAGATACTTCATCCAACAACAGAACACATTTTCTTTCAGCAGCATATTAAATTTTCTCCAAAATATATCATATCTAAGGTGAGGTCTAAATAGATAAAAAAGGACTGAAATAATTTCCTATACACTATGAGATTACAGGGGAATGTTGCTAAAGATCAACAGCAAAGAAAACAAATAAATTACACAAATTTTTTGAGCTTAAGTAATATATTACTAAACAATCAATGGATCACAGACAAAGTCAGGGAATAAATAAAGAAGTTCCTAAAATCAAATGACCATGGAAAAACAACATTGCAAAACTTTAGGACACAATGAAACCAGTTTTAAGAGAAAAATTTATAGCTGTGAATGCACATATTAAAAGAATTGAGCAATTTTAAATAAATAACCTAATGATACATCTCATGTTCCAAGAAAACAAGTGCAATCCAAATCTGAAATTAATAGAAGGAAAGAAACTATAAAGATTGGAGCAGAAAAGTAAAAACTAAAAAAAGAAAAAAAAATACAAACATCAATGAATGAGAGAGTTGGATCTGAAAAGATACACAATTAGAAATGAAAAAGTCAAAATCACAACTGGAATCACAACTGGAATCACTGAAATATAAATTTTAAGAAACTACTTTGAAAATTCACATTCCAATAAATTAGAGAACATAAGCAAAATGAAAAACTTCCTAGACATATATGAATTACCAGAGTTGAACCAAGAAGATAAAATATTCCAAACAGATCATTAAATAGCAACAAAATAACGGCTATAATAAAAACCTTCCCAACAAAGAAAAGCCCAAGACCTGATATATTCCCTGCAGAAGTCAAGCAAAACTTCAGGGAAGATCTTATACTATTTCTCTTCAATGAAAGTGAAATGGAAATAGTACTCTCAACTCATTTTTGGAAGATAGCATTAGTCTAACAATAAAGCCAGATGACAATCTCACTGCCAACATCACAATAAATGAGGGAAAAACTGAAATTGAACCTTTTTCTCTAAAATTAGGAAGAAGACATGGGTATTCAATGTCATCACTCTATTCAGTATAGTACCTGAAATTTCACCAAGAGCAATCCATTAAGAGAAAGAAATGAAAGGAATATTATATAGAAAGAATGTCAAACTATCCATATACCCTGATAATTTAATTGTCCATACAGAAGACCCAAAAAACTCCATCAAAACACTTCTAGAACTAATAAATTCAGCAAAGTAGTAGAATACAAAATAAACACACAAAAATAGTGTTCCTGTATACCAATAAGAACTCACTGAGAATGAAATTAGGAAAACAGTACCCTGTACAATAGCTTGGAAAAAAGTTAAATACTTAGAAATAAACTTAGTCATAGATGTGAAAGATTATAGTACCATGAAAAAAAAAAGAGATTAAAAAAAAAAAGACATTCCCTATTTCTGGACAGAAAAATCAGTATTGTTAAAATGGCCATACTTCCAAAACTGATATACTAACAGTGCAATTCCAATGAAAGTATCAACAGCATTATTCACAGAGCTAGAGGAAACAAACCTAACATTCATATGTATTTTGGTTACTTTTCTCTCTTTGCTGGGATAAGTAACAGCTGAAATGAAGGAAGGAAAGGTTTATTTAGCTTACAGTTTGTGGAGGTTTTAGTCCATAATCTCCAAGACAGGGTGGCATGGCACTGGAGCAATACTTTAAGGCAGCAGTCAGCAAAAGCAGCCAGAGAAAAAGGTGGTGAATGGGGGAAGCAAGCCTCTTTTTCTCTTACATTTTACACAGCCCCCCACTTCCTGCACTCACAAATCTCCATGCATACTTCTTGCACAGAATGAGGATATTTATAGAATAAAAACCTTGGATCCCTGCTGAGTCTCTTAGTTAAACTTCTAAATTTCTTAAATTGACACAATGTATCAACCATAACAATATGGAATTAGGAATTAGGATCGCAAAACCAATCCTGTGCAACAAGAGCAAAGCAGCAAGTACTATAATCTTGGATATCACCTTATAGAACAAAGGTATATTAACAAAAAAAGACTGATACTATCACAAAAACAACATGCAGATCAGTGAAAAAGAGGGAAGAAACAAACACAGGTACATTCAGCCATCTGATCTTTGACAAAAGAGCCAAAAGCATATGCAGAGAGAAAAGACAGTGTCTTTAACAAATGGTGCTGGGAAAACTGGCAAGTCACAAGAAGAACCATTTAGACTCTCATTTCTCAGCATACATAAAACGAACAACAACAACAACAACAAAAACAAGATAGAACAATCTACTGTTATGCACATTATACAATATTCGAAAACATAGTTGGAGGGAAGGATTTTATTAACAGAACTCTAATTGCATAAGAAATAACATCAAGAATCATTACATGGCATCATATCAAATTAAAAATGTTCTACACAGCAAAGGAAAGCATTAATGGAGTGAAGACACAATCTATAGAATGGGAAAATTTTTCTTCCAGCTATTCCTCAGACAGAGAACTAACATCTAGAATACATAAAGAACTAAAAAAAAAAAAAAATCAAATTACCCCAATATAGACTCAAAACATTAGCTATTGACATAAGAAGATAGTGTACTTTCCAGAATAAGTACAAATGCAGACAGTAGGTACCTGAAAAAATGTTTCCGCTTCTATGGCCATTTGAGAAATGCCAAGTAGAACAACACTGAGATTCCATCTTACTCTAGAAATAGTGGTGATCACCAAGAATTGAAATAACAAGAAATGATGATGACGACACTGTGGGGTTAAAAGTAATTGTCTACAATGGAATATTACTCAGCTATAAAAAAGATGATCTTGAGGCCTTCATAGGTAAAGAGACAATTTGAGACTATCCTCATTAGTGAAATAAGTAAGAATCATATTTATAAATATCATATTGTGTCTCTAATGTAAAAAGTGATAAGAACTATAAGAGTAATAAAACCCACAATGTGTAATTGCTATTGTAAAAAAAAGAGAGGAAAAAAAAGGGCTCCAAGGGATATAACTGCATGTATGTTTGAGTGTGTAAAATAGATGACCATATTGCTGAATCTTTGTTGGATATTTGAGCAGAACTGTTTGCAGTCTCACTATTTGAATGTCTACTATGTATACGTTAATTTTGTAACTTGAACAACTACATCCAAGATGACAATATGTAGTTTATCAACTAATGATTCCTTAGTGGTTTTTTCTCTTTTTTTCTTTTAGAATTCTGTATTATTGCTACCCTTTTTCTTTTGTTTTTTTTCTCTTTAAAATTTTTAAAAATGCATAATTACTATTGTAAAAAAGAGGGGAAATAGGAAGTGCTATCAAAGATATAACTGCATAAATATTTAAGTGAATAGGATTGATAACCATACTTCTAAGTTCTTGTTGGATTGTTGAACAGCTCTGTTTGCAGTCTTACTGCTTAAATGTCTACTTTGTATGCTCTAATTTTGTAACTTGAACAACTATTTCTAAAAGGACAATATGTAATTTATCAACCAGTGATCTCTTACTGTTTATCCTTTTTTTTTGAAATTCTATAACATTTCTACCTTTTTTCTTTTTTTTTTCTCTTTAAATAAAAAAATTTTAAAAAAAAAGTATTTTCTACATTGTTGGTAGGAATGCAAACTAGTGCAACCTCTATGGAAATCAGTATGGAGATTTCTCAAACACCAAAAATGGAAATTCCCTTTGTCCCAGCTATATCTCTTCTGGTTATCTTCCTGTAGAGTTAAAGAAGTCATATTATAATGATACATGTATATCCTTATTTAGAGTTGCATGACTCACAAATAACTAAATCTTAGTGTGTTCTTTTCCATCTTATTCACCAAATCTGGCACTGTCTGTCTTCTTGGTTTTCTTAAAAATCAAAATGACTATGAAATGTAAATACCTTAAATAGATTGGACCTTGAGGCAGCAAGTGTAGCACAGTAAATATTCAAGAAAGAGGATGATGGTTGGATGAGTGTGTTTAAGGAGAATGGGGTTAATGGCAATGTGTCTTTTACTGTAACACACTATAAAAATTTAAAAACACATTATGTTTTTTGATTATATCTCATATATGAAATCCATTGAGTTAGAAAGCAAAGTAGATGTTGCAAGAGTGACAGTAGAGGAGAATGGGATAGGGAATGGTATAGGTTCTTTTCTACATAAGGTATATTATAGAATTGGATAGTGGTAAATAATAAACAACATTGGGAACAAGCGCTGCACTCGGACCTTGGCCTGCGCTGCCGCGTGCTTCCTGCATGATCCCCACAGGCCATGAGGAACGCTATGCCACTCTCGGACCTTAGCCCAAGCTGCCACGTGCTTCCTGCACCACCCCTGCTATCCCTGAGGGACACACATCGCCTTTGGACCTTGGCCCACACCGCCACGTGCTTCCTGCATGACCCCCGCTGGTCCTGAGGAAAGCCATGCTGCCCTTGGACCTTGCACCCATGCTGCCTAGCTTCCTTTGTGACCCCTGCTGGCCTGTAGGAATGCCGCGCCAAAGGCCGCTTGCCTGTAGGAATGCCGCACCAAAGACTGCTGCCCTTGGCAACACTCCCCATCTCCTACACCAAGTACTTGATCTTTGGCTCCCACTCCTCCTCCCAGAACCTTGAACTGCAGTGGATTAACCGTGCTAAGTTGAAGGGAGACTCAGTGATCTCTCACCTAACAGAAAACCTCAGCAGGCTCCAATCACTGCTCCTATGCTTCTCCTGGCATCCATCCTACAACTCCAACAACCAGTTGAAGTTACAGCTTCACTAAGTAGAATAGGACCAAGCAGGATGAAACAGAATGAACCCACTCAGAATAAAACCATGAAAGTGACGTAGGACTTCAAAACAACATAGCACCCTGCGGACACCTGGACTGATGTAACTGGCCCGCCCCTTGGCCTAGGACCATATACGACGCTGCACCATGCTTCCTGTGTGCCCTGTGGACACCCAGACTAATGCCACCAGCACAGCCCTCAGCCTAGGACAGCGTATGTCTCCATGTGCTGCAATTCCTGCATGCTCTGCAGATGCCCAGACTGATGCCACCAGTCTGCCGCTTGGCCCAAGACCACCTACACTACTGCACTGTGCTTCCCGTGCGCCCAGCGGACACCAGGACACAGGACACTGCTGGAATCTCAGAGACACTCCCTAACTCCTAGACCTAATAATACTGTTGTTGATCTTCAGCTCCCACCCTTTTCCCCAGAACCTTGGACTAAGTGGATTAACCGTCCTAGCTTGATGGGAGATTTAGTAACTGCCTCACCCAAACAGAGGATCTCAGCAGGCTCCAGTAGAGTGGTGAGTATTCCCCTAAAATAGAGGTTTACAGTGGGTAAACAGGGCCAGTAGTAAAGCTCCCTCCAACTAACTGTAAGACCCTGGTGAGTCTGGCAAGAGTGTGGGTGACTCCTTCCTGCACAAGAGAACATCAAACAGGGTGAAGAGTGTGCAAATAAGGACTTCCCCAATTGGAGAAAATCAAAAGGGCTTATGAGACACACAGGAACACAATAGGGACACAGTAGGGCCTCAGCTGACACAAACACTTTAGACAGGGAGATTTGGCGATCTAGAATAATCTGAAGATAAAGTAACAGGAGGAATTAAAAGCTGGTCTACATCAATACTACTAGGCTTGTCAGCTGAGGAACGATACAGAGCTCACCCAACAGGCCCTGTAGGGGGAAGTCAGGTGACTGGCCCAGCTCTTCATTGTGGGACCCAGCAATTGGACAATATCATCCATACGGTAGGAACCCAAGATATACACTACCAACAGTTGACATTAGTGGGGTTGAAGGACCAAATATTAACTTGAAAGGGGAAAACGGCAAAGCAAAAAAGCAAAATGCAATCTCAAACATCTAGTCCACCAGGAGGAAGGACAAGAGACACTGAAATAGAGGACTTCAAAATTAACACAATAGAAATCTCTGAAAAGATAGCATGTGAAATAAAAAAACAGCTCCATAAGGCTATAGAGGAAATCAAATTAGAAGTAAACTCTCATGTAAAGACAGAAATAACAACCTTAGTAAAGGAGTTGCTCAGCACAGCTAACAAAGAAATAGAGAAAAAAGGACAGGAGAATGGAAAACTGATTGAAACCTTGAATGAACAATACAGAAAACAAGCAGAATTCATGAAACAAACTCAAAGAGACATCCAAGAAACAAAATATTCTATTCAAAGCATGCAAAACCATTTAAATTAAGCTGAGGATAGGATTTTGGACCTTGAGAAGAGGATCACAATTAATGATAATGAAAGGATAGATCTTTTAAAAATAACTAAGCAGCATGAAATGACAATCCAGCAGATTCCAGATGATGCCAAAAGAAATAATATAAGATTAATAGGCATCAGTGAAGATGCAGGAGTCAATGCAAGTGACATAACTAAAATATTCATAGAAGTAATAGCAGAAAATTTCCCAAACATGGGGGAAAAATCTGATACGCACATAAGTGCAGCATATAGAACACCAAACAATCACAACCAACATAAGTCTACAACCAGACATATAATAATTAAGATAGCAGCCATGAAACATAAAAACAGAATGCTAAAAGCTATTAGAGAAAAGACACAACTCACCTATCAAAGAAAGCCCATTAGAATCATGGCAGACTTTTCAGCACAAACCCTTAAGTCAAGACAAGTTGGAGCGAGGTGTTTCAAGCCCTGAAAGAAAACAACTTTCAACCCAGACTGATGTATCCAGCAAGAATTTCATTCAAATTTAATGGAGAAAAAAGATGCTTCCATGACAAAGAACAACTGAAGAAATTCATGTCCACCAAACCAACTCTAGAAAGAGTGTTGAAAGACATACTAGATAGAGATAAAAATGACTACTATCTCCAGATCAATAACAGAAAAAACCACCAAGTAGGACAAGCAATTAAACAAGGGGGAAAAGCAGAAAGCAAAGAACTGGAACATAGCGTGACAAAGTTGAGCCAGTACATATAAGTAATATCCATAAATGTCAATGGCCTCAATTCACCCATCAAGAGAAATAGGTTGACAGAATGGATCAAGAAACATGATCCCACAATATCCTGTATACAAGAAACACATCTGACCCAAAAGGAAAGTCACAGATTAAAAGTCAAAGGATTGAAAACAGTAGTCCACTCAACAAGAACCCAGAAAAAAGCAGGGGTAGCTATTCTATTTGCAGACAATTTGAACTTCAAACCTAAAATTATTAAAACAGATACAGAAGGTCACTACATACTCGTTAGTGGAAAAATTCAAGAGGAAGAACTAACAATTGTAAATATATATGTACCAAATACAGGAGCACCCAACTATATAAGACAAATACTAATGGACATGAGAAACCAAATACACAAAAAAATTATAACAGAGGACCTTAACAGCCCATTGTTACAAAGAGATAGATCAACTAGACAATAACTCAGCAAAGAAATCATAGAACTGAATTATACCTGTGAACAATTGGACTTAGTACATGTTTACAAACTGTTCCACTCAACCACATCAGAATACACATTCTTCTCAGCTGCGCATGTGACACTCTCCAAAATAGACCATATATTATCCCATAAAACATTCTTAAGTAAATGCAAAGGTTTTCAAATTATCTCATGTGTAATCATACGGCACTGAAATTGGAAATTAATGGCAAAACCTGCATAAACACATGGAAATTAAATAACAACCTTCAGAACAACCACAGGGCTACAAATGAAATTAAAGAAGAAATAAAGCAATACCTACAATTCAGTGAAAATGTGGAAACAACATACTGTAATCTGTGGGATGCAATGAAAGTGGTCTTAAGAGGGAAATATATAGGAATAAATTGGCATATGAAGAAAACAGAACAAGCACAAATAAAAACCTAATGCTTCATCTCAAGATTCTGGAAAAAGAAGAGCAAGTAAGACCCAAAGCTCACAGAAGAGAGGAAATTGTAAAGATCAGAGCAGAAATCAATGCAATTGAAACAAACAAACAAACAAAAATACAAAGAATTAATGAATCAAAAAGCTGGGTTTTTTTGAGAGAATAAACAAAATTGACAAACCTCTAGCTAACCTTATCAAGAAAAAGAAAGAAAAAAAATTAATTCATGCAATAAGGACTAAAAAGAGCGAAAGTACTACAGATTCCATGGAAATTCAAAAGAGCATGAATATCTACTTTGAAAATCTCACATAGAGTGGAAAACACAGAGGAAATGGACAGATTTCTAGAAACATATGAACTACCAAAGCTCAACCAAGATATAGCAATTTTGAATATCCCAACAGCAGCTATTGAAATTGAAAATGTAATTAAAAACTTACCAATAAAGAAAAGCCCAGGTCCCGATGGATTCACGGCTGTATTCTACAAGAAATTTAGAGATTTGATGCCAATACTCCTTAAACTCTTCAATGAAGTTGAAAAGGAAGCAATCCTCCCTCAATCATGCCAGGAGGCAAGTATTACTATCATACTAAAACCAAAGAAAGACCCAACCAAAAAGGAGAACCAAAGGCCAATCTCACTAATGAACACTGATGCAAAGATTCTCAATAAAATACTGGCACATAGAATGCAGCAAATCATCAAGAATATTATACATCACTACCAAGTGGGATTCATTCCAGGAATGCAGGGATGGTTTAACACATGCAAATCAATAAATGTAATACACCACATCAACAAAGCCAAAAACAAAAACTACATGGTTATCAACTGATAACAAATGTTGGCAAGGCTGAGGGGAAAAATGAACACTGCTCCACTGTTGATAGGATTGTAGACTGCTGCAGACATTATGGAAATCAGTATGGAGATTTCTCAGAAGACTAGGATTGGAAGTTACACTCAATCCAACTATTTTCCCAGAAAACCTGAAAGGGTCATATCACAGTGATATGTGTACACCCATGTTCATAGCAGTACAATTTGTATTAGCTAAATCTTGGAAACAGCCAAAATGCCCATCAACCACAGAGTCAATGAAAAAGATGTGGTATTTTTATACACTGGAATATTACTCAGCCTAAAGAGGATGATCTTGAAGCCTTCCTAGGTAAATGGAGACCACTTGAGACTCTCCTCACAAGTGAAATAAGTAAGAATCATATTTATAAATATCACATTGTGTCTCTAGTGTAAAAATTAGTAAGAATTTGTAGAATTAGTAAGAATTGTGTAGGACTAATAAAACCTAAAGTGTAATTGCTAGTGCAAAAAAGAGAGGAAGAGAAAGTGCTGTAAAGGAAGGATATAATTGCATGTATGTTTAAGTGTGTAGGATTGATAACCATATTACTAAGTTTTTGTTAGATAATTGAACAGAACTGTTTGTAGTCTCACTGTTTCAATGTCCACTTTGTATGCTTTAATTTTGTAACTTGAACAACTATTTCTAAGACTACAATATGTAATTTATCAACTAGTGATTTTTTTGTTTATTTTTTTGAAATTCTGTATTATTTTTACCCTTTTTCTGTTTTGATTTTTTTCTCTTTAAATAGATTAAAAAAAAATAAACAGCACTGTGGTACCAAAATGTCATGTCTTTAAGTTAAAATTATAAATTTCCTAGCATATGAATTATACCTCAATAAAGTTGTAATTAAACTTCTCTTTAAATATAAATTCACAGAATTGTTTTTGCTCTTCTAGATCTCTTTTTATTCATATGATCTTTAGACTTTTCTCTGGATATGTAAGGAATCTTGTTGGCATTCTGATTGAGATTGCATTACATTTGTGTATCAGTTTTTGAGTATGGCTATTTTGACAACATTGTTTCTCAGTATCTAGGAACAGGGGCCATCTCTGCATTTCTTATAGTCCCTCCAATCTCCTTTCTCCTAGTTGTAGAGGCCTTTTACTCTCTTAGTTAGGTTAATTCCTAAGTATTTAAGTTTTCCTGATGCTATCAAAAATGGCATTAGTTTCCTAATTTCTTTCTCTAAAAGTTAATTATTGGGCTACAGGAAACTATTGTTTTTTGCATGCCGATTTTGTATCCTGGTACACTGCTGAATTTGGATATTAATTTTATAATTTTTCTATGAAATTTTTAGTCTTTTATGTAAAGAATCATGCCATCTGCCAATAATGATTTGATTTTCTCCTTTCCTACAATTATCTCTTTCACCTGCCTAATTGCTCTGGCTGCTGTTTCAAGTACTTCACTGAACAAGAGTAGTGACAGTGCACATTCTTCTAATTTTCAGCTTTTCTCCATTTAAAATGTTAGTGACTGGTTGCTAACTGGTTTTTATCAGATTGAGAAATAAATGATCCTTCTGTACCAATTTTCATCAGTTTTTACTATGAATAGGTGGTAGATTTTTGTCAAGAGCTTTTTCTGCATCTTTTGATATGCTCAAGTGATTTTTGCTCTTGCATCGTTAATGTGATGTGTTAAGTTTATTGATTTGTGTATGCAAAATCATCCCTACATTTCTAGAATGAGACCTACTTGATCATGATGTGTGATCCTGTTGATTGTTTGTTGCATTGTATTTGCTAACATCTTATTGAGGATTTTGCAAGTATATTCATTAAAGAGACTAGTCAGTAGTTTTCTTTTCAAGTTAGGTCATTGCTTTGTTGATCAGAGTGATGCTAGTTTCTCCTAGCAGTGATCTTAGGCTTTTCCTAGTAGGTAAAGTTTTCATTACTTCTGCATTTTCACTGATTATTGGCTTGTTCAGAATTTTTCTGTCTTCTGATTTCTCTTTTGGCAATTTGTATGTCTCTAGGAATCTGTTCACTTTAAGATTTTCAAGTCATTGGAACACATTTTCACAGTAGTTACTAAGAATCTTCTGGATTTTGTCAGTATGTATTGTGATTCTGTGTTTTTCATTTCTAACTGCATTAGTGAGGGTCTTTTTCTTTCCTTTTTGGTAAATTTTGCTAAGAATTTATCTCTTTTGTTTATTCTTTAAAAGAACCATCTGTCCAAATTATTTATAATATATATAAAATTTTTTGTCTTAATTTTTTTTACTTTCTACAGATTTGTGGGCTTACTTCTAGGTTTCTATTGTTTCGGTGGTCTGTTCTTCTGTTTAAACCTCCCATAGTAGATAACATGCTGCTTTGGTTATATTAGCTTTGTGTGTGTGTGTGTGTGTGTGTGTGTGTGTGTAGTGAGAATTAAAAGAGCCTTCATGTTCCATAGAACTTTTAAAATTTTTACAAGACAGAATCTTGTTAAATTGTGAAATTACTCAGGCTGGGTTCATACTTGCATTCTTTCTGCCTTGGCTTCCTAGAATGTCGGGATTATGGAAATTGCCTCCACATCCAATTTTACTTTGGTTATGTAGTGTGAATTGTGTATTGATGTTCCTATGTCTGAAACAAGTCTATATAATAGTATGTGTATTAGAAATTAAAAAGTGTTATACAGTATACTGTAGTCAAACAATATTTGTGAAGCTCCTGAGTGTCCACATCAGAATTTCAGCTGAATGCAATGAAAAACTAATGTCTTCCTTCAATAGGCAACAGTTTTAATTTTATATTTGTATTAGGGAGCTTTATTCTGTCCAGGTTACTAAAACAGAATGCTTCAAACTATGAAGTTTTTAAGCAGTAGAAATTTATTACTAATGGTTTTGGAGCGTCTAGAATTAAGGTAACAGCAACTTCAAGGCTTGAAGAGACTTTTGCTCCTTAGAATGATGCTTCCTACTTGTAACGTGGTAGAAGGGGAAAACAAACTGCCTTGGGCCTCTGTATAAAGGATATTGAAGTCATCATAAAGAACTCTGCCCTCATAATGTAATTATTTTATTAAAGTTGACCTCTCAATACTACTGTATTTGAAATTAGATTTCAATATAAGAATTTTGGGGGGAAACAAACATTTTAATCATAGCATTAATATGTCAAACAAACAAACTCCCAAACAGAAGTGTGTGTTTGTGTGTACATGTGGATAAAAATGGTCGCATTTATGAAATTCAGCTGGATGGACATTTTGATGTTTATATAATGATCTGGAATATGTCATTTAAAAATCAAAGTATACTAAAGTATGCCTCATATGCAGTCTCTCCTCATTGTTCCTTCTGGTATGCTCTTCCCTTCCTTTTCCCATTTTCCAAATACTCTTCATATTTCAAGACTTGGAGTAACCCCCAAATTTTCATCAAATGCCATCCTATGTATTTTGGTTCACAGTAATCTGAGACTTTTTGGGACTGTGGTTAAGCACACTACTTATGTAAAACTTGTAAGAGAGCAAAAAGAAGATTGGTTTTCCTGTCACAGAAATAAATGGTTTCTTATTTATTTTCAAACTCTTACTTTATTTATTAATCTGTTTTGTATTAGTGGTAAAATTCAAAAAGCACATAAGAATATCAACTAAAATATAAAAGTGCTATCTTTTCTCTCCATAAATAAATACCATAACAATTTCTTATATATCTCTTTCTTTAAGTGTTACACAGCTACTGCAGAAACTCCTGTAAGCAAACCTATTAATTTGGAATTTTTTCAGATTTTAGAAAAGTAATCCATTAAATTTACTATATAGGAAAAAGAAACTCAAAATTAACACACTTGTATAGTGAACAATTACCTTTTGATATAAATAGCTTACATTTAGCTTTTAAATTTTTTTATTTGATGAAAAAATGAAACATTTTCTTAATCAAATAAAAGAATAATGACAGTTATTACACTGTTTATCATTTTGCTCTAAGTAGTTATTACTAAGAGCTGCACATGGTGGTGTATGCCTGTAATCTCAGCATTAGAGGCTGAGACAAGAGGACTGGGAGGAGTTTGAGGCCAGCCTAAGCTACATAATGAGTTCAAGGCAGTGTGAACTACATAGCAATACCTTGTTTTAATTCCTCCAAAACAAAATAAAACAAAACAACTCAAAAGTAGTTAATTCAATACAAACCAAAAATATTCTTAGAAAAAAGAAACAGTAACAAACTTTCTTTTCAAGAAACTATGATAATCTTTTAGTATAAATAAAATATATTAACATATGTATTAATATTTCGTGTTTTCAGACAGTTTTGTTGTGTAGTTCAGGAGGGCCTTAAACTCATGAGGTTCGTCTTGCCTCAGTCTCTTAAACCCTAAGATTAGAGGCCTGCAGTACCATACCCAGCTGCGATATTTTTAAAACAATGAAAATATGGAATTTGGGGAGTTGTTAAATCTCTCTCTACTTTCTATTTACCTTTCTTCAACTGGTTCTTTATTTGCATATAGTGTTTCTCATATAAGAGAAAGCATATGATATTTGAGTTTGTGCATCTGACTTATTTTTCTTAACATTATGTTTTCACGTTGCATCCATTTGCTTATGAATGCCTCAGATTTATTTTTATGGCCGTGTACACTTCACTGTGTATAAGTACAGTTCCCTTACCCATTCATTTGTTGATAGACATACATGCTGTTTTCAAGATCAAGGCATTATAACTGGGTATGCCTGTATCCCTGTAAAATGATAATTTTAACTTTCTTTGAAAAATAATGAGTGGTAGAGGTATAGCTGGGTCAAATGGAATTTCTACTTTTAGTTTTGTGAGGAAATCTCCATAATGATTTCCATAGTGGTTGTATTTGTTTACATTCCCACCAACAATGTAGTAGAGTTGCTTTTTCCCTACTTCCTCACCAGCATTTGCTATTATTAGGCTTTTTGATGAGAGCCACTCACTCTGGAGTAAGACGGTATGTAAACGTAGTTTTAATGTGCAGTCCTCTGTTAGCTAATGATGATGAGCACTCTTCATGTATTTATTGGCCATTTGTATTTCTGCTGAGAAGCATCAATTTCATTTCAGTTGCTCATTTATATATTTTCTTTTTCTTTGTTTTTTGGAGGCAGTCTTGCTTTGTAATTCAGTGTGATTTTGAACTCACAATGTAGCCCAGGCTGGTCTCGAAATCACAGCAATCCTCCTGCCTAGGCCTCTCAAATGCTGGGATTTACAGGTGTGTACCACCAAGCCCAGTTTTATATATTCTTGAGGTTAGCAATCTGTCTTTGGGATAGCTGGCAAAAATATTTCCCATTCCATAGAATCTCTTTATTCTGTTGTTTTTCTTTGCTGCACAGCAGCTTTTTAATTCGATAGGATCTCATTTGTTGATTCTTGGTATTATTTCTTGAGCCATTGGGATTCTGTTAAGAAAGTCCTTGCCTATGCCTATGTCTTCTAAAGTTGTAGCTATTTTATCTTCCAGAACATTAAGTGTTTCTATTTTAATATTTAGATCTTTGATCCATTCTGATTTTAGTGTAGTACATGGTAAGATATTTAGGTCTAAATTCAATCTTCTGCATATGCATATTTAATTTTCCCAGTACCATTTATTAAAGAGACTATCTTTCTGAAAGCATGATCCTTTGTCAGGGATCAAATAGCTGTAAGTGCCCAGGGTTGTTTTTGGTGGTTCTGTTCACTGATCCACATGCCTGTTCCTGTACCAGTACCATGTTGTTATAATCACTGCAGCTTTATAATATAACTTCAGGACAGGGATTATAACACCAGTTGCTTTCCTTTTTAAATTTTTTTTCCCACGATTACCTTTGCTAATCTGGGTCTCTTCTGATTCCATATAAAATTTAGTATTATTTTCTCTAACTCTGAGAAATGAGGTTGACAGTTGCATTTGGATTGCATTATATCTGTTTATCAGTTCTGGAAGAATACTCATTTTATGTTGTTTCTGCCTATCTAGGAACAGAGTATATTTCTTCCATTTTCTAGTGTTTTCCTTAACTTCCTTTTTGATTCTGGTATAATTTTCATCGTAGAGGTCTTTCCTCAAGTTAATACTCATGTATTTATTTATTTTTATGGTATCATAAATGATACTGGTTTTAATTGCTTTTTTAGTGAATTCATTATTATTATATAGGAATGCTATTGATTTTTGTACATTTATTTTGTATCCTGGTACACTGGTGAATTTGGTTCTCAATTCTAGGTGTTTGTCTAGTGGAATTTTTTGGGAGTTGTAAATGAAGGATTGTTTTATCTGCAAGTAATATTTTAACTTCACCCTTTCTTATATTATCCCCCCTCCCCCTTTTTTTTTTTTTTGGTTTCTCTTAACTGTTTGCACTGGCTGATGTTTCAAGGACTCTATTTGATAGGAGTGGCAATGATAGACAGCCTTGTCTTTTTTTTTTATTTTAGAGGGAAGCCTTTCAGCTATTCCCCATTTAATATGATGTTGTATTGGGTCCTGACCTAGATCTCCATTCTCCCAAAAAGCGTATGGCAGAGGTTAAATAAAAAGAGACAACTGTATGATTTTTTAGGGCTCCAGGAGGGTCAAAACCCTTTAATTAAGCTCATGACTCTGAGGGCTAAGACAGAGACTTCTCTGGATCAGTTCACTTTTAATAGGTCCAAGGATAAAAGGCGGAGAAACTGAGGAAAGTACAGACAATGAGCAGGACCTTTGGAGTCTCTTTAAGGATGTGTCCAAGTAGTGAATCAAGTCAATTCATTAGAACTGTCTTATTATGAAAGCAATGGTAGAAGTGAGACAGTAGAAGTAATTTTTGCAGCTGCAGTCTCTTATCTACTTAATTGGGGTTGGAGCCAAGTGTCTGCAGCTGTGGCCTTATCTTGCCCTTTGAGGTATCTCTGGCCTCACAGACTACTACAAATCTCAGCCAGGATCAGTGATTCATAGAGGTTCACTTACTATGAATCAGCTCCTGTCACCAGGCAAGGGGCCTAGGCCTAGGTCAGACTCACAGATAAACATAGAAAACCAATTAGTAAAATTTAAATCCTGCTCAGAGCCACTTCATAGTAATCTCCAACAATGTTGCAGTAAGTTGGCCATAATTGGTTTTTATTCATTTGTAGTTAAGATCCCTGTATATCTATTTTCTTCAGATTTTTAAAATAATGAATGTATATTGGATTTTGTCAAAGGCCTTTTCTCCATCTATTGAGATGATCATGTGATTTTTTTCCTTGCTTCTGTTTATGTGATGATATACATGTTTTGATTTGCATGTACTGAACCATCTTTACATCCCTAGGATGAAACCTATTTGATCATGGTATATGATTTTTTTTGATGGTTTGTTATATTCTGTTTGCCAGTATATTTTTAAAGATTTTACAGCTATGCTCATTAGAAAAACTGGCCTACAGTTTTCTTTTATGGGTAGATCTTTATGCAGTTCTTGGATCAAGAAAATGTTAACTTCTAAAAAATATTGTAGAATTACAGTAAAACCTCAGTTTGCAATAGTAATTTATTCCACTGGCAATCCAAACCACTTACATATTTAAGCAGCAAGTGAAAGAACCAATTTTGATCATGTAACATTTGGTATGATGTACTATTCATGTTTCAAAACACTGCTCATTTATCAAGTTAAATCTTGGAACACTAGCAGAAAAGGTTAATTTTCAATCCAACTTTGACTATACTCCTTTCTTTTGTCATTAAAGTTTCAGGAGTATTGGTGTTAGATTTACATTGAATTTTTTATTGAATTTGGCTGTGAACCCATGAGTTTTCATTAGCTGGTAGTTTTTAAATTCCTGCTTTAATTTCATTATCCATTATAGGACTGTTCAAGATTTTTATGTATTCTTAGTTTGGTTTTGGCAATTCATATGTATCAAAGAATCTCCCAATTCTAAGTCCTCCAATTTATTTCAATATATGTTTTGAATTAGTTGCTAATAATTTTCTAGATTTTGTCAGTACCTATTATTTTACCTTTTTCATTTCTAATTGTTTTGTGTTTTTTCTTTCCTTTATGTAGGACTGGGAAAACGTTCTCATCTTATTAAAAAGCTTTTGCATTCAAAAGAAATATCCAACAGAGTAAAAAGAAAACCCACAAACTAGGAAAAAATGTTAGTCAACTGTCTCTCAGACAAAGTATTTGCGTCTACAACATATAAACAATTAAAAGAAGTCAGGCCCCTGAAATTCAAAGACCCAATCAAAAAATGTGCATCTAATATGATACACACTTCTCAGCTGAAGAAATATAAATGGCAAATAAATACATGAAAAAATGTTTAGCGTCACTGGTCATTGGAGAAATGTAAATTAAAACAACACTGAGATTCTCAAAAGAATGACCAAGATCAAGAAAACTACCAAGAACAAATGCTGGAGAGGCTGTGGGGAAAAAGGAACTCTTCTGCACTGTTGGTGAGAGCGTAGACTGGTGCAGCCACTGTGGAGGTCAGTCTGCAGCTTCCTCAAAAAGCTGGGATTGGAGTCCCATTTGATCCAGCTACCCCACTCTGGGCATATTCCCAGAAGAATTGAAAACATCATACCACCGTGATATCTGTGCACCCATGTTAATAGCACAATTTGTAATAGCTAAATCTTGGAAATCATTAACTGAGGAATGGATAAAAAAGATGTGGTACTTTAATACAATGGAGTACTAGTCAGATATAAAGAAGGATCACACTGAGGCTCTTATAAGTAAATGGACGCTAGTTGGGACCATACTCATAAGTGAAATAAATCAAACTTCATGTGTAAATACTATATTGTCTCCTTAGTGTAAGAAACTCTAAGAGTAAATAAGATACAAAATCCTCAATAAATATTGTGAAAGCATAAGAATCTGCTCAAAGGGGAAAAAATAACTCCAGGCAAAAGGAGGGGAAAAAAAGGGAAAAGAAAAAAAACATAAATTTGTACATACTCATTTAAGATAGCCAAGATAATCGTGCTACTAATTTTATTAGTTCTTGGAACAAAACAGTTAACATTCATAGGATTAGATCAAATTTGCATGTTTACATCTGGTAGCATGAGGAACTCTTTTGAAGATTACTATGCAAAATAACAACCTTAATTATATTCCTACTGCCTTGTTTTGAAGGCCTATATTGTCACTGTTTTGGCTCTTTGTTGTTGTTATTTGTCTTTTTTGTTTCTTGTTTTTATAGTATTTGTTTTGTTCTGTTTTTTTCCTCTAATACAGAAAAGAGAGATGTGCATGTAGAGGCTTATACATGTCTAGAACTTCTGAAGAGTTTACAAGAATTGATTGTATTATGTGTGATGATATAAACAGCTACTTTGAAGAAAAAGAGACATTTTGGTAACCATTGCTGATTTCCTATCATCATGTTGTGAATTCCAGTAATGCTCTTATTGTTTAGATAGTTTGTGGTCTGTCTTATATTATTTAATTATATATATCATGAAGGTATGGACAGCTATTTTAAAGAGAACAAGAGACATTATGGTTGCCATTATTGATTTTCCTGTTGTCTAGTTTTGAAGGTTTGTAATGCTTTTATTCTTCTGTTTAGATCAGTTTTATAATATTTTGTTTTGCTTGAATTCACTGTGTGTGAAGATATGGACAACTATTTCAAAGAAAACAAGAAACATTATGGTAGCCACTGCTGATCTCCTGTTGTCTTGCTTTGAAATCCTGTGTCACTTGCCTTGTTCTGTTTTGATTTGCTTTGTTCTATTTTGTTGTTTTGTTTTACCTTCTTTAAAATAAAATAAAAAAAATTTAAAACAAAGATTGGGAAAAGGTTTGTCTGTTCTTTCAAAGAACCAGCTCTTCAATTCATTGCATATATATATATATATATACACACACACACACACACACACACACATATATATATATATATATGTCTCTATTTCATTAATTTTTGCTCTGATATTTATAATTTCCTTCCTTATGTAGTTTCTGGGCTTAGATTGTTCTGTTTTTCTAAGACCTTGAGATGCATCATTAGGCTATTTGTTTGGGATTGTAATATTTTTTTTCCTGTGAGTATTTACCATTATAAACTTCCCTCAAAAGACTTCTTTCATTGTGTTCCATAAGTTCTGGTATGCTGCACTGGTATGCTGCATTTAATTCTGGGACTGTGTTATTTGTTTTGTTGTTTCTTAATTTTCTCTGTGACCCCATTTATTATTCAACAGTGTCTTGTCTGAGTTCCATAAATTTGCAGTTTTAGGTTCATTTGCTATTGATTTCTAGTTTCACTGCACTGATAATATGCATGGTAAAACTTTATCTCTTTTGCATTTGCTTAGGAATGCTTTATTCACTAGCATGTGGTCTATTTTGGAGAAAGTACTATATGCAGCTGTAAAAAATGTGTATTTTTTAAAAGTCAATTTGTTCAAAGATTTGCTTCAATTCTGCTATTTCTTTGTTGCTTTTAGTTGATCTATTTGTGATAGTGGGGTACTGAGATCCTCCACTGTAAGTGTATTGATGTTTATCTGATATTTTATGACCATTATTTTGTTGTATGAAGTTGGGTACACTGTGGTTTGGTGCATATATGTAACTGTTATCTCTTCCTGAATAGGTTCTGTAACCAATGCATAATGTTCTGTTTAACTCTTGATCAGCTTTGGCTTGAAATTCATTGTGTATGAAAGTAG
Source organism: Hydrochoerus hydrochaeris (assembly GCA_004027455.1). Lineage (NCBI taxonomy): Eukaryota > Metazoa > Chordata > Mammalia > Rodentia > Hydrochaeridae > Hydrochoerus > Hydrochoerus hydrochaeris. The sequence goes on along the minus strand of PVLA01001405.1, from coordinate 233,871 downwards.
GATAGCTAATAATGCTTGTTTTCAGGTTTCTATGGTGTGAATTTTTCTGTGTTAAATGTGTTTCTTGCACAGAGCAAAGAAATGGATTTTGTTCCTTGATCCATTTTGCTGATATGTGTCTTTTGATTGATGAATTGAATCCATTTACATTGGTAGCTGTAATTGACAGGTATTCATCTAGTTGTACTAATTTCTTCTTGCTGTTTTATTTTCCCTTCTACAGTGGTATCTTGGCTCACAAACTTGATTCTTTCCATGATTCAGGTCACAAACCAAGTTGGACAAGAAACGAACCAAATTCAATGGTTAGAGTCAATGTTGACCTTAAGGGGAAATTTGATTTGATTCTTGTCCAGTTTGGTTTGTGGTCAGAATTATGGACACAATTGAGTTCATGAACCGAGGTACAACTATACTTAATTACTAGCCCTACCAGATGTATTCATTTTGGTACTATTAGCTTCATTGTATCCTGCCAGGACATCCTTGAGACTATTTTGGAGTGCTGGTTTGGTGGACATGAATTTCTTTAGGTTTTACCACTGTACCTCGGTTTACAAAATTAATTTCATCTATGGTTCCAGAGAAGTTGGTTGCATTTGTATTTGTGAGGGGAAGATGGTCACAGTCATGCTCATCACCAGACACAGCTCACAAGAAAAAGCAAGATTTTGCCAAACAATTGTTTGCGAACCACATTATTCATGAAAAGAAGCATTCATGTACTAAGCTATTACTATATCTTTCTTCTCCATCAATTCCAAAAAATAATTTTGCAGGACGCTCTTAAGAACTTGAAACATCACCCTGTTTTCTCCTTGCCTTTAGGGTTCACACTGAGAAATATGTTGTAATTCTAATGGTTTACCATTCTAGTGATTTGTTGCTTTTCTCTAGCAGCCTTTAAGATTGTGGTACTGTGTTTCATTTCTTGTATTTTAATTACAGTGCAGGGAAGAGTGTTTTTTAAAAAAATTTTCTTTAATGATCAGGGCTATTAAGGGTTTCTGTATGCTTCATGTATCTAAGTTAATTTTTTTTTTCCCCCACATCTGGAAAGTTGTCACCTGTTACTTGTGTAAATAATGTGCTTTTATTTTTTTTAAAGTCTTTTACTTTGTTTTCTGATTTTTCACTAATTCTAATTCTTACATTAGTCCTCTTTGAGTCATTTAAGAGTTGGGTCCATTTTTCATGTTCCCTTGTTGTTTTTTAAGGATAGCTCTCATTAATTGATAATGGACCAGAGTCCTGTCCTCTAGGTCTAATACTTTACATTTACATTAGTCACTTCTATTACCCATATATTGAATTATATTTTTAATGTCCTGGATTTGTTTGGAGCCTTCTTATAGACACACATTCTTTTTTATGTTGGGCATTCAGGTTTTGCATGTCATCTTTTAGCTCCACCAGCTTTTATTAGTGCCTTAGATTTACTGATCATGTGTTTCATAACAGTCATTATGTGATCATTTCTATCTTCTTTAAATTCACCAAGCACCTTACAGAACTGTTTTGCCTCCATTGGTATCCTTTCAGACCTATCTGCCCTGCAGCTTTTGATATCCTTCCCTTCAATTTCCTCTACAGTGATTTTAAGGAGTTGGGAATTTTTGGAGTCATGTTTGCCTATCTTTCTTTCCTTTTTTTTTTTCTTTTGTGCTAGGGTTTGCAAATTCTTCTGCCCAGTGCCCCATTCTTCAGGAGTGCTGTGTTGTTTATGAACTCAAAGATAATCGACGTATTCACAGAGAAAACCAACTGCCAGCCACTACTATGTTTCCTTGTCTAGGGTACTAAATTCAGAAACAACAATGGCATAAAATGCCAAATGGATATTGAAAAAGCGTAGGAATTACTCATGAACAGTCCTTTATCAAAACAAAGAGGTATCTAATTTTAGTGAAGACATTTAGTCCCCCTTCTACTGATTTATAGTAATTCAGAGCAATGATTTCTGATGGATGTTGCCAGTAATGTCATAGCTCGAGCATATCATTGTACTAATGCCTTCATCACACTATACCCTCTGATCGTTATTCCCGCTGAATCTGGCCTCCCACTGCAGAATACAGGCCCTGTGATCTACCTGGTCTGAGCTCAGACCCCCAGGAGATTCCTATTTAGCTTTTACCCTCACCAATCCTATCTCCCAAAACTCTCATTAGGTCACTATAGATGGGTACAACTTCAGTCCCATAGCAAAACTCTCTATTATGGTTGATACACTGTGTCAACTTGAGAAGTTTAGAAGGTTAACTGAGAGACTCAGCAGGTAGCCAAGATCCTTACTTCATAAATATCCTCATCCTGTGCAAAGAAGGGCACAGAGATTTTGTGAGTACTACACCAGCCCTGGAGGTGGGGGTGGGGGTTGCAAAAGTACTATGTAAGGGTGAAGAGGCTTGTTCCCCTCTTTTGCTCTGGCTGCTGCCTTCAAGTGTTAAGATATCTTAACAACAATGCCAGGCCACCCTGCCAGGGAGTCAGCTGAGTATGGTCTAAAACCTACACAGTGAGTTAAATAAACCTTTCATTCGTTCATTCTAGGTGTTGGGTGTTTTGTCCCAGCAACAAGAGAAAAGTAACCAAAACAGAATTTCGTACCAGGAATGCGATTGTTGTTATTATTCCCGACCATATGTTTCAAGTGCCTTTGGAAATAGCTTATGAGAAGAGTTTGAAAAGATTCAGAGATGTTGCCTGAATGTATAGATCTTGAATGCCTTACACTATTCTACAAAGGAGATTTCTAGTTAGAGCTCAGAAGACCAGAAGGCTGATAGAAATCCTGCCAGTAGAGACCAGCTTGGGAAGTTTTTGCTGGAAAGAAGGACCGCATTGGTTGTTAGACTCCACACAATATGTGTAATGGTTTGGCAGAAAGCTTGTCTGCATTTTGCTGCAGGGACTTTGCCTCAGATGGAGATTAAAGGCAGTGGACTAACTAATTTGGCAAAAGAAATTTCAAGGCAGTCTAATGTTGACGTGGTGGCATGGCTATTCTTGGGGGCTTTTTGCCAGATTTATGTTACAAAACAAGAGCAAAGAGCCCAGCAGGATGATTTAAAAGGTTGTGAGTTTGGCCAGAAAGGAAGCTCCAGTAAAGTTGTGGACTGTAAAGATAGAGCTGAGATTGTGATTGCTAAGAAGGAACAATAAAATAAAAAAGATGACAGGTAGGTATCACAGAAGAGGCAGCAGGTCCCCACACTTTGTACCCTTAAAACTGCAAAAGTGAAAGACTTTGCTTAGAGGAGAAAGCCACAGAGAACCATGTTCCAGAATGGTGGTGACAGCTGCACCAGGTTCCAGAATGGCAGTGACATAGAGAATCTGCTTCTCAGAATAAAGTTCAGAGTTCTCAGTGATCCAGGCGCTCAACACTTATAGCCAAGACAGGAGAAAGCCTGGCTATGCTCCAACTGGCAGCAGACCTCAGCATCATCTACATAGCACTGTTTTTAGGTGCACACAGAATGCACAACTTCTGAGGTTAAAATGGCTTCCGCCCAATATGAGAAGGCCTGGGAGGCCAGGCAGTGTGTCCCTGAGAGGGCAGTATGTGAAGCTGTGAGTGTGAAGCCAAAGATGCAGCGGAGAGTCCAGCAGTTTGGAAAAGACAGGAACATGGATAATCTAAGGAAAGATGCAAGAAGGGAGCAAAACCAGCCTAAGGGAAAAGCCATGGGATCTGTATGCCACAGGAGTGGAACCACACAAGCCCTTTGGAGCTCACAATTTGCCACAGATTGCTTCAGATGCTGGATATGCAACTACAGGGCTTAAACTTTTCAGCAATGCTGAACCTGTTAGGACTTTGGCAATTCTTGCAGATAAATGCCTTTTGCACAAAGGGATGTACATGAGTCTTTGGGGTCCAAGGACAAAATGTCATGCTTCTAATATAATATAATTTTGATAGACTTAGTGCTGGTTCTTAAGGATTGCTAAACTGTGATATAATGTTTTAGTTTCATAATGTTAACAATAAGCATGCCTTTGTATCTGGAGGCTGGTTTAAAGAAATATGTCTGGTTGCCAATTTGGCAAAGGGTGGATTGTTTTGGTTGATACATTGTGTCAACTTGAGGAGTTTAGAAGTTTAACTGAGAGACTCAGCAGGGAGCCAGGATCCTTATTTTGTAAATATCCTCATCCTGTGCAAGAGAAGGGCACAGAGATTTTGTGAGTGCTACACCAGCCCTGAAAGTGGGGGGTGGGGGTTTCATGTGTACAGTATGTGTGTACAAGCCTCTTCACTCATTTTGCTCTAGCTGCTGCCTTGAAGTGTTGCCCCAGTGCCATGCCACCCTGCCTTGGAACCAGCTAATTATGCACTAAAACCTCCACAAACAATGAGCTAAATAAAGTTTCCTTCCTTCATTTTTGGTGTCAGGTGTTTTGCCCCAGCAATGAGAGAAAAGTAACTAAAACACTCTCATCCTGGACATTGGTCTCTTTTTGATCAGGTTGATCTGTTGACGGGCAATTCTTTTGCCCTGTGCTGTGGAAAACTTAGGGACTACAAGTGGGGTGTGTAGTTACTGGATCCTTTTGACCCCAGTGCTCAGTGGTTAGCAACATCAGTTGGGTGTGGGTCAAAAACTTTCTAGGACCTCCTAGGTTCAGTGGGCATTGGTGTTAGTTCATTGTGAAGCTCCAGTGTGAGGTTATACATTAAATAATTATAAGGGCTAGGGATTTAGCTCAGTGGCATAAGCGCCCGCTTTGCAAGTGTGTAGTCATAAGTTTGATCCCAGGTACCAAAAAAAAAAAAAAAAAAAAAAAAAAAAAAAAAAATATATATATATATATATATATATATATATATATATATATATATTAAGTGGGCCCCTTAATATGTCCGTGTTAGTTTTTGCCAGTAAATGAGTTGATAGAAAAAGAGGTTCTTGATTTTAGAGCTTTTTGCCTTTCAGATTTGCTACTACAGATCTTTACTAATTCTACACACCAAACTCAATATATTACATGTAATTACACACATATATTGTACATATATATGTAATATACATATATTACATAAGAAGTTGCAATTTTATATTTCTTAATTTCACACATTTCATGATTAATGAAGCACAATCTTATTTATGTCATATTCAAGTAGCTTGATAATAGGTGTGAATGTATACATTCGTGTCTCACTACAAATAGGTAGTAATTTAGCACTCACTAGTGAAAAGTCTCATTGTATATTTGTTTCTAGATTTGTGCAATTTTCTATAAGCTGCTCAAGAGAATTTAGATGCTAAATGAAGTAAAAATTCATGTTATACTCATTCACAAAGTCTTTGTTGTTTATAGTATCTTGTCTTGCATTGCCTTCAGAAGGATCTCATTCAGATGTACACTTTGTCTTTGATTATGCTCATTCAATATTTACATTTTTCACATGTGTTTGATTAGTCCTTTGATAGTTTTCTGTTTTCAGTTCCACCTTTTTTTTTTCTTTTCTGATATCTTCTATTACCCGCTTTCTTTACTAGATGTTCAATTTGGTTGATTATCCATCTGACACTTCTGGTATTTTATGAGTATTTGTTGGTTTCATAAAATTCTCATATACTAAAATTTTAGAGCTTTTTAGATATATAACTGTTCAGAAACATACAATTTATGCAAATAATGTTATATATTAAGCCACATTAAAAAATAGTGTGCTTAATTTCAAAGACTAGATACAATTTAAGTTTAATTAAAAAATAAGTACACAGAAATGTAGTATTTTAAAAGGTCATCATTACATACATATCATCTCAATTTTGTAATTGAGTTATATACTCTGTTTGCCAGCAGCCAATACAATGAAAACAAGCGTGGTCTGTCCAGATTCATTGAATGCATGCACACTTACAGTCTAGGATAGAAGTGTGGGAACTATGCTATAATACAGCTTGGAAAAAGTACACCTACATTATGTGTATATATATATATATATATATATATATATATATATATATATGCAGCAGAGATGCATCTTCTTAAAAATTACTCAAGTAGGAACATTATCACTCTACATAATGTTTAGCTCTTTTATTTAATAAAGATACCTTTCCAATAGTATATAACAGATCTCTCTCTTCAGATTTGCAAGGCCTAAATAATGTAGGAGAAAACCCCAAAACCATAGTGATTGGTTTTATTTTTAAATTTACAAAGAACTCAAATAAACCCTTCATGCTCCCAGGCATTCACAGTATACTTCCCATGTGCACTGAATTTCTCATTTTCCTGTATAAAGTTTTCATTCCTTCTTCTCCTTGAGTATGTTCCCTTATACTTCTCATTCAATCTGTAAAGAATCTACTTGGCTTACCTTTATACTACATTCAAAGTGCAACTACTTTTCATTGGTTTTGCCAGCTTCTCTGGTATATGGAAACATTATCTCCAAATTATCTCATAATATTTACTCTTGCTTCTCACCAATCTGTTTGTTATACTGCTCAAGTCTTTTAAAATTTAAGATCTTGTCACTCCTCAGCTAAAACAAACAAGGAAATAAACAAAAACTCACAGAGGGACATAATTTTTCTGACCTCATCTGCTACCATTAGCTTTCTTATATTTTGTATATTAAGAAAATTAACATATTGTCTTATTTACCTAATATTAATTCCATTTGAAATATCTTTTAATTTAACTTTTGGATTTTTCTTATTACCTAAAAATTGATATAGTAAAAAATGATCAACATATCATTTTATTGCTTTTAAACAATTGATTTTTAACCAGATTGTTATTCAGCATAAGTATCTTAAAGAAATCAACCATGTGTTTCAAAGATGTTTTAAAGTTTGCAAATCACATGAACCTCATTTTTAAAACTCAACAGTAACTTTTCGTCACAGTTAAAATTAAAATCAAATTTTATAACTTGATCTATAAGACCTATATATGTCTTTCCCTTCTCTACAGCTTAACTTCCAACTGCTTGTGTTTCTCACTTTCTCCGTAAAATCACACTAGACTTTGAGATGTTTCTAATAAAATATTAGGTTTTGCTAACCCAATGGCCTTTTCATTTTGTTGTCTGAGCCAGTCTTTTTCTAGACATAGATCATTACTTTCATGAATCAAGAGATTTCTACTTAAATATAATTTTCTCAGAAAAGTCTTCTCTAACCTTCCTATCTAAAACAGAATTTTCATTTCTCATCTCCCTCAGTTACTAACTCATCACACATGACAGGTAAGCATTAACTATCAACTGGATTAACTTGAGAGTCATCTAGGAGATTAGGAAATCACATTTTTAGGTGTGTCTGGGAGGTTGCTGAATTGTGACCTTGGTTACTATATCTGGGCCCTTGCTTTTTCATCTCTGGCACAGTTCCCTTGTTCTGTTTTCTGGGCTGCTATGAATTCTCTGACAAGGCTTTCTACCACATTCCTGCCTTTGAGCCCAATGACCAGGAAATGAATTCTCTGAGAAGAGAAGCCAAATTAAACCCTTCTTTTGAATTGTCAGTGTTGGGTATAAAGTGTCAGCAACATGTCACTTTTGAAATTTCATTCTGTAAATTATTTCACTGTTCAGTTTTGTTGTTGCAATAAGGTAGGAAACTATGACTGTACCTAGAACAATTTCTGGCTAATAACTGGTATATGGATATATTTTTAAATGAATGAACAAATAAAAGAATGATGTTTTCAATGCTGAGTTTTTAGAACAGCTTTAAAAAATTTCTCCATAGGTGAAAAAGAGCATACAATGGAAAATTATTTAGATGAGAAGAGTTTCTTTAGAAGTTACTAATTTTAAAGTTTTCCCCAATGATTTGCTAAGTATTTTTAGAACATCATTCAGTACATGTGTAAAGTCATTTCTTCTGTAGTAAAATGAGATCATGTTTCTGTTTGGAAAAAAAGTTTTGTGTGACTTATACTTGCTTTAAATGTTTCATTTTCATAACTAGTGAGATTTTATATGCACAATGCTTTGAGAAGGTATCTCTACTGAATTAAAAAAAAACATGCCTCCATGTCTCCTACTTAGCTTGTAGTAGAGGCAAATGATAAATATGTAGATTATATAATGCATTAGAAACTTTTAGTACTATGGAAAACAAAACAAAGAAAGTTAAAGAAGAGATACAATTTAAGATATAATTTTTATTTTTATTTTTTAATTCTTTCACTGTTGTTGGGGAATGATTCTAAGACTGACACACCCTAGGAAGTACTCTATGACTAAAATACAACCCCTGTTTTTTTTTTTTAAGTTGTTGCTATTTTTTTAAATCTATTTATATCTTTATTTTTTAAGGACACAAAGGTATGAAATTATACTGAAATGTATTTATATAAAATATATTACCAAAAGCATGCCACATTATTTGACTTTGTGATGGTTACTTAAATTCCCAGTTATTCAGTTAAACACAAACCTGGGTTGTTGCTGTGGCAGGCCTTTAATTTTTGTTTTGTTGTTCTTCAATTTATTTATTTGTTAATTTATTTATTCTTGGTTTTCTGAGATAGTACTTCACTGTGTGGCCCAGGCTGCCCTTAACCTCACTATGCACCTCAGGCTGGCTTTGAACTCACTGTTATCTTCCTGCCTCTGCCTCATGAGTGCTGGGATTACAGGTGTGCACCATCATGCCTGGCTCTTCTTTTCTTTTTATTTATTTCTTATATAAAATATTTTTTCCTTTTTTTTAATGGATCAGATTACAATATATTCAGTTGACTTAAGTAAAACAGCATATGTTCCACAATCTGCATGAACCTCAGTCCAGTTAATTAAAAAGTTTTAAGAAGTTAGATGAAATTTCCTTAAAGAAGAAATTTTGTTTCAAGATGGTAGTATCCATGCTTATCAAGATTTTCCAGCTTGGTAGACTGTCCTATATACATACTTGCTAGCCACTGAATTACAATTTGAAAAGTCAATCTGTAAAATTTCTATGTATGTATAAGCACACAGACACACACACACACACACACACACACACACACACTTCATTTGGAGGATTGTAACTGATACAGATCTCTTACCAGTATTATCAGATTAAGAGTTAGTGCAGAAAGTCGAAATTTGTTAAAATTATTGCCCCTGCATTTAATATAGTTGACAGCATGATGCTTTCTTGAAAGAATTAATATAATCATCAAAGGACATTTTAATTCAATGAGTAGCTGGAAGGTAATTTAATGAAAAAACTATGATATAAAAATTTATAAAATTTAAACAAAGAAACCAAAAGATAACAAGGAAAATGTCAATAAGAAAATTAAACTTTATATATTTAACTTTATGAGGAACTTAATACACATATAGAATCATAACTTGTGTGAGAAAACCTAGACTTACTAAACATTCTCAGTTTAAAAATGTTTATAATATACAAAATCAAGCCAAATGCTTTATATGCATTATTCACTTCTTGCAACAGCTTGATAGGAGATAATCTTTGTAATATTATTTTACAGAGGAAACTTAAGCACAGAGATACTGTACCAAGAGAAACAAAGATAGGCGTTCAGTTGCTGTACTTTTTTTTTTTTTTTTTTTTAAGAAAAATAATTTTAGCTGGGCATGGTGGTGCATGCCTGTTATCCCAGCACTCTGGAGGTTGAGGCAGAAGAATCACAGTGAGTTCAAAGCCAGCCTGGACTACACTGTAAGATCGTGTCTCAAAAAGGTTTCTTTTTTAAATTTGTCTATGCTTGTAATATACCATAATTATATTTGTTTTGGGAGATTGGTATGTAGATATATCTTGATTTGTCTTGAGACCATGAGAGCCCAAATGGGTATAGTGATAAAAATTGGGATATAACACACACATAAACACTCATGCACAATCCCACACAAGGGCAATTAAAAAGATTAAAAATCTTGAAAGAAATTTAATACAAAATTTTTACAGTTTAGAAAAAAAGAAAACAGTATTTATCAAGGATGTAGTCAATTTATATTGTTTATGACAATGTTAAATATTTCAAGTTTTTAGAAATTAAATTACTTTGGAGCAAGTCATTAAAAATTTTACATGCTCTGGTACTGTAATTCTATTCTAAAGAATAGAGTCTGAAGAAATAATTAAAGGTGGTGGTGGCAGGGGAAGAAACATATAACCTAACTGTCCAAGCACAGAAAAATGAAGAAAATCATGATGGCTTATGAATAGAATATATGGCTTTTTTTGTTGTCGTTTTGTTTTGAAACAAGGTCTTGCTGTGTAGTCCAGGCTGATCTTGAAGTCACTACCCAAACCAGCCTCTAACTTATGATGATCCTGCTTCAACCACCTGAGTGCTGGAATTACAAGTGCCTGTCACCATGCCCTGCTAAATATGTGGCTTTTAAAATGACTATGTAAAATGATTTTCCAGGGTTTATTCTATGAACACAGACATATGAAATGCTCTATGCAAAGCACATATTCTAGCATCTTCCTGGCCAGCATTATAAACTTTAATGGAATTTCACTTGCTGTTCTTTATCCAGATGTTTTCTAAACTTACATGAAAATGAAATCCTTTTTTGGTCCCAATTAATTGTTTCTATATAACAAATAACTAGAGAATTTAATAGGATTAGATTGCTTGTTGGTGGCAGGTGTTGCAGTTTGAAGACTACCGAGTTGAGTTGTCTGAAAACTTAATCATAAACTAATGTGGCATCTCATGTAGCTTAGGCTTCCTCACTTGAGTAGATACTGGGTATTATGAAGGCTTTGTTAAATGCCTTACTTAGTTATGTTCTTACCTAGCTGCTTATTTTGTTCTCATTTTGGTAGAAAACTAAGGCAAATAATGGTAACTGACTTGCTCCAAACCACAATGCCAAAATATTATGCTATCTAACAACATCTGGTGGATGTTACTCATAACTGTCTTGATTTCTTTTTAACTTTTGAGGATAATTTTATTTTGATAATATTCTGGATCATGAAAAATTTTTCTTCTATGTTTCTCCCCCTATTCTCTTGTTGACAAGCCCTACTGAAGCAATGTGGCTACTTCTGTTTTGTTTCTTTTTCCTTATTCTTCATGCTATCACTCTTCTATTGTACTGGACCTAAGATGATCCAACTGCCAGCTCTAATCATCCTTTTTGGATCCTAAGATTTGGTGTATATTACATATGAGGATACCTTATTCAGATAGCATATGTCTTGGTTCATTTTGTTTGCTAATGACATGTCTGAAGTGGGTACCCAACACTAATTGGGTACCAAGCTTTATTGAGTATGCAATATATTCAAACCTTTCTCATATAGATATTAATGATGAAGACAAGGTAATGAAGAACTAAATACAGTTTGGAAAGTAATAACAATGTATAGCTAATACTAAGTAGCCACACAAAGGGACCCTGCAAGTCCATCTAGTCAATAATTATTAGACAAGTTGAAACAGTAAGAAAATGTAACCAGAAACCAAGAGAAGAGAAAAAAAATATAAATAGACCAACAAATGACAGGAATAATTACAAAATACTCTAATACAGCTAATACATATTACATATTTTTTAAGATTTAAGAAAAAAACATGAAAATAAAGTGAGATCAAGGAAAAAAACTATTTAAGATGCCTGGAAAGCCTTCAAATAAATAGCATGACCTACTGTGATATCCACTAGTCCTTATATCTCTTATAAAGTCTGGACATTCAAATGAACTAGTTTCTTATTTTGACAGTACAATAAAAGCTATACAAACCAATATTTTTTCTTTTTTATTTTTTTGCCTTGATTTCAAAGTTTCAGTTAAAAATCAAAGAACAGCACAGCACCTGCCCAGCAAGTGCAAGGTCCTGAGTTCTGTTCCTGCTAAACTGACCCCTCCTCTTGCCAAAAAATCAAGGAACCAACAGAATGGAAAAATATAGATTTGGCATTTCTATACACCTATATTCCAGCTGTAAATATATATTACTAGTCTGTTCATAATTTTGGAGTACAAATGCACCAGGTACATATTATTCAAATTTAGAAAGCTGCAATAAGAATAGCAAAAGCAAATTTATCTATCATTTTATACTAAAAGATAAGCTTTATTTTGGTTCTTATAAATATATAGGCATCAATTAAAAAATCATATAGTATTCAGAACAGTATACACTATGAATATCAATTTATGAAAAAACTGTCAGTGTTGGGCATTTATTGTTCAACATCATAATTAAGTCTAGAAAATACAAATAGAAAAAATTTGTAGAAATATGATTTCTGGGTATATGTATTTATAGATTTATTGCTAGAGTTTCATCCAAAGTGATTATATTAAGATTCTGGACTAGTACAATTGGTGGGTGCTTCTGCAAATACCAACTCAAATAGGAACTATATAGAGAAAAAGGAAAAAGTAAACCCTAAAATTTCCAAGGAAGGTGGGGTAAATAGTGAAAAGGACTATTTTTAACTGGTTAAGGGTGCTAGTCAGGTGTTTTGGGCACTGAAACTTGGGAGTCCATAGCAGGAGGCAGCTCTCCAAGGCCTTGGGAGGACAAAACAGCTCTGCCTCCGACCTAAGCAAAAACTGTCTCCCATCTACAGGGACTCAGACTGCTGTACAAATAACATTAGGAATAACCAGAATGTTTACAAAGAGTTGAAGAAAACAAGTGAGGACTAACTAAAGACACTGTTTTTTCCTTTCACATCAAACCATATAGCTGGTAAGTTAAAATCATCAGCTCAAAGTTTTGCTTTTTCCTTGGAGGACAGATGGTGAAAGACAGATGTAAGGTATCATGTTGTTGAGCTGATAAATTAATTGTAATTTTATAGGTGATATGGTGGTCTTTTATCTATATTGCCTGAGCTCACAGAAAAGGGTGCAGACTGGGTGTTGGCCCTTCATATGTGATGCTACAGAAGCCAATATCCTCATTGGAAAAATGGTCTTACAGGTTGAAATATCAAATAGCAAGATATTTCAGGAATACAGCTACTTTAAAAGAAAAAACATACTGGCAAACAGATTCTAAGAGAAGCAGACATCATATCTGATGTCTCAAGAATTTAAAATTAGGCTTACCAATGTACTAAGAAAGGTAAGGGAAGATATTAGCAACATGTAATAGAACAAGAAAATAAAAGAGGCAGAAATGTTAGATGTGAAAAATACAGTTGAAGTATAGATTGGATAAATAATGTAATTAGAAGAAGAACTAAATGAAGCAACTTAAAAATCAGTTTGAGGAAATTCTTAAGACTAAGGAAAGAACAAAGAAATAGAAAATGGACAAGCTAGGGCATAGGTATTGTTAACATATGAATAATTGGAGACAGAAAAATAAATAAGAGAGAATATATTTAAAAAAAAATGGGGAGGAAGAGGTTTTAAAAAAGCATGGATTTTTAGTGTTGAAGGAAAAAATCTTAAAATCTAGAAATATTACATAGAACTATGCATTCCTGAAAAGTGAGAAAATTATATATATATATATATATATATATATATATATTCAAAAGTTTTTGATAATATATTCAGAAACAAATACAGAAGGTATTCTTTAGATATGAAGTAATGCTGATAAAACATCTTGGGAAAATTTTTGTTGTCTTTTATAATAACTAACAGAAAAAGAAAATAGAAAATGTGATAAAGTAGATTATAGGAACATGATAGGGTAAGAGAAGGTGAAGGACACAAATAGAATTTAGAATGTACAAGAATCTTGAGGGAATATAAATACTTACTCTTTTATTATGAAAGTTTTTTAAAAAAACAAAATGTGAGGAACACTAAAATATCTAAGATGTTAGAAACACATTTAAATGTATAAAAATCATAAATGTTTATTCAGTATTTCTTTTTTTTTAGGGTATCTATGAACTTGGCTTATAATTGGTATTTTTTTTCTCTTTTTTTGTCATCTTTTTGAGACAGGGTCTCGCTATGCAGTTCAGATTGGCCTTGGGCTCACTTTGTAGCCCAGGCTGGTCTCGGACTCGCAACAATCCTCCTGCCTCAGCCTCCCGAGTGCTGGGGTTACAGGTGTGAAACACCACACCCAGCTACCGCTACTCTTTTTTTTTAGTCAATTGATCTTTTAATTTCATTCTGAAAAATACTGTCCACAGTTATACAATGTCCAAAGTCTGGACATAACTGGGCATGGTGGTACACACCTATAATTCCAGCAATCAAGAGGCTGAGGGAGGAGGATCACTACGTTTGAGGCCAACCTGGCCTCAAAATGAGTTGAAGGTTAGCCTGCACTACATAGTGAAACCCTGTCTCAAAAAGACAAAACAAACAAAAAAGTCTGGATAGAAAAGTAAAATTTGCTTAGCCTTCACTATATTTGGTATACACTGTAAAGGATATTAGACAAGATAATTGCTGGTATTTTCTCAGCACTAACTTTCCTTACACTATGCCTTACTTTTTCATTTTATCATAATATTTACATGTAACTAGAAGCATGGCAATAGGTTTGAGAGATAAAAGGAAGTTAATCCATGGCATTATTAATCTTTTTCTTGTTAAAGAGAAGCACAATACTTCTGTGAGGCAGGATTCATGGCATGCAAATGTGGGAGTTTAACTGAAGCAACATGGGGCAGATCAGAGCTGGACATGGTGGTACAAGCCTGCAATCTCAGCTTTGAGGAGGCTGAGGGAGGAGGATCTTTAGGAGTTTACCTAGTTAGTTATCTAGGAGTTTACCTACTAGTTACACAGTGAGTTCAAAGTCAGTCTGCAGTACAAGGTACTGCCTCAGAGAGAGAGAGGGAGAGAGAGAGAGAGAGAGAGAGAGTAAGAGAGACAGAGAGACAGAGAGAGACAGAGAGACAGAGAGAGACAGAGAGAGAGAGAGAGAATAAACAAAAAACACTGGGCATCAGAATTCCTTAGACAAGGTTAGGACATTAAATCCCTGGTTAGTCCAAAAGGTGGTGGTGGAGTGACTATTATATATGTTAGTTGGGCAGTGAGATTTCCTTGGTTGTTCCTGACTCAAAGGAAATTAAGTCTGGGCTATATCTTCTGTGGGTAGAGTGTTGGTGGTAATGCATCCTGTTGTCAATACTCTAGGAAAAGGAAGTGGAAGAAAGGAGAAAAGCTCAATAGACCAATAAGCATTAAAGATACATATAGTCAAAGACGTCAACTTATCAAAATCCTCAGAAGCAGATAGTTTTACATGAGTTTTACTACCCATTAAGTAAAGAGTCAATTCCTATCCTATAAAATATTTCAGAAAACAGAAAAGAATTAGCACTATCTCATTTTGTAAGGTTACTTCAATGTTAATTATCAAACCAGGCAAGGAAAATGAAAAAACATAGTGTATCTCATTTAAGAATATAGATTCCTAAATCCCCAATAAAATATTTGTTAAACAAACATCACCATGTGTTTAAAATAAAATGTAACTATGTAATATATCATGAAAGCATGAATAATTTAACATTACACATTCTATTCATATAATTCATAACATTAATACACCACTGGATAAATATCATATGATTATCATATACATGTAAATAAAAAGAATTTAAGGTTCAATAGATATTTGATAAAACAACATAGCAAACTAGAAATTGAAGAACCTGTATTAATTTGGTAAACGTTATACATCTGGATCTTTAGTAAGTGTTATATTTTACTGAGAAATTTTAGATGCATCTCCTTTAAAACAGGGTATAAGATGAGGATACCTCACTTCTACTTGTACTACTGCTCTTTTAAAACGGCTCCAAAGGCACGAGTCAAAGGATAAAGAAAGAAGAAAGAAGTTTAGGTACAAGGATGGGAAGAATAAAAAGAGAACTCGTTATTTGCAAGTGATGATATGTTTATCTCTCTACAAAAGATACTGAGAATAAGAGAGTACAGCAATGTTAGAATTTGGATCAGTTTCTGAAAATGAACCAGTATTTTTTTTGTTTTTTTTGTATAGAGGATCGAACTCACAACCTTACACTTGCCAGGCAGGTGCTTATGCCACTGAGCTAAGTCCCAGGCCTTTAACCAGTATTTTTACATGCCAGAAATCTATATAACAGTATTTTTAATTAAATATTTGAAATCTGTGTGTCTATTTTAAAAGCATCATACATAATAGTAAAATGTCACAGGAACTAAAAAATATTTTTTCAAATGTGAAAGACTAGAAATTAATATCTAGCCCATACAACAAATTCCTGTAAAACACACTAATCAATGTACAACTAAAAAAAAACAAAACAAATAAATATATATTTTTCAAATGTGAAAGACTAGAAATTAATATCTAGCACATGCAACAAATTCCTGTAAAACACACCAATCAATGTACAACTAAAAAAAAAAAAAAAAACAAATAAAGAATATAAACAAGCAATTTCTGAAGAGGGATGCAAAAAGGCCAATGACTATATGAAAAGATACTCAGACTCATTTGTGATACAAAGAAATCCAAATTTGCAAAATGAGCTATAAAATTACACATATTAGAATGGAAGTATGAGACAGCTAATGTGAAGGGTTAGCATGGATGAAGAGTTTATTGGGACTATACAGACTGAAGTATTTCTGAGGGCATATTTGACAGGACTTGGTCAAATTAGTTATAAACTTAATCCAGTTAGTCAGCAGTGCTGCTCTGCAGTATATGTCCCAAAGAAATACTTGCAAAGTCCTATGATAGGGTAAGTACAAGCATGTTCATCATAGTGTTGTTTGTGGTGACAGAAAGTTGGAAGCAGTCTGGTTTGTACTTTCTGAAGAAAAATGGATAGCTAAAAAATGTTGGCCATCAATCATGGGATACTATACAGCAATTAGAAGCAAGGCAAATGTACCAACATAAAAATGTTAAAACATAAGGTTAGAAGGCCAAGTGTGGTACTGCATGCCTGGAATTTCAGCACTCAGGAGGCTGTGGCAGGAGGCTCACTATGAGTTCGAGGCCAGCCTGAGCTACACAGTTTAAGAGCAGTCTGAATTACATAGTGAGATCATGCTTCAAAAATCAAAACTAAACAACCAAACAACAACAACAAAAACTAAAACAAAAGAAAAACCCAGGAGGAAACAGAATTAAAAGCATGGCACAGCTCAATACTTCAATACCATTTTTGTATATTTACATTTTAGGGGACTTTCAGGAAGATGATAGAGTGAAAATGGCAGCAAATCAGCCTCTCTGAGATTTGAATCCAGGAACTTTAATATTACAACTTGGGGAAGAAAAGGAGGGAGGTGTACCCCTGGACCTAAGGATCTGAAGAGAGAACTGGAGCTTACAAGGAAAATGAAGAGACAGAAACCCATGCTGAAAAAGGAAATGGTAAACTGTACCTGTTCCCTGACTCCTAGCTCTCAGGGTGAGAAAGGAGGATCAAATCTATAGAGACACAGTGAGACCAGGTGACTCCATGGAACTGCACCAGTGGAACACAGCAGTAGATGCTGTGAACTACAACTCCAGTTGAGTGCTAGGTCAAATGCCTTTTTAGGGAGGGGCCAGTTGAATCTGGGATTTGGAGCAGTGATGGGTTTGCTTCCTCTCAAGGGTCCTAGTAACTGGGAGAGGCACAACTCATGGAGAGACATCCAGGGTCAAAGACCCAGGGTCAGGTGGGTAAGGGTCAGTGTATTGTAAGCTGAACAACTCAGGCTGCAACCCCTCTACCAGAGTTCAGAATCAGTCTGAACTTCCATGGAGTTGAGAACACCAGAATTGGCACCACACTCTTATTTTTTACTGCAGGCTTGTTGGGATTACCTAGCAACCTGCTTTAATCCTTGAAGGATTAATCCTTTAAACCTTTGCAGGTTTGCTAGGGTCACCCAGGATGGATCTGGGCAATGTCTACAGAGACAGTGGAGCGTGCTCTGAATTGGGTGGACACTACCACAAAACTGTAGATCCCAGAAGTTAATCACAGCTTTGAAATCAGAGAAATCTCTCATCCCTTTTTTTTCTTTTTGCTTTTGTTTTTGATTGTTTCTTGAATATTTTTGTGTGTATGGACATTATTATTACTATTACTATTATTTTGTGGTTGTATTTAGTTCATGTTTTCGTGTTTTCTTTTCCTCGTGTCTTCTTCATCAGTTTCTCAAAGTTTTATTTATACAGATAAATCAAGCGATGATAACCATAATGAAGTATATGATTAGTGAATCTAGGGTAAATACAGGTAAAAAATAGAGGAGCTTAGAAAACTGATGAAACCAATAATGCCCAACGTGAGGAAGAACTGGATTCCATAAAACAGACATCTAGAAGATTAAAAATTCTATTTAAACTTTACACATTAGAATACGCCAATGTGAAGATAGAACATGGGACATAGAAGGTAGGTTTGTGGTTAGTGATCATCAAATGAAAGACTACTTAAAAATAGTAAGGGACCATGAAAAATCAATCCAACAGTTGCTAGATGATGCAAAGAGGAATAACATAAGACTAACTGAAATCAATAAAAAAAAATCAGAAGATAGCACAAAGGACATTAAAAAAAATCTTGTAACAGAAGTAATGGCAAAAATTTCCCCAGTGTGGAAAAAAGAGTATCTACAGTGTTCTGCACCACCACAACAGAATACAAATTCTTCTCAGCTGCATATGGGACTTTCTCCAAAATAGACTATATACTAGCTCATGGAACATGCTTAAGTAACTGCAAAGGAAATGAAATTATCCTACAAATATTATCAGATCACAGTTCAATAAAATTAGAAATCTATGGCAAAGGAAACCACAAAAACATGGAAATTAAATAACACTGCTCTGAACAACCAATAGATCACAGCTGAAATTAAAGAAATTAGACAGTTTCTATAATTAAATGGTAGTGCCAGTACAACATACTAAATCTTATGGGATACAGTGAAAGCAGTTTTATAAGGGAAATTTGTGGTAGTGAATTATTATTAGAGAAGATATAATGCCACTACTCCTGAAACTCTTTAATGAAATCGAAAAGAAAACAATATCCTCAAATTCATTCCTGGAAACATGCACTATTCTGATACCAAAACTGAAGGATTCAACCGAAAAAACAGTACTACAGACTAATCTCCTAAATGAACACACATGCAAAAATCCTCAATAAGATACAGGCAAGCAGAATATAGCAAGTCATCAAGAAAGTTATACACCATTACCAAATAGGATTCATTCCAGGGATGCAGGGATGTTTCAACATAGACAAATCAATAAATGTAATACACCACATGAACAGAACTAAGAACAAAAGCCACATGACTATCTCAACAGATGCAGAAAAGGTGTTTGATGAAGTCCAATGCTCATCCATAATAACAAAAAAAAAACTACAGAAAATTGGAGTAGATGATCTTTACCTCAATCTGATAAAAGCTATCTATGACAAACCAATAGCCAACATCATGTTCAAAAATTGAGAGCTTTGACTCTAAAATCAAGAACAAAACAAAGATGCCCACTCTTACCACTCTTGTTCAATATAGTTTTGGAAACAGCCAGAGCAATTAGATAAGATAGAAATAAAAGAAATGAAGACAGGAAAGAAAGATAATAAATTACCATTTTTATACTTGTTATGGTTGTGTCTAGATGTCCTCCCAAAGCCTCAAACAGTCATGGAGGCAGGCTTCTAGAGTTGGTGAGTAATTCATGGTCCAGTGCTGGGATTATGGATGTAAGTGCTACACCCAAGTGGATGTGGTCTACATACAATATAAGAGACAGAAAGACCCTTCTCTCTATGTTTCTCTCTTTTTGCTCTTGATTGCTTTTGCTGTTTTCTGCTACCATGAACTATTGCCCTCTGCCATGTGCCACTCTGCCTTGGAGTCAGCTGATTATGGACTGAAACCTACATAAACTGTGACCTAAATAAACCTTTCCTTCCTTCGTTTTGGACGTCAAGTATTTTGTCTCAACAATGAGGAAAAAAAGTAACCAAAACAATACTCTTTATGGAAGAGCCCCAAAACTCCACCAAAAGACTCTAATAATAATAACCAAATTCTTAAGTACAGCAGGATACAAAGTCAACACTGAAAAAAATCAGTGGAATTCTTGTACACAAATAAACTCACTGAGAGAGCAATGAGGGAAACAACCCCTTTCAAACAGCATTAAAAAAATGAAATACTTGAGAATCAGCCTAACAAAGGAAGTTAAAAATCTTTCATTCAAAACTACATTACTCTGAAAAGGGCGATCAAAGAGGCTATCAGAAAATAAAAAGATATTCCTTTCTCTCTCTTTCTAGATATCAGTCCTGTGTCTAAAAAACAGCTGGTAAAAAAACTTTTCCCCATTCAGCCACTTATCTTTGACAAGGGGCCAAAAATGTTCACTGGAATAAAGACTGACAGTTTAATAAACGTTGCTGGGAAAACTGGCTTTCCAAATGCCAAAGACTAAATCTAGATCCATGTCTCTCACCATGCACTAAACTAAAGTCGAAATGGATCAAAGATCTAAATATTAAAATAGAGACACTAAATCTACTGGCAGGTAGAATAGGTAAACTCTTGAAGTCAGAGGTGTAGGCAAACATCTATATGATTAAGACCTAATGAAAAATGGCATGTGAAATGAATAGACATGTGTCAGATGAAAAAGAAGTAATAACAAATAAATGTAAGAAAAATCTTCAGTATCACTGGTCATTCAAGAAATGCAAATTAAAACAACACTGAGATTCCATCTTACTCCAGAAACAATGGTTGTCATCAAGAAATTAACCAATAATAAATGCTGTGGGGATAAAGAAATTCTTCTACACTGTTATGGGGAGTGTAAATTAGTTCAATCACCATAGAAATCGGTAGAGAGATTCCTCAAACAGCTACAACTACAGGTTCTATTTGACCCAGTTATTTCCCTTTTTGGTATCTTCTCAAAGGAATCAAAAGCATCATACCTTATTGATATACGCATATCCAAGTATAGCTGAATGTTGAAAATAGCCTAGATGCTCATCAATTGATCAACAGATAAATAAAATGTGGGTTTAATATTCAGTGAAGTACTATGCTGCCATCAATGATAAACTTGAAGCATTTCTAGATAAATGGGTACACCTCAAGACCATACTTTTAAGTGAAATCAATGTGATATACAAGTTTAAATATCACTTTCTCTTCTGTGAGAAACTCAAAGGATAAATAAGCAATAAAATGAAAGATACATATTGGGAAATAGGAAAAACATGTTACATGGGAAAGTGAACAAGGGACAGAGAGGGGGAAGGAAAGCAATGGAAAAGAAAAAAAAGAATAAAAGACAAAAATGGAAACAAAGCTTTTGTAAGTAAGGAGATGAATTGAAGGGAGAAGAGGAGAATGGGGGAAATCAAGATATATTATGTACAGCCACAAATTCCCTATGATCAATATGATTAGTATGAATATCAAAAGAGTACAAAAAATTAATTTTAAAAAGATAGTGATTGCTAAAGGAAAAAATAAAAACAAATTAATTTCAGGTGCACTAATGGGGGAGAAGTGAGGGAAAGATAGGAAAAAAAAAACCTCAACCATGAAATGATAATTACTGAAGCTGAGAGACAGGCTTCCCTTTCTTTGTGATTTTGAAATAGGGTCTCAATATATAGTTCAGGCTGACCTTGAACTCACTTTGTAGCCCAAGCTGGTGTTGAACTCCTGGATATCATCCTGCCTCAGCTTCTCAAGTGCTGGGCTTACAAATGTGTGCTGCACTTACAAATGTGTGCTGCAATCATGCCCAGCTTCCTTTTCAATGGATGACACAGTAAAATCAAATATATATATATATATAATACTTACGTGAAAATACAAAAAAGGATAATCAGTAGATATTATTTCACAGTATCATATGAGAATGTTTTCTTAAGGGTCAAAACAAGGAGAATGGGAGTAGAAAGTACATCAATATACAAAATAAGAAGTGCTTTTCACGGTCTAGTGATGATAGTGTGCAATAAACTGAGAAGTAGGATTAACCATATTTTGTCTCTATGAAAATGTCAATTAAAATAATTTTTTTTTTACCAGAAGGATCTGATTTAGACTGTGGTGATGATGGACAATAAAAATAATTATCTAACCCTTGCATTCTAGAAAACAAATAGCTTTTTTAAGTAACTAGCTTTACATATATAACTATGGGAATGAATCAGAACTAAGTATCATTAATCTTTTAATAGAAGTAATTTCTAATAGCAATATTCATCACAAAAAAATTAAGACAATCATTAAGCTGCTAATCATAAATTAAGGAGAAAAATAAACTCTAAACAAATAAAGAAAATCAGAATAAAGTCCTTTAGCAGAGGCTGAAACTGTTTTACTTGGTTCACATGGAGGCAAAACTAGATTTTCCAAGGTAAAATTTTATGCTGTTAGTGAAAAATGTATCCTTTTCAAGTTGAAAGTTTTGGTTTCCTTTGAAAAAATATTGTAAGATTCAGTTTAATGATCTCTATTCCCACTTGACAAGACTTGCCTGGCAAGGAGAACCCCATTTACAGGTCACATCCTATATAGGCCTTTATTGTCTCCATCTGATAAACAATATTGTTTAAAATATCCTTTTATCCTCAAACTTCACTTACAATTTATCAAAATATAATTAGAAATTTATAGTCACAGAAGACTATAAGTAGTCAAGGAAAGGATGAAGAGAACATGCTAAGAGAAAGGATAGGCAAGACTAAGAGAAACCCTTGAAAAGGCATGAAATAATGAGGCTTGGTATTTAAAGGTAATAATCCTATAAGCATTTAAAACTATAGTAGGCTTTGTGGAATAGTAAAGTCTTTCCATGCTTAAAGGAACTCCTTACATATATTAGAAAGAAAATATAGTGAATGATACTAGCTATTTAATTTTTTTTTTTTAGCTCAGAAGCATAAGTGCCTGCCTGGTAAGCAGGAGTCTGTGAGTTTGATCCCTGGTACCAAAAATAAATAAATAAATAAATAAACAATTTTTGAAAAGATATTAGTTTTTTTCATTATAGTCTAGTAAATTGTACTTAGAAGTTTGGTAAGCATGCTTCCTCATTCTTTCAGTTGCTTTGTCCCTTCCATAATAATGTATCATTTTTTAATCAATTGTATATTGTAAAGGAAACATAATATTCTCTTGTCAAGATGGTATTAAGATATAAAAGTTTTTGCCTCAGTATCAAGGAATGCGGTTAGGAGGTCACTTAGGAACTACAGTGAAAAACAAGCAAATCTAGCAAGCCTAATTATAATAAGGCAAACTAGTCACTCAAATAAAATTATTTATGAGGCCATAGTTTTATTTACCTTGAGTATCTAATTTCTAAAGATCTTGTGTGTAAACCATAAAGCCTTCAGAATATCCTTCACATGTGCAGAAATTGTCATCGCCAATGTTCATCTAAAAGAGAAACAGAAAATGTGAATCTGAGGTTATACGTACTGTTTCACTTATTTTAAATACAACAGAAAATCTTGAACTTATGACTTATGAATGTGTACAGTGCAGAATAGCGACAGTGAACTTTTTAGAGTTTTCCAAGTCACAAACAGCCCTCTGTGATATGTGTGCCATAGATTCACCACTACGGTTACAGAACATACTTTGTATAAATAAAAAGGAATAATTTTGAGATTTCCTCTTTGGCAAAATCAGAAAGTTCTGCTGAACATAGGTTTTAAATACATGTCATAAAGCATTTTTTATTGTGCTAATAATACCTGTCTTTCTATGAAAAATTCTAATAAATAATTTTTAAAACATTGATTCTGATGTCCTATATGAACATAGCCTCAACCTAGAAAATACTCCTGCACAAAATCATCTCAATATTACATTCTTGACTACATCTCAATTACTAGAAGAGCCACAAAGAAACCAACAAGTTCAATATTATATTATCATAAAATAAAAATTCTATTTCTTATTTCACTTAAAAGTCTGAATCATATTCTCCATCAACTTAGGAAAACTTATTAGAAAAGCCCTTTTAAGAGAGAATGCTTTCTGATTCTATGACAATGCAGCTTAGGAAACAATTTGGATACTGGACTCCCATAATTTTAGTGTATGGTACAGATTCTCAAGGCAAATGTGAATGATTCTTTAGATTAGCAATGTCATTGTTCCTCTGGTCACTAGTGTAGATCTCTGTTTCCTAGGTGCACTTGTACATTAAAAGTGTTTTTTAAAAATTAAGACTTTGTTGTTCTTCAGCTATTCAGATTTCATTATTATAAAGTAGACCAGGACCGAGATATTTTAAAGGATGAATATCTATTCTTCCAATTGTGAAACAATCTCACAACAAATATTTGGGTGTTTCTACATATTAATAATAAAACATTAACTTTGAAAAAACATTTGTAGAAGAAATACCGAGATACACATTTGCTAGTTTGACTACATTACATATAACATGATTTTAAAGATTTCATGACCCCAATATATACACAAACATACCTCAGCAACAATGTAATATTTTAAATCATATGGATACAAGCAAGATGTAATTGTTGGTTACATGGAATCTCAAACTATAATGTACTTAATGACCAAATGCTTTAAAATGTAGAACTCCAAGAGTCATGCTCAGATTCTGATTCAGAAGAAGTAGGCTTATGTCATAGATTGCCCAGTTTTTATAGGCATTTTAGGCAACTATAAAGCAGGTCTACTATTCCTGTTAAAGAAATATTTTAAGCATTTAGCTATTACTAGAATGTCATTATATCACTTACAAAAATAATTTTTGAGTTTTTTCTAAAGTATATTTCTAATTTTAAAACTTAATCCTGAAATCTGTTGGTTTAAAATTAAATTTTGTACATACAATAAATAGGAATTCTATAATAGTACAAAGAAATTAAGATGTTTATGGATAATATATTTTACAAACTTTGCTATATTCCTAAGTAGATTGTGTAGACAGAGAAACAATGAAATACTTGTGACAAAAACAGGAAAATTAGGTACAGTCTACAATAAAAATTTTAATTGAAACCTCATATATAATCAATGTGTTAGAATTTAAATTTTTTGAAATTAATTCAGTGTAGCTGAGAAGTGGGGTATATGGAAGCACTTTTACAGCAACATTTTCTCTGCTTAAATATAAAATCAATATTTTATAAAGAAAAAGTCTTGAATTATTTCCCTTCAGAACATATACATACCAATAGAACCACTAAAAAAAAACATTAAATAGGCTGTCAACATTTCATTTTTGAAAAACCTTATAAGCAGGTATAGAAATACTTTGCAATAAAAATGTATTCATACACACACACCCTTTAATATTCCCTGGAAAAGAAAACTCTAATAAACACAGGCAGTATCTGTGATTTTGCTATGTATGTAACAATGATAGCGACCTCAGTAACTACTAAATCTGATAAAAGCTATTTTTTTAGCTCTTATCATCCTGACTTAGTTTGGAAGTGCTACTAATAACGTTTTTTTTTTCATATAAATGTACTGTAAATGATCTCAGATTAAAAATTAATCTACTGTTTATGATTGATATTTTTCCCTACATCTTTTATCTTTTTTTTTTTTTGGTATGGGGGATCAAACTCACGACCTCATGCTTGCCAGGCAAGTGCTTCTGCCTCTGAGCGATTATGCCTCTGAGCTAAATCCCCAGTTCCCCACATATTTTAATAAGAATCAATAACTGTAAATCATACACAATCCTGTATTTCAAAATAATTCAAGATATCAGATTATTTTAATGATTAAAAGTAGTTTCTGTTAACATTTTTAAGTATCATCAATATTTCATATAAACTGTTAAAACTAATGGCTTTTTAATTCAGCAATACTAGTTCAACATATATTGAATTCTAAATTCTAAGTAATATTTAACAATTCTAAGAAGTATTATCATTTACATTTTATAATTAAGGAAACTGAAGAACAGAGAGATTAAGTTGCTTGACTTATGTTCCATTGCTAATTATTGTCTGAATTGCATTTCAGTTAAGTATGGTAGTTCTCGGAAGCCCCATGCTGCAAATTTTCAACAGTTCTGGAAGCTCCATTGTAACATTTTTGTTTCAATTTCTGTTCTATACTCCCCAGCCTCTTAAAACATCTTTCAGGTTTTTCATCAACAGTTGCATACTTACTAATCTGTAGAAACATTCACCTATGAAAGTTTGTGTAGATATAATCCAATAACTCTTTTCTTTACAAAAAAAGGTAATTTCTAGGATCTATTTACTACTAACATAAACTCTGTGAACTTAAATAATAATTCTATAATACCAAAGGTTTATTTTAAAACCTTAGTCTTGCCTTTGAATGCAGTGTTGTATATACCTAATTACCTCATGATCCATTAAGTATGGTTTAATAATAAGACAAACATTTGTGGTTTTAGCATGTTTTCAATCTTCTTACAGAAATTATACTTTCCTAAATTATTAATTTACTGTCAATTTTAAAATGTGGTAAAACATAAAGGAAGAATTCTAGTTTTCTGCTAGGGATTTAGCTCAGTGGCACAAGTGCCTGCCTGGCAAGCACAAGGTCATGAGTTCAATCCCTGGCACACACACACACACACACACACACACACACACACACACAGAATTCATGTTTTCTAATTTCCCTGAGTTATTGGATTATATCTACACAAACTTTCATAGGTGAATGTTTCTACAGATTAGTAAGTATGCAACTGTTGCAGCCTTCAAAATTCCATTCATTTTAATCTAATAAGTGACTTTAAAAAATTCTAAGTCAAAAATTTCATATATGGTTGAATGGAAACAAATCATAGTAATAAATATAAAGTAATAAAAATAAAATCTCAGTTTTTTCATTTCAAGAAAAATCAAACAATTAAAAATATTTTAACTTACATTTGCTTTTTACAAACATCCTGAATTTCTTCAGCATAACAAAAGCTCTAATAATGTAATCCATGAAGGTTTTATTTCTAAACTTTATAACAGAATAATTTTAATTTGAGCATAACTCAAACCATTGCATACTACCATTAAAACTATCAGTATGCTTATTTCAAATTATTTTTCTCTGGATTCTGAATTACTTTTCATGGCAAAAATGCAACTATTATATTTGTGTGGCAAAGCACAGAAGAGTCCCTAGTTAGGTTTGCTCAAGTCATTTTAAAAAACAAAGACCTAAAGATAATTAACTTTAAGTCTTGTCTACCAAATAAGCCTTGATTTTAGTGCTCTTTAACTTGTCTAAATGGTCTGATTGCAGTAAAAAGCTGTATTTAAACTACTAAAAAATTAAAGCTGTATGCGAATTGATAACATCAGGCTGTTCAAAGTAATAGTAAATTAAATATTTTCTTCAGAGAAAGAAAAAAATATGTCACATATTTTTTCTTTTTGCATAAGCATTTTCAAAAATGTTTATCAACTCTGGACAGAGTAGCTCTTCAGCTGGAATAAACAATTTGCATTTGATAGTCCACCTTTATTCTATCTATTACATAGGAAATACTATTGATTTTTGTGTCAAGTCATATGAAACACAGCTCTGAGATTTGTCAGAGAGGAAGTGCAATGCTTTGTTAAATATAGTAGCAAGAATGTACATATTAACATTCTGGCAAGCCAGCTGTGGGGCACATGCATGTAAGCCTAGTACTCAAGAGGCAGAGGAAGGAGGACTGCTACAAGTTTGAAGCCATCCTGGACTATGTAGTGAGTTCAAGGCCAGCCTGCACTACAAAGACAAGTAAATGGGCTTGTAGTTCATTTAGTCCTTTTATTTCTATATAGCCTTTCCTTGCTCTCAAAAACAAGGCCCTTGAAAATCATTTTGGATTGAGAATTCAAGATGAGAAAATGAACATGCTGCTGAGAAAAAGAATTGGGATGCTGAGGTCATATGAACATTAAAGTCTATGTTAATAGGTTTATTATAAAACCAAAAATTTAACAAAAGGATTGCTAAAGACAGGATCAGTGACATTTTACACATTATTAGTAATAATTTCCACTTACTCTTTCATGCTCACTAGAATCTTTTAAGAACTTCCTCTGGTATCCTTAAAAGTATATAAACAAGATTATGTTATGCTATCTTATTCAAAGTTTCTATTTCTTGTCACTCTAAGTCCTGTTCAATGATCTCTCCTATGTTTTTAGTAGTATATCCTACCTCACTGGTACCAATGGAAGGAAGCTTGAAATCCCAGATCTACTCTCCCACAAAAGTAGCTTGTTTTTTACTTATAGCTTCCTTTGAAAATTACTTATCATAGACATCATTTCCATTTTCTTTAATCAAATGCCATATTCTGCTTTTCCTCATTTTGATCACTAACTTATCTATATTTCCACAATGTTAGAAATTAAATATTTTATCAGTGCTAAGATTTTCTATGGAAAAAGGAACAGGGATTAGAAGAAAAGAACAGTGATAACTATTGTTGACTTTACTCTTCAGGATTATGCTAAAATTATTGATATAGGAGAGAAGGATTTTAAATATTAAAGAAAAATGCCACAAATCATGGTAACCTTGAAGGTTCTCTCCAATTCCATGATTTCATGAACCTATGACTATGACTAGTAATCAATAGAAATTATATGAGCAAAGAAGAGTGCTTTGATAAAAGCACTCACACATTAAACACCAAAGTTATACTGTCCCCTTGGAGAGACAAAAAAAGAAATAATGATTTTATAGGATATCATGAATTTTTAAAAATTCTAAAGCAATACAACAAAGTATAGGCATTTGATGTATCAGTCAGCAATCTATTATCTAACATTTAATCCAAAGGTAAAAGGAAAAATTTATTTTATCTTATTTTAATTAAAAAAATTATTGGTACACATTTGTAGTATAGTAATGATTCCATTCATCATGGGAAGTTGGTACAGGTACATGATACATCTTAATTCTTCCCTATCCCCTTCCCAACCTCCTTCCATCACTTGAACCAAAGTTATATATCTATTTTTTGTATATATTTGTAGTACTTTTGATCACATTCTTCAGAGGGACTTAGCACATACACTCAACACACCACAGTTCTCCCACCATACTTTTTATTTTGAGATAGGGTCTCACTACATAGTGCAGGCTGGTTTTGCACTCACTTATGCAGCCCAAGCTGGCATCAAACTCACAGTGATCTTCCTGTCTCAGCCTCCCAAGTGCTAGGATTACAGGCATGCACCACCAGCATATGGTTCCTTTACTTATTTATTTATTTATTACCAGGTATCAAACTCATGACCTTGTGCTTGCTAGGCAGGTGCTTATGCCGCTGAGCTAAATCCCTGCCCCCCCTTAAAACACTGATTTCCCTCCCCTTCTTTCTTCTTCCCTCCATCTCTTGGCTCTCTTCCACTATGCTAAAGATCTTTTCACTAAATTCAATTGTATACCTTATATTTTGCTCTTTATATTTTGAGTTTGCTATATAAAAGAAACCATGGGCTATTTAAGAATATGTGTCTGATTCATTTCACTTAACATTATGGTTTCGGTGTGCACCTATATGCCTACAAATGACTCTAGATAAGGAAGAAAATATTACTTTTGTGGGCCAACACCACAGAATTAAGACCAAAAGCATCAAATTAAAAACTGTAAAAGAACTGAAATTTAACTCAATGAAAGAAAATATTCTGGCGGCAATAAAACAGAACATAGTCCTATGATCTAGATTAAAAAAGACCTCCAGACAGAGATATGAGGAAGTTTTATGAGAAAAATTTAGAAAGTTCTAAAAAACTTTAGTTATATTTCAAGTATTTTAATAGTGCTATATTTTGGCCACTGAACACATAAAAAACTTTTACTCCAAAGCAAAACACTATTCTAAAGGCAATTTTCTTCAAGTTATCATAAATATACTACAACGCCTAAAGAGAAATTTAGACCCAAATATAAAGCACAATGCTTTATTTATATTGTGACAGCAAAGACAGTAATGTCAAAGTGATTCCAATGAATGGAAATGAACACATTACTAAGGTATTGCAGAAATTATAGTGGCACATGTTCAATCAGAACTCAGAAAAAGATTTTTCTAGAAAATTTTCTCTACAGAGAAACAGAAATCATGAACTTAAAAAAAATTAAGAAATGCAACATTAACTCCTTAATACTTGTTAATTGAGCTTAATTTTAGGGAAAATATATTTGAATTAACTTATTAGAGTTTTAAAAATAAATATAATTTTAATTAAGTATATGCTATAAGACTTTAAAATTTTTCAGTGACAATATAATGCATACTCTTTTATATACTGCATATTTCAGCCCAAGCAAATTTTGAAATTATGAAAATTTACAAAATCTCCAAAATGAAACATTTCATTTAAAAAACCTTAAGGAAGGAGCCTTAAGACAATGTAATAGGCAAAATAAGTACCTGATTTGGGGAAAATATTGAGAAATTATAAGAGAATGCTATATTAAGAGAGAGAAAAGAAGGAAGGGAGAAATTTACTATATAACACAAAGAAAATCTACCATAATTTCTAATAGACAAATAATAATAGCAAGAAGAAGTGTTAGAACTCAAGTGAAAAAGTTCTAATATGTCAATATATTGAAAAAGAAAATAGAAAGCAGAGAAAATAAAAATACCCAGAAGAATAGAATATCATATCATCCTTGTTGAAACTGTTGAAGCAGGTTAACAGGACTAGAGGATCAAAGTAGCCAGTGCTTAGAGAAATGAGCAGCCTCTGACTTTGTGTAGAATTTTGTTGCTGACACTAAAATGTGAAAAAGGAATAACATAATGTCAGAAATTCTGTGATCCAGGAGTATTGCTTGATTTAATTATTTCTGAAAATAGTTATGCTTTACTAAAGGAGTACAATATTTCCAGTTCTATGAAGAATGGCTCAAAATTATGCCAACTTGGTGAACTACGAAGTTTACATAGAGAAAATAGCACATTGATGCAAGAGTAAAATCTCTGTAAACAAAAAAGACGCCTGGATTATACAAATTACCTACAGGAATAAACAAAGACGAAGTTATTATTGACTTGGTGATAGATAATTGAGAAATAGAAAATGAAATAGGAATATAGGCAGTAGCCATAAATAGCTCCTGAATCACTTCTGTTTGTCAGATCAAGATTTTTTGAGATGCAAAAAAATAATACAATTTTAGATTTCTTATGTACAAAAGCTATACAAATAAAATGTAATGTATTTCTAGATACTTGCTCAATTTGTGCTCATAAAAATCCAAAATGATTATGCAGAAAATTGTGTCACTGTTTACATCAAAACATTATTAGTCATTTTGGTCCATTGTCTCTTTATTTTTTGGTACCAGGAATCAAACTCAGGACCTCACAGTGGCCAGGCAGGTGTCATGCTGCTGAACTATAGCTCAGGTCACCATTAAAGCCGTAACACCATCTCTCACAAATAGTTTCAAGTGCCAAATATTAAATGTTGCTTGTGTTGCTGTCATCTACAATACTATGATTTTCCAGTGATTTCTTAGCATAAGGAATGCAGCTACAGACAATATTGCAAATATAGATACTATAATAGAATGCATCATATATATATATATATCATAGAATTTTAGTTTGGTATAGAAAACTGCAAATCAATATATAGAAATGAAACAGTATGGTGGTTTCACTGTCAGTAAAAATGTAACAAAATATTTTAAAATATCTAATCATTGGCTGGTTGCAATAGAGAACATCTAACCACTAGCAACTAAACAAAATGAAATACTCAGTTCATATGGAGAAAATAATAAAGACAAATTACTTCAAAGCAGTAAAAATTTTGACAACACATGGCCAAATACTGTATCAAACCAGGTGAGATTCTCTTTTTTAATATAAAAAGGTCAATACTGGTACCTCTATATGGTTCAAATTAAAAAGTATTAAGACTAATGTATTCAATTTTTTAACTGGCATATATTGCAGTATAAATAAACAATATATTTACTGTCTAAAATCTGTAATAACTTTTCTAACCATGGAAAAAAAGAAAAAAATGAGTAAATTGGGTAAGTGATTTCACTTGTTTCCAAATTATCAATAGATTAGATTTCTAATTTAATATATAATATATAGGTTATGAGGTAGAAATTATTTGTTTTATTCTTTTTGGATGTGCATAGAGAATATATATGTAGTAAGAGTAAAGTTACAAATGAGCAAATTCAAATTTGGTAAATAAGCAAATCATTAATGTTCTATTACAGTAAGATCAACTTCCTCTTTTATTTATTATTTATATTATTATTACTATCACTATTATTTTTTTTTGAAACAGGGTTTTGCTGTGTAATTCAGGCTGGCCTTGAACTCAGTAATTCTCTTGCCTCAGCCTCCTGAGCGCTACTATTAAAGGTATGTGCTCACCAGGCCCAGCAACTTCCTCTTAAATTAATGCAAATTCCTAGCATTTGAATTGTGCTGAAAAGAGCCTATTAATGGCTGACTGACCAGTCAATGCAAGTGAAACAGAGCTATATACTTCTGTAATAGCAGAAATCACAAGCAGAAATTCTTGGTTGTGCTTAATGCTAAAAAATATATATAAAGTTTTTCATATACTTAAATTATAACAGTAATATAATAATTATCTGGTCTGAAAAAGTTGCTCTTCTAAGCTCTTGACAGGTGTCATCTAGAGAACCCTTCTTCAGTAAGCCTCCTTCATGTTTGGTAGGGAAGTTAATGTGGGGACAGCACAGATCCTCCATGATTCTAATATTGATTTGATTGATGCTTGCGCCATCCCAGTTAAGTACAGTATTTCAAACCTCTCTCCCATCAGTAAAACATGCATAGCAGCAGAAGATTTGAAATTTCAACTTCCTCTCTTGAATAGGGAGTTATTACTAGCTACCTGATAGGAGTATTTGTAGATTACATGAAATGACATCAAGTGTTTCTCAGCACATAGTGGGCATAACATTTGCTCTCATTTCACTTTATTAGAAACAGTAACTTATACATGAAAAATAACTACAAACTGTAAATGGATTGTGTTTCAAGGCAGGTAAAGCTCTCAGTCACCCCTGGATCCCTACTTCCTTGCTATTAGATGTAAATCTTTTTTTTATTCCAAGATTTTGAGTGCTCTATGACCATTTCTGTGTTTGAAAGAATGCTTTTTAAAATTCAGTTTGTGGCCTGCTAAAAATGGTTTCCATTCTAATGCTCCTAGTATTTTCAGATTACTCTTAATACCGCCATTTGACCATTTTATTACATCTTTTTTCAGTATCAGGGTAGCTGTTAAGCATTTTATTAGTTTATTTGGTACATTAAGTTCTCCAAATATTAGATTTTAGTATCTTATGATCTTATTTCTTTACTGTTTTTATTTTCAATTCTTTAGAATTTTAACTGCCATTGTACAATTATATCTGAACATTTTAATGATATTAAGGTCTGTTTTAGTTTAGTACAGATCACAGTAAACTTTTTATTATATATATATATGTATATATATACATATATACATATATACATATATATATATATACATGTGGGTGGAGAGAGAGGACACAAAATGCATTTTTTTTGCTTCTACTGTTAATACTTTATCATTTATATTGATTTTAGTACTTTAAAATTATGTTTAAAATTTTACAAAAAGAGTGACAAAAAGGCCCTTTTCCTCTCATGCCTTTGTTAATATTTATTGGCATTTGATTACTAATAATTTTAACAGATTGCTACACAAAATATTGAAAATGATTATATTTTAGATTCCAAATAAACTGAAATAGATCATACTTATTGCTGTCAACTTTTTCTAAACAATTTAACATAAAAGTATAAAATAAACTACATAGGTGTCTTGAGGTGCCCCCAGAAGCAGGTCCTGGGACAAGGAGTGAGTAATCAATTTATTTGGGAGCTTTAGAATAACTGGTAGGGGAGCAAGAAACATGTTAAAAAAAACACAAGTAGCTAAAACAGGGAACAGTATCAAGCCTAGTATCACAGTGATCAATTGCAGCTTAATCCCTTGGGGGAAAACTCTGGCAAGTGGTATAAGACCTAAACCTTAGAACTGTGTAAGCCAAGGGAAAGAATGTGTGTATGTGTGTGGGGTGTATTTAAATGTTGAAACTTGCCAATCAATGCTTAAAAGTTTTCAGTGGCTACCTACAACTCAAAGGCAATCATCTGGCATAAATGCAAGAGCTGGCCTTTGGAAGACTGATGTACACAAAATGGCAAGGGCTCCAGAAGCCTACAAGCAGAGCGTTTACATCATTTATTATATTAGTAACAACATTAGGCATTCACAATCATCATAGTGATAACTCTCATGGAGTAAACATAGACCTCAATGGTAGTGAAATTCCAGAAGACTACTTTTACCTAGAAGCTGAAGGTATGCGAAACATATCTACTATTATTAGTAGTACATCAGTTTTTAACCTTTCAACTGGAAATGCTAATAAAATAGAAGTCTGATACTAGAACACTAAGCAAACACAGATTAATGTCAAACAGTATCAACCTATGATCTTTTTAAAGACTTAATCCTTACAGATTTGTGCAATGGCTCAAATGATAGCACAAACATAAAGCCACTAAATTCAAGGATAGGAACAATTATCCAAAATAATTATATTATTATAAATAATAATATAGTCTAGCAATTGTCCTAATAAATGGCTACATTCCTACAACAGCTTGAAGATAATACTATTTGGAAGATCCATAGATAGCTTGAGTTGACATTTCTTTAACCTATATAAAATTTTCCTCAGTTTTGAATTTTTCCTTAGCTGTTTAAAAGTCTTTCTTGGTCCCTTTTGGTAGTCTTCTGACATCAGCCTTAGGGCCTCCTGTTTTGGCAATTATTCTATACCATTTATCTTTCTTGGGGTCAAGGAAAGGTACTGACAAATAAAGGCTCAGGTCTAGGCCTTGATATCACGATAATGTCAGAGCTTTTTGTGTTTTTCTTTTTTGGTCGATAAGATGCAAAATTATTATTTCTGGAAGTTCATTTTTCTCTATGTGTGATTCTAGATCAGCACTTACAACTGAATTGATAGCTATAACAAACTGAATAGGTAAACTATGAGCATAGTGGGTCAGACAGCAGTGTCTCTGGTCACATATTACCCAGTGATGTGGATTTAATAAAAGTAATGTGCTGAAAACAAAAAATTCATTAAAAATGCTAAGTATATGGAAGCTATGTACCTATATCAAGATCAATATTTGTAACTATGAAACTAATTTGGGATTATAATTACTTTTTGCAGAGGACACGGGGAAGAAAAGATGGAAAGCAGGAATGTGTGTGACATGAAGTAACGTTTCCAACTTAATCTGTATTATGCTATAAATCATACTATTTGAATCAATTATACTTGCACTTACTTCCTCTGAATTATATTTTCACATGATTTGGCTGCTAAGTTTCAAATCTATTGCTACTGCAGAATGTAGTGCCCCAGAATTTGTTAGGATACCTCTGGGATTAAGAAGTGGATTTTGGGGGAGAGGTAAAGGTGAAACAGGAAAGAGGTAGCAGGAAATGAAGATAGGTGATTATGAGAAATACTTTCTATCTTAAATTAAATAGACCTGCAATAGAAATATAGTACATTAAGCAGCAAGCACTTAGGAAAAAGGGAAAAACTGAATTTTTACATATTCTAACAAGTATTTTGCAATATAAAATTATACACTATTAATACTTTCCGAGTAAAATGTTTATGTAGTGTATTACTGATATCTTATTATTTCAAAGTTTAATAACAAGAATAGGATTTTATAGCTGGAAGGAATCTAGCAATGCTTACGACCTTGCCTTTCTTTCATGGTGAAGATAATACACAGCATAAATGCTTATCTATTTAAGGTTATGGTCAGTGACAGAAGATAGGCAAAGACCAAGATACAATTTCCTTTTCAAAATTCTTTTTACAAATAATTTTAAAATATTATTAACAAAAGTGTTTTATTCACTTCACAGAGGTTTTGACTTGAATTCAACACCATAATACCTTCAATATAACATAAATAATACCTTTCTGGGAATGTTAGTAACACTGCATGCTTCCCCTTTTGAACATATCTCAAATCTGTTTATCTATTTTTAATTCCTTTCTTATTAAAAGAATAGCTGAGAAAACATGTTGGGATGTGGCTATATGTTAAGACCTACGCCTTCTCTGTAGATATTCTTAACAATTCCATTAATATGAAACATATCTGAATTACTGTACTTTGATAAATTTATAGCAAGTCATCAGTCTCAAAGATAACACTATGTTCTAAAAGGCAATTTAGGAAAAGGAGGGAAGTGCATTTGATGTATCTTTTTAAAAAAAACTACTGCAACACTTTAACCCAGAGTTTTTGTTTTTTTCTTTGTCTTTTCCTTTTTCTTTGAGACAGGGTCTTACTATGTAGCTCAGGCTGGTCTTGAACTCATGGTGATCTTTCTGCTCAGCTTCTCGAGTTCTGGGATTACAAGGCCTGTGCCATCACACCTGGCAGCTTTTCCTTGTGTGCCCCTTTTGCTGTGTCTCCTGTTTTGATCTTCATTCCTCTCCAAAAATGCACACAAATATGAAAATAAAGAACTTTTTATGGCCCTTGAGTAATCCATAAGAGGTTTTTAGGCAAGAATAAAATCCAAATTCATTATTGAGTCATCTGGCTACAGTTGGTGGCTTGGTTGGGAAACAGGTTGAAGGAGGTTCCATTCATTACACTGCATGGCAGGCCTGCATAAACTAATGGAGAGCCAGCTCAGGCTCATTAGCAGAGACATAAAGAGTGGACTTATTTTTCATGAATGCATTATTATTTATATTAAGAATGAGACATCTTTTGGGGTAAAACACAACAAGGCAATTCTATTTGCAGTACAGCTTCCCTTAGAAAATGTGTTCTATGTTTCTCTTTTAGTGCTGGTAAACACTTTCCTTTGGTGTGGATTGTGTCTTTTGAGACGCAACATGGAGGCCTAGGAAATAATTCTTCCCCTCCAGAGAACTCCATAGACACAATGCCTCCACAGCATTCATCAGACCTTTATCCATCAGATGTTCAGAATTTAGACTGCCTTCACTAACATTCCTATAAATGGGACAAACTATAACAATAACTATAACAAAAATTATAAGTTTTGAAAGAACACAAAATATTCATTAATTAAAATTACAATCACGATTTCTTCCTGGGAAAAAGCAAAACCTTTAAACATAATATGAAAATAGTGTACAGTATAACAAGATTTACTACAGACTTTGCTTTTATCTTCATCAATATTGTGATATAAATTCCTCGCTACTGTGAAGAAAGGTGATACATTCCTCAAATAGGTTAAAGGGCAAAGTATGCAGTGTTTGTGAACACTTAAATTCATTTGCTTAACCACTAGGCATAGTGGCATGAGCCCAAGGGTTTGAGAACAGCCTTGACAATACAGATACTTGAGGGAAGGAGAGAAGAAAGAAGAAAGGATGGGAGGGAGGAAAATGCAGGAAGGAAGGAAGGAAGGAAGGAAGGAAGGAAGGAAGGAAGGAAGGAAGGAAGGAAGGATTTTATATTCCTCTAAAATAACTGATGTGGAAAAAGTTCAAAGGTTAAGAAGTTTAAGGTACACAGCTCAGTACCATCTGTGTGGCATGTTATTAGTCAACACATACTTTGCTTTTCTGATTGAGGCTGGTGTTTTATACTTTACTGAGAACCTGTTATTTCCAGGCTAGCCTCTTTAATTCTTGTGAGGGGGTGAAATTATACATGGCATAAATTTTAAATTTTCCTCTCTGCCTACCTACTTACATACTTTTCTTCTTTTTGTTTTTTCAAACAAGTTTTAGAAAATAAATAGGTATCACTACTTCGAACAATGAAATTTTAATATTCTGAGTAAAATATATCTATGAAGAAATAAATTTCCACATATCAAAAACCTTTCTTGTGTTGTTACTATAATCTGGCTCTTAAAGCTACAATTTATTAACTCTATGATATCTATAAATGTATATATATGGATATGGATTTACATTTGTTAAATTTACATATGGTTAGCAATTAATATACACTACAGTATCTTTATTAAACATTAAAGAAGATAACTAATTTAATATTATATTGAATAATATTTTGAACTATCATATACAAGACAGCTTTTATGCTCCAGTGTTATATTGAGAACAAAGAGTTTGGGAATATCAAATACAAACCACTGTTAAAATAGAGCTTCAAATAAAATGCCACGCAAACTAAGAGGGAAGAGCGATTAATAACCACTCTGTAATTCTTAAAGAACTGAAATAAAGCATATTAAGTTTTGGTGGACTAAGTTTCAAAATACAATTCTAAGGAGCTCATATGCAAGTCCACCCCAAATCATAATTTTCAGTAAAAAACCTCACAACTCCCTCTTCCTTCTCAAAGGTTATCTCTTAATATATCCTGTTCCTTTGAATGATCCTATTTTAAACAGCTTCCTGACATATTTCACGTGACCTCTGAAAATACCACTTCTGGTAAGCTCCCTCACCTGATTCTGAGATGTGTTTATATTCTAACTACAGCATATAATCACTGTATTTACTGTAGTATCAGTGTACATTTACACATTTATATAATTAACCTGTTAGTACACTAAAATCATGTGTACAGCATCTTAATGCAGATTTCCACAGTTGGGTTAGGTTCGATAGAAAACACACACCCCTGTTCTTTTTGCACTGCCACTGTTGAGAGCCAATGTGCATCATACACTTTCAGGATACACACAAATTTTTAAAAGCAAACAAACTTTCCCCTGAATGCCAATTTTCATTGCTTAGCAGGAGCAGCCTGTAGCACCAAGGTCATGGCAAGCTCAGACTGCGTGGATTCAATTCTTCAGTACTAATTACCTGTGTTACCTTGTATTTTAGCTTCCCTACATGAAAATAGAGAAAAGACTGATATTTACTAGAGTTGATGAAAAGATTAAAAGGAGTTAAATGGGATTTGGGGAGCTAGCTTGGAATTTGCAGGTTTGCCTAGCACATGGAAAGCTTGGATAAATACAATAATTGTAATGGGAGTGGTGTTATGGATATATACTTGCCAGTTTAGATCTGGGAGACATTATTGGGGCTGAATTTTAATTTTATATATATGCCTTTATGCAAATCATTTGTAAACTAGGACTATTTGAGACTTTGTGCTAGTGATATTCATTGTGGTACTGAGAAATAAAAGTTATTTGGTATATAAGAAAATGCATGGATTTGGAAACATAATATTGTTTGAGACTATTAACTACCTATGTAAGCCACAGGCATGTTATTAGCCCCCTTTGTTTTGCCATCTGTAAAGTGGGAAGGACTACAGCTTTTATTCTATAATGTTTCTGTGAAGATTACAGGAGATAATGGATATTAAAGTATCTATGTCATACAATAAATATTAAATAAATGTGATATTCCAAGCTAGCTCCCCAAATCCCATTTAACTCCTTTACAGTTAAATGACAGTATAAACTATAAAAAATTCCCAATTTGATATGCTAATATTTCCCCTGTCCTAGTTGTTTGTACCATGATGGGAAAAGGTTTGAGTATAATGAAGAGTCCACAGACAAAATCAGAGTCCCAAAAGCTGATGATCTTACCAGAGACAAGAATGAGACTAATGGAGCACCTGTCATTACACAACTGGGACAAAGTCATCAGATACTTACATAAGCTAAGGAATACTGAAGTTTTCTTTTGGTCTTTTTCTAAGTATGTTTGTTTTTAAAAAGTCCAACTGTATAATTTCAACATTTTGTATATATGGCATTTTCTCTTGAACACTTTCCCGTATCATTAAGTAACATTTAAAATATTGTCAGTGGCTGCATAATATTCCTGAATATAGATGGATCATAAAGAATCACTCTACTAAACATTTAAGCTGTTTCTAAATATTTGCTATTATAAAAAATACTGAATTGGACATCTTTTAAATATTCACCTATTTATTTCCTCAGGGGTTATATATATTAAAAATAATTTACTGAGGTAAAATTCACATAATATAAAATTAACCATTTTCAAGTGAGCATTTCAGTGGCATTTAGTACATTCATAATATTGTATAAATTAATTTCTACTTCATTTTTGTCAAATTAAGTATTTTGAGTTATTAATGGATATTGGTCATTTAAAAAGTTTTCAGTACACATTGTTAAACTTTTTTCTCTTCCCTCAAAAGGGACCAATTTATACTTTCATCAGTAGTATCTGAGTCCATTTCATAGGTCATTTACTATAACAGTGAGAAAACTTTTTAAAATATCATATTTTTCTTCAGTTTTAGTGTTTACTACTAAGGTTTTAACTTTTAAACTATTTATTTTTGACCTATGTTTCTTCTTTTCAGAATTGACCATATGATGAGATAATTTTGAGAAGTGAGTCTATGGAATACCTGCTATGGTTTTTATGATACGTGCTTTGAAGGCTTTTATTTAAGCCCACTTGAGCTTGTGCGGCAGGACAGACACTGTGTAAAGCCTCTAGCAGAGCCAAGAAGCTTAGTTTTGTTCTTATAAGGCATTAAGTATCAATTTTTGTGAGACCATTTTACTGTCCATAAGACACTAGGGTTTTATAAAATAATAAACAGAAATACATATCTTAAAGCATTGTCCTGATGAAATAAAAATGAACAGATTTTAGTTTTAAGTATTAACTTACAAAATTCATTTTGTATTTAGTGGTGACTATATTACCCAGAATGACTGAAAATAAAGGAATTTTAAAATTCACAAGATCAATAATAATCTACTAAGTAAACAGTAAGTTTGCTAAATCCTGTGGTTTAAGTAAGTCATAAATAAAGGTTATATCTTTCTTATAAATAATTCTCATTGGTTTTTGAACAAAATTAGCCAAGCCTTTAACTAATTAAATGCACTATTTATTAAGTGCAACTAAGTGACAGACATTTTGCTGGGGTTACATATACAGACTACAGACAAAAATAAAAAAACTCATAGACTCTGAAAGAGTTCATAGTTATTGGAGAAGTTTAATTTGTAAACAAACTTCTAGATAATAACTGGAATGAAAAGTTGAATAAAAGAGGAAAATATTAGCTGTATTTTAATTTTCATGGAAAGATTCTTACAGACATAACACTTGAGAACAATTTCGAAAGACAATTCATGAGGTAGACAACAGGCAAAGAGAATTCTGAGAATTTGCTGTGGCCCGGAGGCTTGAAATCTCTTTTCTGAGGTTTATTAGCAAGCAATTCTATACTCTTAATGCTTAAAAGTGATATAGGATCTATGGAAGGTGATGCTGAAAAGGTTAAAATTCAGGTTAAAGCACCTTCTTATGTGCTGTGTCAGAGTTTAAATTTAGCTTATATTTCTTGGGGGACTCACTGGTAGGCTTTATTTCGGGGTGTTAAATGATTAATGTTTTAAGGCAATCCTTCTGTTGACAAATAGCTTACCAAACACTTTAATAGGGCCTAACAATACCAGGAAATCTGCCTTCTTCCTACCTCTCCAGCCTGATCTTGAGCCCTTCCCTCTGTCCTCTCTATGGTAACACTAAATGGCTTTTCATTCTATGGGTTTTTGTTTTTTGCCTCCTGCATATGTGATTTCTTTGCTTAGGTACTCTTTCTCTTCGAAGGACTTTCACTCATCTCTTAGTGAGTACAATGTTCTCATCAAAGCTTGCACTAATAGTTATTCCTACACTTCCTGTGTACTAAGGCTGCTTTTTTCTTCAACTACATTTTAGATTATATTATCCAACATATGTAGCACAGGACCTAGAAGAAGGAAGGTATTCAATAAAAATCAGTTGAATGATAGCTAATTACGGGGAGTGAGGTTGGTAGCAGACTGGGTAGGTGGCCAATAAGACTGTAACAATCTTCCCTCAAGTATCCACCTAAGTCATCCCATTACCTCCCTTCTGATGTTACCTTGTACCTTTTCAGTGATGACTTTCACAAGCATTCCACTAAAAACCACAACCTTGATTCTCACCTCAGCACTACTTGACAGTCTTTGTTTATATAAATTCCCTGAGAGGTAAGGTTTTGCTTTTATTTTTCAATTAAAAAAAAACTTATATGTTTAGGCCTACAGTCTAACAGGCATTCAATACATCATCTCAGGTAATCTTCACCATGACCTTTTGATTTGTTTTAATTATTAAAAGAAGAGAAAGAGAGAGATACAGAGATATTAAATAACTTCCAATGCCAGATACCCTGTCAAAACGAAGTTCATAGACTTTGTGCCGGTATCTTCAAAGCCTTCATACTTAGTTCACACTAAGTAGCTTTCCATGTTGATTTTCCAATGAGGTCCAAATTTCTAGTAAAGCAATAGCAGATTTGAAAGATATTTCCCTAAATGAATTCTAAGATGTTGAACTTCCAGAAACTATAATTTTAATTCAACAAAAGGCTAAGTCTTTAGAATTTTGGAAAATTCAACTATTTGAAGGAAAAAGGGAAAATATACAATATAGAATATTAACTCTAATATCACCTATCTGTTAGATATTTGCTAATACAGAATATTTATGAGTCCTCTGTACTTATGGTTTATTAATTATACTAATTTCACCAAAAACTTAATGGCTTAAAACCACACAATCTTTTGTTTAATTATTATGTGGATTACAAATCTAGCATGAGATTGATTGGGCTAAAGTCAAGGTGTTGGCAGAGTTGTATTTCTTTTTGGAGACCAAGAGAGATTTGGTTTGTCTGTTTCATTTTCTTTGGGTTAACCTTGGCTACTGAGTATCTTTCTTCATTCTGAAAGTTCACAAGGACAGGTGGAATTCTCACATAAAATAGCTCTGACCTCCTCTGTTGCCTCAGCTTTGACTTTTAAGGACCATTGTGATAATACAGGGTTCACTCAGAAAATCCAAGCTAACCTCTCTATTTTAAAATTAGGTAATTAGCACATAAAGAAATGAAAAACATCAAGCCCCCAAATTCAAAGACCCTCTCCAAAAATGGGCATCTGAACACACAGTTCTCAGAGAAAGATACACAAATGGCAAATAAATACATGAAGAAATGTTCACCATCATTGGTTATTCAAGAAATGCAAATCAAAACAACATTGAGATTTCTTCTCACTCCAGAAAGAATAGCTGCCATCAAGAAATCAACTGATAGCAAATGTTGGTGAAGCTGAGGGGAAAAGGATAATAGATATAATAGATATTGTAAAAGTGAAATGGAAGGAATGTGCTCTAAAGGATATAACAGTATGTATAGATGACCACATTACTGAGGTTTTGTTAGATCACTGAACAGAAGAGTTTGTGCTGTCAATGTTTGAGTGTCTAGCCACTTTTTATGCTTTGATTTTGTAACTGTAA
This sequence comes from Hydrochoerus hydrochaeris, assembly GCA_004027455.1. Classification (NCBI taxonomy): domain Eukaryota; kingdom Metazoa; phylum Chordata; class Mammalia; order Rodentia; family Hydrochaeridae; genus Hydrochoerus; species Hydrochoerus hydrochaeris. The sequence continues at coordinate 190,609 of PVLA01001405.1, read as the reverse complement.
CAACTATTGTTAAGATGACAATATGTAATGTATCAACTAGCAATTTTATGATGTTAATTTTTTTGAATTTTGTATTCTACTTTTCTTCTTGATTTTTTTCTATTTTGTCTTTTTTAAAATTTTCTTTTATTTTTCTCTTAAAATTAAAAAAAAAAAAAAGAAATAGGCCTTTGCACTGAGTTGCATCCCCCCAAATCTTTTTGCTTTTTTATATTTTGAGACAAAATATAGCTAAATTGTCCAGACTGTGCTCAAACTTGAGATCTTCCTTGACTTAGTCAGTCTCCTAGAGTACTAGAACTACAGGTATACATTATCATACCTGGCTTTAGTTTCCTCAACATTTTCCAGTCATCCCTGCAACATTTCCACCAATTTGCCAGATGTTACCAATGTAACACATAAAGAAAAAATATTAACTATAAATATTTGAACAATCCATTAATCACCAAATTAAGCAGTCTTTGATATTATAAACATCACAATTACCAACAAAAATAAACTATATAAGAATAAGCTTAGAAAAGAAGTAAAATTAAGAAAGTAAAATAAATGAAATAACTTACTGCCAGATTTATATTAAATATGAAGGGTGCTATTTATGTATGTGTGTGTATGTATGTATACACACTCATACCAAACTTCATATATCTATATCTACCTATCTATCTATATATAGATCAATGGATCTCAAAATACTGTGTTCCAAAAAAGCACTATCATTTGACTGGAATTTACAAAAAAAGGTTAACTCTTAGATACCCAACTCAAACTTACAGAAATCAGAAACTCGGAAGGTAAGACCCAACCATGATTTAACTAGTTTTCTCCCTGTGTCTGATTAAAAATTTGAGAACTACTGACATAACCTCAAGAATAATAATGGAAGAAAGTAGAAGTAGATAAAGTGATTCTAAAGGTCACGTAAAATAAAAATTCAAGTTTTGGCACTAGGGATGGAACAGATTGGCAAATGGAAAAGAATCAAAAGCCCCAAAACACCCTCTATACAGAAAGAATTCAGTATATGACAAGAATGACATTTTAAATCAGAGAAGAATTGCAGAGGTATGTGGTAGGATCTCATAAACAATGAACCACCTGACAAAATAAATAAATGAGATATGTAATTCGGAGAAATCATATAAATACTTTTTTGAAATAAGAAGCAAAACTCTTCTAAAGCAAGACAAAATCAGGAAAAAAATATGTGTAATATAGAAAACAGATAAAAGACAGGTTACTCTAAAGAGCTATTCTAAATTTAAAACATTAATTTATGATGACTAAAAGACATGAAGTATTCTTGTGTGTGCTGGCAGACAAAGGCTAGAGATGTAATAAAGGATATTATTCAGTTTCATTTAAAGAGAATATTAAAACATTAAAGACATATTTTCTAACTTTTAAGTTTTAAATATACTTGAAAATACAGTCTGGCAAAGGTGAAAGGAAAGAACATTGTCCTTTACTAAAGATGGCTATAACAAATAAAATATTATTGAACAGGTAATTTAGCAATATCCATGAAAATATAAAAGCAACTACTCTTTGTATTTCTAAGGTAAGAATTTATCTGAAAGGTATACCAGCACATAAGCATAAAAAAGCAATGATATTCTCTCCACTGATTTATTATTGGTATGTTAGCAGTAAATAATATTTATATTATGTTGTGTAGTTGGTACATGGTAACACATCTTAATTCCTTTTTATTCCCTTCCCTTGATCTACCTCCTAATCCCTCTATCTCTTGATCCCTTTCCCATTTGAGAAAGATCTCCCTACTTACTAGTATTTATTTTTTATTGTGCTCTTTATAGTTTTTATTTCCTTTACAAGAAAGCACGTGATATTTAAGCTTGAGTATCTCATTTACTGCACTTAATATTATGGTGTCAAGGGGCATCCATATTCCTACAACTGATTCAAGTTTATCTTTATGTCAGACTAGTACTCCATTGCATATAAATACTAATTTTCTTTTTCTATTCATTTGCTGATGGACATAAGGCTGCTTCCAAGTTTTAGCCACTATGAATTGTGCTGCTTTAACCTGGGAATGCATGTATCATTGCAATATATCTTTCAATCCTTCAGGAAGATACTTACATGTGGAATAGCTGGATAAATGGAACTTCTAGTATTTTTTTTGAGGTGTCTCTATACTGATTTCCACAGTGGATATACTAATTTATACTCCCATCAAAAATGTAGAAGGCTTCCTATTTCATTCTTGATGATGGCCATTCTTTTTGGAGTTAGACGGATTCTTATTGTTGTTTTAATTTACATTTCTTTAATGACCAAAATGGTGAGCATTTATTCATGTATTTAGTGATCATTTGTATATTATTGTTTGGAATAATAAAAGAGCAGACAAATCCAAAAGTTTATGACATACACAAATATGTATGAAATGGACTATAGAATACCTGATTACCAAAAAATAAAAAACACCAGCCATACATCACACAACATTGTAAATGTAATGAATGCAAAAAATCACAGTTAAATAGAACTATTAGTAGTTAATTAAAAAGATAAAAATGAACAAAAATGAGATTTTTTTTCAATTTAGGCCAATCTCTAAGGTAAAGTGGCAAGTCAAACATACAAAATAGTGATGAATATCTAGTTTTCTTCTGTAAAGTCCCTGAATTTCGAACATTCCGGTTGTGAACTTTTTGTAGTAGGAACATACCTCACATTAGAACATTCACAGATGTGAACAAACTGCTGAATTAGCTCACAATAGTGCTGGGAATTGTCAGTTGTGCTGCTTGCTGTGTGTTTACTGTACCTGACAGTGTATAATACTTTTGCGTGTGTTTGTTTTTATGCTTTGCACTGTTTATTGTGTCAAAGGTATGTAAGACTCACTTTGTCAGACTTATGAATGAATCCAACTTACAAACGTTTTCCTGGAACAAAATTAGCTCACGAATTGGGGACTTACTGTATGAAAGAAAATATTACCTCTATATTCATACATGCTTATTTAGCCACATATTTAATAAAGATGTACAGTAACTGTTAACACTAGTTAATCGTCTAGTTAAGATCAGAGATTAGTTGTTTAGGACAGAAACTTTATTTATAGTACTCTTTTGTTCTATTTGCATTACTTTTTAAAAAATAGCACAATTTTGGCATGGTGGAGTAAAGGCTTCCACAAATTTGCATCTATATAAAAGTAATGGTGACATTGGCAAAAACTATCAGAAGCATTTTTTTCCCCCTACAACTCTGGAAAGAAAAGGCTTGCAAGAATCCCAGGAATACAAGAAAGATTCCCCTTATCCAAAAATAACAGCATAAAAGAAAGAAAAACACAGGAGGGGAGGGAGAGAAAAACAGAGAGAAGGGCAGTCCAAGGGAAGGAGAGAGGGAAGGAGGGAAAGGAAGGGAAGATGAGGGAAGAGTGTAGGCGGGGTGGGGGGGGAGAAAGACACAGACAAAGAGGAATCTCAGTAGGAAAAATGAACTTTGTGGCATTTATGTTGATACTGATCTCATCACCTTCTCAAACTGTAGAGTAGTTTTGAAAATCAAACACTTCGCTACTATGGTAACTGCATAAACTATTGAGAATAGTTTTAGTATTTTCCAAACATTTATCCTCAGGAATTACCACTGTTTGACCTGTATGACAGCTCTCCAATCTCCATTTTCAGGGAGTCTTGTTTCAGCTCACTAAGATCAAACTTCAGCTGCAAGTATTCAATAATGTAAGAATTTGCAGCAACTTTAATAGCTGGAACTAACAAAAAGTAGACCAAAAATATTAAATGAAAAATTTGGAAATGAAATGTTAATAGGGAGTTTATAAAAAGCTTTAGCATCCATTCTGGGTAATCTAAGGAGACATACCATGCACAGTGCTTTACAAAGAACCAAGAAACACCTGAGAAGACTAATATTTCAACTCTGACTAAGCTTGAGGTTCTGTGTAAGCAGAAAGTGAAGGCCAAGGCTAAGGCAAAGATGTAAATTGTCTGCAGAAGAACAGAAGGTATTCAATGACAAACACACACTCCCCTTTGGTAAAGGCTGGGTGATGTAGTGTTGTTATATACTATCAATCATTAGCTGACGATAAAAGTACAAAAGTAGGTATTTTAATGGCCAAACGTAACAAGAAGTACTCATTTATTTAAAATGTTTAGTTTTAAGAACAAATTATGATTTGTTGGAAAGAGGAAAATTATGTGTCTTCAGTACTAGAAAAAATAGTCAATAGAAACCGTTCCTATAGAAGTCCAAATGTTTGATCTATGACAAAGATCTTAAATCATCTGTAACAGATATGTTCAAAGAAACAGAAAAAAATATCTACAAAAGAAAGAACATGCAGATGATGTCCTATCAAATAAAGACTAATGAGAAAAACTAACTGCTTCTTAAGAATAATATGATAAAAATTCTGGAGTTTGAAAAAAGCATACTGTAATAAACAAGTGAAAAAATTCACAAGGAAATATGATCTGCATATTTAGGCAAGCATAAGAAAGAATGAATAAGCTTGAAGACAACAAACCAAAGACAGATCAACTGAGATCAACCTGTGTAAGAATTAAAATCCAAAATAAAAAATTACCAGAGCTTGTGATACCTCTGGGACATTATTTGGCATCTCTACACATACCTAATGGAAATTCTAAAAGGAGAGGAGAAAGACATACTACTTATAAGAAATAACTGCAGAAAACATTCATAAAAATAATGGAAAAAAAACCAATATGAAGATCCAAGAAGCTCAGGTTACACATAAGCTCAAAAAGATAAACACTAAAAGAAAACCATAGTCAAAATATCAAAAGGAAAGGAAAGGTAATCTTGAAAGTAACAAGAAAAATATCAGACTCATCATATATCAATATCTGTACAGTCAGATTTGAAATTGATCTCTCAGTGGAAACTATGGAGGCAAAAAGCAAAGACTTATTTAAAGAGTGAAAGAAAAAGACTGCCAATCCACACTTTTACTGCCTGTAGAACTATTCAACAAAAGAGAATGGGAAATCAAGATCTTCCCAAAAAAACAAAATCTAAAAGACTATGTTACCAGCTTTTTTGTCAAAGAAATAAAGAAGACAATCTTTCAGGTAGAAATGAAGGGCCCTAGACAATAATTTTAATCTACATAAAGAAGGAAAGAACCAGTAAATGTTACTAAATATATTAATTTAAAAGACAATATAAATATTTGTCTTTGCAACTCTCCCTTTTGATTTAAAACAAATACATAATTTAAAAGTGTTGATAAGCTTATAATGTATGACAATATAACTGATAGGACAATAAAAGCATGAACTTGAAGGTGGGCGAATGGAACTATAGCAGATCAAACAGCAAAGATTTTGAACTGAAATTAAATTGTCCTTAATCTAAACTATTTTACATTAAGATATGAATTATAATCACAAGGGCAACAATTAAGAAAATTATTGAGAGGCTGAGGCAAGAGGATTGCTGTGAGTTCGAGGCCAGTCTGAGCTACAAAAGGAATTCAAGGCCAGCTTGAATTGTATAGTGAAACCCTGCATGAAAAAGACTATACCAAAACAAAACCAAAAACACCTCTCTAAAACATATAGTAAAAGAAGTGAATTGAAATGATATGTTAATAGCATTTGTCAAACAGAAAAAAGGGTAAGGATGAAGGAACAGATGTTAGAAGGAAAGACAGACACACGGAAAATAGCTGAATGGTAAATATCAGTAATTATGTTAAATGTAAGTAAAATAAACATTCCAAAAAACAGAGACTGGCAGAATGGATAAAGAAATTGATCCAACAATATACTAACTGTAACAGATAAACTTTAAATTCAAAGAAAAAAATAGGTTGAAAGTATACAGCTAAAAATTATGGAAACAGTAATCAAAAGAGAGCTAAACATAAATTGGTACTTGAAACAAAGACATAATAATAAAAGACATAACAGACTGACTTAACTAATCAGAAATATATGCACTTAACAAAGACATAAAATAGGTGAAATAAAAATTCACAACTCATAGAACTGAAGGAAGAAATAGACAGTTTAACAATATTAGTAGGAGACATCATTTTCCCATTCGATTCTTAATAACAAATATAATAATTAGGCAGAAGATTAACGGAAATAGAAGACATGAAAAGCATTACAAACAAATTAGACTCAACAGACATCTATTGAATACTCCATCTAATAAGAGAAAATATGACCTCCCCCGTGGGCCCGCCCTGCCACCAGGAACTTAGCAGAATCCTGCATCAGGGGTAAACTGCCAGGAACCTCCCCCGTGGGCCCGCCCTGCCACTGGAAACTTAGCGGAAGCCTGCATCAGGGGTAAGCTGCCTGGAACCTCCACTGTGCGCCCGCCCTGACACCAGGAACTTAGCGGAAGCTTGCATCAGAAGTAAGCTGCCCGGAACCTCCACCGTGGGCCCACCCTGCCACTGGGAACTTAGCAAAAGCCCGCTTCAGGCATAGGCTGCCTGGAACCTCCACCGTAGGTGCACCCTGCCAACGGGAACATCTTGGAAGCCCACCCAAGACTGAAAACTGCCCTGGACTGCTTCTGCCGGGCCTGCCCTTCCACCTGGAACATCAGAAGACCTCAGCAGGCTCTAGTTAGTGGGAAAAACTTTGGATCTTTGCTCCCAGGTGGTGAACCTTGGACTACAGTGGATTAACTATATCAGTGTGGTGAGTATGACCCTAAAATAGAGGTGTACAGTGGATAAATAGGGCCAGTAGTAAAACCGCCTCCAACTTCACTGTAAGACTTTGGTGAGTTGGAAAAAGAGTGTGTGTGATACCCTCCTTCACATAGAAAACATCAAGCAAAGTGAAAATGACAAAACAAAAAAGCAAAATGCAGTCTCAAACATATACTTCACCAGAAGCAAGTATAGGAGACACTGAAAAAGAGGACCCGAAAAGTAACACAATGGGAATCTCTGAAAAGATAGTGAGTGAAATAAAAACATGATTAAAAGAGATACAAAAAGTCACTATATACTTGTTAGTAGAAAAATTCAAGAGGAAGAACTAACAATTGTAAATATATATACACCAAATACAGGTGCACCCAACTATATAAAAAATTACTAATGGACATGAGAAACCAAATACAGAAGAACACAATTATAACAGAGGACCTTAAAAGCCCACTGTTACAAAGAGATAGATCAACTAGACAATAACTCAGCAAAGAAATCATAGAACTGAATTATACCTGTGAACAACTGGACTTAGTAGATGTTTACAAACTGTTCCACTCAACCACATCAGAATATACATTCTTCACAGCTGCACATGCGACATTCTCCAAAATAGACCATATATTATCCCATAAAACATTCTTAAGTAAATGCAAAGGTTTTCAAATTATCTCATGTGTAATATCTGACCATACGGCACTGAAATTGGAAATTAATGGCAAAAGAAATTGCAACCATAAATACATGGAAATTAAATAACAACCTTCAGAACAACCATAGGGCTACAAATGAAATTAAAGAAGAAATAAAGCAATACCTACAATTCAATGAAAAAGTAGAAACAACATACTGTAATCTGTGGGATGCAATGAAAGTGGTCTTAAGAGGGAAATATATAGCAATAAATTATTGTATGAAGAAAACAGAACAAGCACAAATAAAAACCTAATGCTTCATCTCAAGATTCTGGAAAAAGAAGAGCAAGTAAGACCCAAAGCTCACAGAAGAGAGGAAATTGTAAAGATCAGAGCAGAAATCAATGCAATTGAAACAAACAAACAAAAATACAAAGAATTAATGAATCAAAAAGCTGGTTTTCTGAGAGAATAAACAAAATTGACAAACCTCTAGCTAACCTTAAGAAGAAAAAGAAAGAAAAAACCCAAATTCATGCAATAAAAACTGAAAAGAGAGAAAGTACTACAGATTCCATGGAAATTCAAAGGAGCATGAATATCTACTTTGAAAATCTCTACTCACATAGAGTGTAAAACACAGAGGAAATGGACAGATTTCTAGAGACATATGAACTACCAATGCTCAATCAAGAAGATACAGCAATTTTGAATAACCCAACATCAGCTACTGAAGTTGAAAATGTAATTAAAAACTTACCAATAAAGAAAAGCCCAGGTCCTGATGGATTCAAGGCTGTATTCTGTAAGAAATTTAGAGAAGATTTGATGCCAATACTCCTTAAACTCTTCAATGAAGTTGAAAAGGAAGCAATCCTCCCTCAATCATGCCGGGAGGCAAGTATTACTATCATACTAAAACCAAAGAAAGACCCAACCAAAAAGGAGAACCAAAGGCCAATCTCACTAATGAACATTGATGCAAAGATTCTCAATAAAATACCGGCAAATAGAATGCAGCAAATCATCAAGAATATTATACATCACTACCAAGTGGGATTCATTCCAGGAATGCAGGGATGGTTTAACATATGCAAATCAATAAATGTAATATACCACATCAACAGAGCCAAAAACAAAAACCACATGGTCATCTCAATAGATGCAGAAAAAGCTTTCGATAAAGTGCAACACATGTTCATGATAAAAACCCTTCAGAAACTCAGAATACATGCTGTCTACCTCAATCTTATAAAGGCCATCTATGACAAACCAACAGCCAACATTATACTAAATGGACAAAAACTGAAAGCTTTCACTTTAAAATCAGGAACAAGACAAGGATGTCTACTATCATCACTCCTCTTCAATATAGTTCTACAAATACTAGCCAAGGCAATCAGACAAGAGAGAAATAAAAGGAATACAGACAGGAAAGGAAGAAGTTAAATTATCACTATTTGTAGATGACATGATACTCTATATAGAAGACCCAAAAAACTCCATTAAAAGACTACTAGAGGTAATTAAGATATTCAGCAGTGTAGCTGGACACAAAGTCAATGCTCAAAAATCAGCAGCATCCCTGTGCACAAATAAAAAAACTCACCAAGACAGAAATTATGGGAATATCACCCTTTACAATAACATCTTAAAAAATGAAATACTTAGGAATCAGCCTAAGAATGTAAAAGACCTATATGGTGAAAATTATGCTACACTCAAAAAGGAAATTGAAGAGGATATTAGAAAATGGAAAGATATTCCTTGCTTTTGGCTAGAAAGAATCAACATTGTGAAAATGGCCATACTCCCTAGACTGTTACACAGATTTAACACAATCCCAATCAAAATACCATTGACATATCTAAGAGATCTAGAGAAAACACTCCTAAAATTCATTTCAAAACAGAAGAAACCTAGAATAGCAAAGGCAATTCTGGGCAACAAAGGCAAGGCAGGAGGCATCCAATTCCTGACCTGAAACTATACTACAAAGCCACAGTGTTAAAATCAGCCTGGTACTGGCAAAGAAATAGACCTATTGATCAATGGAACAGATTAGAAGATGCAAACATAACTATAAAGACACTCAGCTACCTGGTATTTGACAAAGGGACTAAACATGTTCACTGGAAGGATAGCCTCTTTAAGAAATGGTGTTGGAAATATGTCTAGGAGTGGAAAAGCTGGGTCAAATGGGACTTCCAATCCCAGATTTTTGAGGAATCTCCAGACTGATCTCCACAGTGGTTGCACTAGTCTACACTCCCACCAACAGTGCAGAAGAGTTGCTTTTTCCCCACAGCCTCTCCAGCATTTGTTGTTGGTAGTTTTGTTGATCCTGGCAATTCTTTCAACACAGTGATAAATGTGCACCCATGTTTATAGTGGCACGATATGTAATAGCCAGATCTCGGAAACAACCTCAGTGCCCATGAACTGAGGAATGGATAAAAAAAATTGTGGTACTTTTATACAATGACGTACTACTCAGCTATAAAGAATGATCACATTGAGATATTTATAAGTAAATGCATGCAACTTGAGCCCATACTCATAAGCGAAATACACCAAACACACATGTATATATACACCGCATAGCCTCCCTAGTGTAAGAAAAGGTACATACAGTGTACTTCCCTAGTGTAAGAAAAGGTAAGAGTACATATTACTGGACCCCCATTACATTGCTTTGAAGTCTTGTAATGTTTTCATTCATTGGTTGGAATGGTTTTATTCTGTTTTATTTGACCTTATTATGTGTGATGGCATGAATACCTACTTTGGAGAAAACAAGACACTATGTCATCCATTGCTGATTTAATATCATCTGGCTTTGAAATCCTACCATGCTTTTGTTCTTCTATTACCATTGGTTCTATCATGTTGTGTCTTACTGGATTTTAATATGTGTAATAATATAAACAAATTTTTTTTATGGAAAATGAGATATTATAGTAGCCATTGTTCATTTTCTGTTATTTGGTTCAGAATGCCTTGGAATACTTTCATTCTCTTGAATGCTTTTATTCTATTTTGTTATTTTGATATTATTGTTTGTGAAGCTATGCTCAACTATTTCAAAGAAAGAGATATTATGGTAGCTACTGTTGATATCCAATTGTCTTGTTGTGAAGTGCTGTGTGGTTTGTATTGTTCTGTTCTGATCTGCATTCTGTCCTCTTTTGTTTTATTCTCTGTAAAATAAAATAAAAATAAAATAAAATAAAATAAATGGTGTTGGAAAAATTGGCTCTCCATATGCCGAAGACTGAAACTAGATCCATGCCTATCACCATGCACAAAGCTAAAGTCCAAATGGATCAAAGACCTAAATATTAAAACAGAAACACTAAATCTACTGACAGACAAGGTAGGTAGAAGTCTTGGAGACATAGGGGTAGGCAGAGAATTCATGAACAAAACACAAACTGCTCGGGAAACATTTCAAAGAATCAACAAATGGATCTTGTATTATTGAAGTTTCTGCACTTCAAAGGAAATCACCAACAGAGTGAAAAGAAAACCCACAGAGTGGGAAAGAATTTTAGCCAGCAACCCCTCAGACAAAGACTTGTGTCCAGAACATATAAAGAATTGAAAAACATCAAGCCCCCCAAATTCAAAGACCCTCTCCAAAAATGGGAATCTGAGATGAACACACAGTTCTCAGAGAAAGATGTACAAATGGCAAATACATACATGAAGAAATGTTCAGCATCACTGGTCATTAGAGAAATGCAAATTAAAAACAACATTGAGATTCCACCTCACTCCACAAAGAATAGCTGCCATCAAGAAATCAACTGATAATGAATGTTGGTGAGGCTGAGGGGAAAAAGGAACACTGCTCCACTGTTGGTGGGAATGTAGAGTGGTGCAACCATTATGGAAATCCATATGGAGAATTCTCAGAAGAGTAGAATTGGAAGCCCCATTCAATCCAGCTATTCCCCTCCTCTACATCCCAGAAGAACTGAAAAGTTCATATCACAGTGATATATGTGCACCTATGCTCATAGCTGCACAATTTGTGATAGCTAAATCCTGGAAACAACCAAGATGCCCATCAACTGCAGAGTGGATGAAAAAGATGTGGCATTTTTATACAATGGAATATTACTCATGTATAAAAAAGGATGATCTTGAGGCCTTCATATATAAATGGAAACAACTTGAGACTACCCTCATTAGTGAAATAAATAAGAATCATATTTATAAATATCATATTGTATCTCTAGTGTAAAAAGTAAATAAGAACTACAAGTGTAATAAAACCAAAATGTGTAATTGCTATTGTAAAAAAGAGAGGTAAAGAAAGTGCTCTAAGGGATACAACTGTATGTATGTTTGATTGTGTAAAATACACGACCATATTGCTGAATCTTTGTTGGATCTTTGAGCAAAACTGCTTGTAGTCTGAATGTTTATTATGTACCCTTTAACTTTGTAACTTGAACAACTATATCCAGGATGACAGTATGTAATTTATAAACTATTGATTTGTTAGTGGGGCTTTTTCTCATTTTCCTTTTTTTTTCTTTCTCTTTCTTTCTTTCTTTCTTTCTTTCTTTCATTCATTCAGAATTCTGTATTGTTGCTACCCTTTTTTCTGTTTTGCTTTTTTTTCTCCTCTTTAAGTAAAATTTTAAAAATGTATAATTGCTATAGTAAAAAAAAGAGGAAAGAGGAAGTGCTATAAAAGATATAGCTGCATGTATGTTTAGGTGTGTGGGATTGATAACTATATTTCTAGGTTCTTGTTGGATTGTTGAACAGATCTGTTTGCACTCTCACTGCTTGAGTGCACTTTGTGTGCTTTAATTTTGTAACCTGAAAAACTATTTCTAAAAGAACAATATGTAATTTATCAACTAGTGATTTCTTACTATCTTCTTTTCTTGAAATTCCATAATATTTCTATCCTTTTTCTGTTTTTTTCCTCTTTAAATAAAAAAAAATACAATTTTTCTAGAGTGTATAAGGAAAGTGTAGAAATTAATATTCCCAAATAGCCAGTGGATCAAATAAAATAATGCAACAGAAATCAAATACTTTCCAATGAATGAAAACATAATCTAAAATTACCACCACTTTAATGATTCAGATAGAATTGCACTTCGAAGGAAATTTCTACATAAATTCCTATATGAAAGACTTCAAATCAGTAACCTAAACATTAACTTTAAAAGACAAGGTTGTAGGAAAAGAAATTAACTAAACCCAAAGCAAATATAATGGGAGAATGAAGACAGAATCAGAAATAAATAAAATAAGGAAAACAAAAACAAGAGAAAAATCAATGTCTAAAAGTTGACAAACTGGGAACACTAGCTAGACAAGGAAAAGACTCAAAGTGCTAAACATCAGGAATACGAGAGGATATCATTAACAGCCTTACATAAATTCCAATAATTATGAGAATACTATGAACAAACAGGTCAGTTAGACAATTTAGATATAGTATTAAAGGATTATGGAGCTAGCAGTGAGGAGGAGAGAAACTGCTGTGTGCATGGATAGAGTACTCAAATGTTTCATTCAAATGCCAAGTAGCACTCCGTGCATGTAGGGCTTGTACTTCAGGTGGTAAAAAGAATTTACCAATAATCAAAGAATATAGAAAAAGGAAGAACTTATACACTGCAAGAGAGCAGCAGATTATATATCTGTCTTTGAAAATATCCTAAGTACTCTGAGTGTGGAAAATATGGTGGATCAATAAGCAGTAGGATACAGAGCCTCCCTCAGAGAGACAACTCATGCTAGCATAAAACATCCTGGAGAGGTCTGGGGAGAGGGAAATTGATCCTCTCACACCAGGAAGAAACTAAAGGCAAAAGAGCTGGTCAAACACACAGTCCTGGGGCTACCATTGGAGAAGATAAGATTAGCGGCCACAGTGCTCTTGCCGGAGCTACCTGAATATGTACCACTGCGACTGGCCAGAGCGACCCACGGGAGCCACCCAAAATCATGCCACTGTGACTAGCCAGTCATGCTGAAGATGGAGGTCGGCGAGCCGAATGGAGAATGGAGCCGGCAAAGGACCTGCATTAGCCCGCAGTGAGTGTTGGGAATAAGACCCCCCCATCACGGTAAGGGGATGACCAACTGGACATGTTGGAATAGGGCAGCATGGGCCTGAACTAGGGACCACAGTGACTTCAGTTGGTTGCTCCCTTTTCCAGAGCAGATTGGTGGGATTTGCTTGACCTGGGTCACATCCCTGCCCGGGACCCAGTAAGTCGTCCCAAACCGATTCCCTATGCTCAGCACACACTAATGCAGTGAAGGCCCCAAAGGTTGACTGGCCTCATGGGGAGGATGCCAGCATATGGTGCCACTGCTTGCACCTCAATGACCAAGAGCAAAGAGGAGAGGGCAGAAATCCCCAGCCAAAGTGCTTCAGAAGAAACATAATCAACAAGGAAAGGGGCTGGGTCCTCCACTATACACCTGTATGGAAGGAACCAAAAACATGACAAGAGAGAGAAACAAGAAAAAGCCCCCAACCACCAACCCTGAGATCATTGATCTAAGAGAGGGAAATACAAGAGATTGAGGGCAGCAAACATGCAACATCAGACATGGCATCAATGGACATAAAGAGATACCTTCGGGACCTTGTAGACAAGCTCAAAACTGAAATATTAAATCAAGTAAAGCAAGATATAAGTAGATTAATAAAAGAAATGCTAAGCACCTCTCAAGAAGACACAGATGGAAGAAGGGAGGAACACAAAAAAAGGAGAAAAATGTTTGATAAAGAATATAAAGAAAACCTAGAATACATGAAGCAAATTCAAAGAGATTACCAGGAAATTAAAAACTCCATTGAAAGCTGCCAAAACTGCTTGAAAGAAACTAAGGATAGACTATCACAACTTGAAGACAGGTTTGCAATGTGTGATCATGAAAGGAAAGATCTCTTAAAAATAACAAGGAAACAGGCAGTAACAATACAAAGGTTAGAAGACAACAAGAGAATCTATAACTTAAGAATAAGAAATGTGAATGAAGAAGCAGGAGTAAAAACAAAGGAAATAGAAAAGGCTATTCACAGAAATAATTATGGAAAACTTTCCAAGCATAGGAAAAGAAAATTATATTCAGATGTATGAGACATACAAAACTCTAACCAAAACAGAGCTACACCCAGACATATAATAATTAAGATACCAGAAATTCAATAAGAACAGAATATTAAAAGCCATCAGAGAAAAGAAACAGATCACCTATAAAGGAAAATCCATCAAAATCACCACAGACTTCTCAACACAAACCATCAAATCAAGAAGAGCTTGGAGCGACGTATCCCAAGCCCTGAAAGAAAATAACCTCCAGCCTAGATTGATGTACCCTGCAAAACTGTATCTAGGAATTAATGGAAAAACAAGATGTTTCCATGACAAGGAGGAACTGGGGGAATTTGTGACCACCAATCCATCCCTACAGAGAATACTGAAGGACATTTTAGAGAGACAGGAAAAAAAAAAGTACCAGGATTTTAGGAACAGTGGCAGAGAGGCCTCAATGAACGGGGCAGGCAGCAGAATGAAGGAGAAAAGTAGACAAGCAATGGCAGAAAAATAGCCTAATAGAAATGAGGCAGAGAAGATTGGCTATAATCTCTAACACAGATGGCCTTGATACACTAAAAAAGGAAAAAAAAAAAAGAAGGAAACACAGGCAGAGTAGATCAGGAGATAGAGTACACGGAGATGCTCTATAGGAAATATAATCAACCTGAAACAGGGTTTATGGACTGAAAATCAAATATGAGAAAACAATTCTCTATGTGACAAGGAACCAGAGAGAAATAAGGGGCAACTTGACCAGCACCCACAGATAGGTTGGAAAGATAGGATACTTATGTGCAGTAGAGAACTACTCAGCTATAATAAAGGAAATCCTTGAGGCTTTGCAGGAAAGGAATACAACTTGAGATCAAGTCCAGGGGTGAGAAGGTTTGGAACCAATTAGGTAAATAGCAGGTTACCCCCCAATCTAAAAACTGAGGGAGTTGGTGGGACTCAAAATGTACAGCACCCTGTGGGAGTGAAAGGGGAGGAATAGTCAAAAAAAAAAATAAGAAGGCAGAGGATATTATTAATAGTGTATCAGGAGTTAAAACCCACATTACTCACACTGCTCTGTTTAGATGAATTATATTCTGTTCCAGTTTGTCTACTTGTACTAGATTTGAGGGCACAGTTATCCCAAAAATAGCAGGATATCATACAGTAATCATTATTAGTTCCCTATTAACTTAATTTGAAGCCCTGTATAACTTACACTGTTTTACCAGGACTGATGTTAATTGAATATGGTTTGTTAGATTGCTGTTTTGTATTGACAGATTTTATTCAAAGCTGTTATGATTGATAGTATAGGCAACTACACTGAAGAGAGTATAGGCAACTACACTGAAGATGACAAGATTCACTAGGATACCCACTCTGGTTTGATTATTACCTGCTTTTGAAGTTTTACACTGTCTACAATATTTTATTTTTATTGTTATGTACTGCTATATTCAATTATACTGTTATATTCAATTATGCCTGATGATGTGGACAATTCTCTTGAAGGTAACAAGAGACAACAGAGTAACCATTGTAGATCACCATGTACTGTGGTTTTATATGACCTTTTGGTTTCATGTTTTCATAGGAATTTGTTGTTTTGTCTTGTTATGTTATGTTTTTCCCTCTAATACAGAAAGGATAGAAATACATGTAAGACTCAAGAATGTGAAGTACTTATAAACAGTTTATGTGAACTGATTACATAATGCATGATGAAATGAACAACTACTTTGATGAAAAAGAGACACTATAGTTCCCAGTGCTAATTCCATAGCATCATGATGTGAAATCCAGCAATACTATTATTCTTTGTTCCAAGTGATTTTAGCCTGCTTTGTTTTGTTTAATTTCAATATACATAAAGGTATGGACAGCTATTTTGAAGAGAATGAAGAGACAGCCATTGTTGACTTCCCTGTTGTCTGGTCTTGAAGACCTTAAACATCTTCCTCATCCTGTTCAGATCAGTTCTATACTATGTTATTTTACATGAATTCTCTGTATGAGAAGATATGGACAACTATATGGAAGAAAATAAGAGACAATATGATAAGATAGTGAAGATCTCTGATGGTCTTGCTTTGAAATGTATGTCTCTTACATTGCTTGTGTTCTGTTTTGTTCTGCTCTGTTGTGTTTAATTTTACCTCTTTAAAATAAAAAATAAAAAAAATTAAAGGATTTTATAATTTTAAAATGTTCTGTAAAGTACATCTATAAAAATTCACTGTTACTTTCACAAAATGTAGAATATTGCATTTTAAAATTGATTTTACTTTATCATAGTAATATACATATGTAATTTATGTAGTAAAATAATATAAAAAAGCTTGTTGCCAAAAACACCATTTTGCTAATATATTCTTTATTCTCTTTATTCTCCAGAAGCAACTGTGCACTTTCTAGATTTTTCCACTGAGAAATCTTTTTTTTCCTAATTTTTATATTTCTATTTCATTGTTCAATTATAAATACTTCTGGTTTCCTTCCTACCATATACAAACACGTTTCTGTATCCTTACCTCACATTTCCTCTAGTCTCTGATGCCAAAATAATGCTACAGTTTTGTGCTAAATGATCAATCATATTTATATGATTTGTAAATATTATAAGCCAAAAAGTGAATTAGGATGATCTTTACTATTTAACCTGAAGGTGTTAGATTTTCCCCATGCATCTAGTTTTTAATGTACTTGCTATAATTTTTATGCATCTTCCAAAATTACTGATTGTAGTATATCAGTGTTTTTATTTTAATATGGGAAAACATACCAATTTCCATTTTTTCCTGGAGTGCTCCTTGCTGAAAGGGTCGTTTTCAGGGCATAATCTAAACCTGGTTTCTCTTTGGCTTACTACATAGCAGTCACATCTGTTGGTACCTATCCTTGTCTCTTTTCTGAAGGAGACACTGCCTATTCAGTTGCCTATTTCTTTTTCTTTCCAGATTGAGCTGATAAACTTTTTGTAGCTGAATTACATTTTCCAAAGAAATGATCCATGGAATGCATTTCCAAGGTGTGAAGAGTTTCATTCTCTTTATTCTATCATCACAATTGATTTGGCTAGATACTGCATTTTACATAATTGTTTTTCTCATTCTTTATTAATACATTTCCTGTACATATTGAGTACATTCATCAGGGGGTATTGGTACATGCATATAACACATTTAATTCTTTTTACTTTTGCTTGCCTTTCCTTTCCTTCCATCATTAGTTCCACTTTGCATTTACAAAAGATCTATTTTCCAGTTTCCAATGATCTATCTTATATTTTAATAGTTTATACTTTAAATAGTTTATACTTTGGGTTTATCATGTAAAAGAAACCACATAATATCTGTGTTTGTTTTTCTGATTTATTTCACTTAACATTAAAGTCTCAAGGTGCATCTATTTTTCTTCAACTCAGATTGCTGAAAGGGATGCTTTCAGGGCATAATCTAAATGTTTTTCACAGCTGAGTAGTACTCCATTGTGTATCTGTATCAAATTTTCTTTATTCATCTCGTGATGAATAACTGCTTCCATGATTTGGCTATTAAAAGTTGTGCTCCTATAATAGATATGTATGTATCATTGTAATATGATGTGTTTAATTCTTTTTTTTTTTTTGATACTGGATATCGAACTTACAACCTTGCACTTGCCAGTTAAGTGCTTATACTGCTGAGCTAAATGCTTTTGGGAAGATATGTGGCAGAAAATGTAATAGCTGAGTCAAGTGGAAATACTACTTTTAGTTTCATTCCCACCAACAAGATAGAAGTGTTTAGTTTTTCCCTCAGTATTTCTGACTTCTTTCATGAGTAAGATGGAATCTCAGTGTTATTTTAATTGGCATTTTTCTCATGGATATTGATGCTACAGTTTTTCATGTATTTTTTTGGCTATTTTCTTGGAAGTGTCTATTTCAACTGCCCAGTTTTGTGACTGTATCTCTTGGAGGCGGGGGTGGATTATGCTTTATACATTCTGAATAGTACTCCCCTGTCAGAGAAATAACTGGCAAAATTCTCTTTTTCTCATAGGTTATCTCTTCACTCTGCATAGGCTGTTTCCTTTACTGTAAAAAACTTCATTTTGATATAATACTATTCATTGATTCTTAAGTGTCATTTCTTGTGCAATTAAGGTTCCAATCAGAACGCACTTACCTGTGCCCATATTGTCAACAGTTTCCTTTTCCAGAAGATTGTTTTTCTTAATAGTTAGGTGTTTATCCATTTTATTTTAGTTCATGGTGACAGATTTGGGTCTACATGCAGTCTTCTACATGTATGTACTCAGTGTTCCCAGCACCATTTGTTAGAGGTTAACTGTATGTGTATGTATGTATGTATGTATGTAAATATATATATATATATATATTTTTTTCCCCCTCTTTGTCAAACATTAGATGAATAAAAGTGTCTGGATTGTTTCTGCATCTTTTCTTCTTTATTTACTTCTTCTTTTGTTCTTGTTTTGTTTGTTTTTTTGACACAGGGTTTTTGCTTTGTAGTGCTGGCTGGTCTTGAGCTATGTAGTCCAAGCTGGCCTTGGCTTCATGGCAATACTTTTGTCTCAGTTTCCCAAGTGCTGGGATTACAAGGCTTTCATCCTCTCTTTTGTTCAGCAGATCCCCATGTCTGTTTTTGTGTCTATTCCATGCTGTTTTTATCACTGTAGCTTTATAATGTAACTTGAAATCCATTGCTCAGGATTGCTTTTGCTATTCTGGGTGTCTTCTGGTTCCACATTAATTTTAAGGTTTTTTTTCTAGTTCTGTGAAAAAAGCTATTGGTAATTTGATTGGGATTGCATTAAATCTGTATATCAGTTTTGCCAGTATGGCTATTTTGACAATGTTAGTTCTGCTTATCCAGAATAGGGAAATCTCAATGATATTCATACATACACTCACCTAATATGAACAATCCTTCTCAATATACATTTTCTGATATTCTCTTTGATCTCTTTTTTCAAGATACCATGGTTTTCATTACAGAGGTCTTTAACTTCCTTGGTCAGGTTAACTCCTAAGTCTTTAATTTTTTTAGAGGCCATTATGCATGATATTGTTTTCCTAATTTCTTTCTCTGCACCAAATTTCAGAATATCTCTTACAATTTTGAAGAAATTTGTCCTTATTTGGAAAACATAGAGAAGTCTAACATCATTTTACTCACTTAAATATGAAGTGTCCCCATCCCTTGCCCCCAGGAAGTACTTAAAATCTCTTTACTTCTAGCATGCTGAGATTTTGTGATGATTTCTCTTGGTGTAAACAGTTTTCTTTTCTTGGTACTGGGGATAGAAATCACTTGCCACATAGGCACTTGTGCCACTGGGCTAAATCCCTGGCCCTTTTAACAGGTTTTTTTTCCCCCCTCAATTACGCTTCAGTACCTTTATCAATGAGATTAATCTTTCATTTCTGAGGAAGTGCAAATATTCTTTTTCAGATAATTTCTAATCCATGCTTTTTAACTGTTTCTTGTTTTGACTTTTGGTCTTTCATTTTTATTCCTATTTGCAATATGGTGACACTCCAAGTGAAGCAGTGTCATATTTTTTCTGTATTTTTATTTTGTGTCTCTGCTTGTTTTATTTTCTTGGAGTTCTCCCCAAGTTTTTCTTTCAGGCTACTGAAACTCCTACCTTGACTTTTATTTTTGTAATATATTTAATTTTGAAACTCTGTCTTCTTGCAATTTAAAAATTTTAAACAGTATCCTGTTCTTGCTTAGTAGCCTGAAAATTTTTAATAATCTTGAGGATATCATGTATAGTTTCTTTTTACCTAATTGTGTATATTTCTTTTCTTTTTGTTTCTTAAATTTTCTGGGTAGAAGTTCCTCAAGATCTCACTACACTGTTTTGTTGTTGTTGAGTAATATTTCATGTTTAACACTGTCAAAGAGAAATGTGAAGGGGTTGTTAACTGATGGATCTCACTGAGTTAATCAGGTCAATCAGTTAAGATGTCTTATCTGTAGGAGGACTTTAAATTGTCAGAATCTGAACAAGGTGGGCAGTTAAGAGGCCTCAAAAATAAAGTGCTATTTTCTTATTGTTTCACAACACAGGTTGAAACTTGATTTGGAGCAGGCTTAAAACCTATTTATACATACATTCACCTAATATGAACAATCCTTCTCAAAATCTCCCAAAACTTAACATAGGAATACATGTATTAAGAGTCCAGCATTATGCTGATACCAAAGTCAGATAAGGATACTATAAAAAAAAAAAAACTAGAGGTCAATATCCTTGATAAACAGAAATGTTCACCAAAATACTGGAAAATAAATGTAACATCTTATTAAAATAATCATTCATTATGAGTACAAGGAATTTACCCCAGGTATGCAAGGATGACTCAACAGAAATTAATAAATTTAATATACTATATTTGGAAAAAGGACAAAAGCTACATGACCACCTTGATAAATGAAGAAAAAGTATTTGACTACAATCCACAACTACTCACATTACAAACTGTTAGAAAGACATCTAAGTAGGGAGGGAGGTTCAAATTCTCCCTATCTGTAGATAATATGATCTTATACACAAAATGCTAAAGGTTCCAACAAATATAATTGCTAGAACAAAGACATAAAATAAAGTTACAGGTTACAAAACCAACATGCAAAAATTAGTAGTACATCTGTACTCTTGTACACCAACAATGAACTATCTAAAAAAGAAATTAAGAAAATAATTTCATTTACAGAAGACAAAATACAAAAGATAGAAGTACATTTAGCCAAGCAGTTAAAAATTTGTACAAAAATGAGAGAATATTAGTAAAAAATTAAAGAAAATATAGAATGAAAGAATAAATACTGTTAAAATATGTGTCATGGTTTATGTCAGTGGACCCCAAGCCTCATGCAATTATGCACACAACCAAATTTAGTGTTTGTGATTGGTTCATTGTCTAGCACTTGGATTGGTGGTGTGAGTGCTATACCTGCCTAGGGATGGAACCAGCATACAATGTAAAGGTGGGAAGAAGGTGTGTTGCTTCCTCATGCCTATTCATGCCTTGCTGTTTGTGGCCAGGAATGGCAGCCTGCCATACCACCCTGTCACTTGGAGCCAGGTGAGTATAGACTGATACCTCTAAAATTGTAAGAAATAAACCTTTCCTTCTTTCATGTTGGGTGTCAGGAATTTGTCTTAGCAATGAGTAAAAAGTAAGACAATATCTACACTACCTAACGTGCTCTGCTACAGACTCAATGCAATCTCTATTAAAAGATTAATCCCAAGTTTTAGGAAATAGAAAAAGCTTTCCTAAAAACTGTATGGCACCAGAAGACCCCAAATAGCTAAAGTTATCTCGAGCAATAAATAAAGCTGTAAGCATCACACTCTCTGATTTCAAAATATAAGGTTCCCATAATAAACAAACTGGTATGAAAACAGACACAGTGACAAACAGAATAGGAGGCAATACTCAGAAATAAATTCAAATATAGTGAATTGATTTTCAACAAAGAACTCAGGAACATACAATGGGGAAAGGATAATCTATTCAGTAAATGGTGTTGGATATCTGCACACAGAGGAATAAAATTTAACTTTTATCTCACAACAACATAAACATGAACTCAAAGTGGGGAAAAATTTGAACATAGTAAGATCAGAAACTATAAGCAGAAAACATTCAATGGAGAAAAAATCCATAGCACTGTTGTGAGCAATAATTTCTTGGAAAGAACTCCAAAGCATAGGCAACACAAACAGACAAATGGGATTGCATCAAACTAAGAAGATGCACAACAAAGAAAGCAACACAGTAACAAAACAACCTACATACTGGGAGAAAACATGTCAACACAGGTGATTAAGAGCTAATACTCTAAATGTTCAAGGAACTCAACAAGAAGAAAATAAACCTCTAAACCTCTAAAATTGTAAGACATAAATCTTTCCTTCTTTCATGGTGGGTATCAGGTATTTTGTCTCAGCAATGAGTAAAAAGTAACTAAGACAATATTCCACACTACCTAATGTGCTCTGCATTAAAAATGGCAAAGGTTCTGAATAGAAGAATCTCAGAAGAGATATGAATGGTCAATACATACATGAAAAAGTATCAGCATTTTTAATAACCAGAGAAATGCAGCTTAAAAGTACAATGAGGTACTATCTCATGCCATCAAAATGGCTATTATCAGCTGCTTTCCCTGTTCCACAATCTCTTTTTTGCTCCTCTTTTTCCAACTTGCTTGCATCTGGCTGAATAGATTCCACAAAGAAGACTGGCAAGAAATGGTCATTCTATAACTGACAAGGTAGTGAGCTGAGAATACACCATCACATTTACAAGTACACGCATGAAGTGGACTTCAAGAAGCATGATCCTTGGACCCTCGAAGTTATCTGGAAACCTGCTATGAAAGACATGAGACATCAGGTGTGTGTATGAATACCAGGCTCAAGAAAGCTACTTGAGGTAAAGATATAAAGACTATCTCATATTGCATTTATGTATGGCTGTCCAGAAAACATAATGATGAAGATGCACCAAACTAACTATATTTTGTAAGCTTTTATAACTTTAAAAAATCTATAGTTAATGTAGATGAGAACTGTGAATGTCAAAAAAGGTTGAAAAACTGCCCCAAATAGACTATGAAAAGCAATAATAAGTGGTGGCAAAGATGTGGAAAAAAGAGATATTTAAGCATTGTTGATGGAATTGCAAAATTACAGTAGTATATCCATTTTGGGAAATAATACAGGGATTGTAAAAAAAATAAGAAATAATAAAAGTTATCATAAGATCTAGCAGTTCTAATAATGGGCATATAGCCCAAAGAAGTGGAATAGTTATGTCAAGAGAGCTATCTGTACTCTCATTTTCTTAGCATTATCATTATTATTTTTTTTTTTCATTTTTTCAGACAGCATCTCACTGTGTAGTAAGGCTGGTCTTGAACTCGATATATAGGTAAGGCTGGCCTCAAACTCACAGTGATCCTCCTGCCTCAGATTCCTGAGTGCTGGAATAACAGGTATGCGCTACCATACCCAGCTCAACATTATCACCAATTGTCAAAACATGGAAGCAACTTAAGTAAATGTACATTAACAAATGGATGGAATCACAAAAACTGGATACTCTCTCTTTCTTGTATGTATTCTACCAAAAAGCATAATATACATTTCAGGAAAATAAAAATAGTGTGACAGTTTTTTCAACAGATGGTGTTACCTTTGTATGGGGGACATAATTAATTTATAGGTTTAGAGGATTTCATCAACTACAGAAAACCTACTATACTGTGGGCCTTTAGAGAAGAAACTTAAAATGCATGTGTAGTATTCTTACTAACTAGGTTTATCCAAGTAGTATTTCATCATACCAATAGTCTGCAAATTAATGACCACCACTTTGATTACCTCTTGTAATTAGAGACCAAAGGTAACTTGTGTTACTCTCAGGATGTCTTGATAAATTTAGTGAAATATTTATACAAGTTTTTCTTTTCCTGAAGTGTGTATATATTTTTTTGTCTCTCTCTCTCTCTCTCTATCTATCTTATATATAATTTCAGCTTTTAAAAAGACACTTCTATCATTTATGTCAACATGAATAGAACTGGAAGACATGTTAAGTGAAATGAGCCAGGTATGGAAAGACGATTGCAGCAATATGTGAAAATTTAAAAAACTGATCTTAAAGAAATGCAAAATTGGTTACTATAGGCTAGGTGTGTGAGAGAGAAGAATAGAAAAGATGAGGAAAATTAAAATATTGATCAAAGTGTACAAAGTTTCAGCTAAAAAAAGTTTCAGGATTAAATTTTAGCGATCTATCATACTGCAGGTGACCACAGTTAAATATTAATGCATAATTTATCACAAAATTGCTCAAGTAACTTTAAAGTTCTTGTCCAAAACATGATAAATGAGGTTAGCTTGATTGAAACTTTCTATGATGTGTACACAGATGAAGAAATCAAACTACCCCAGAAATATATGTAATTGTCATTTAAAATTTTTAAAATTCAAAATTTTATAATTAAAACTAATAATACTTTAAAAACATATCATTTTTGAGAAAACATATTATTCAAAAAAGTGCAAATTATTATATATTTTCATTGATTTTTCACAGTATGGTACGTTTATACAACTTATTTATATCAAAACAGAGAAAAAAGTAGTTTGCACCCACAGAGTATTTTCAAGTTGCACAATGATTCAGGTACATATGGAACTAGACAAAGATTTTGAACTATCATTCAGATTATATTATTTTATAGGATTTAAAACAGGTTTTAATTAATTTCCTCTGAAGATTATATAGGAAAATTGTGACTAGTCAATTACCTTCATGTAGGATACCAAAATACAAACTTACAAAATGGAAGTGGTCAAATATTTAAATTTAATGTACAACATCTTGTTATTTGCTTTGTTTCAGTCAGCCTATATCCTTACATTTTTAAATCAGTACTAAAATTATTAGCAGCATATGGTGGTTTTCAATTTCCTTTTGTAAAAAATGAATTCGTTTCTAAAATTCAAAGAAAAAAATCCATTTTCATTACACACAGACATATACAATGCCTGCAGGTTAATACTTAAGTCACAAGTCTAATATAATGCAGTTAAAAAGAGCACTGGGAATAAAATACACAGATATATACAATGCCTGCAGGTTAATACTTAAGTTACAAGTCTAATATAATGCAGTTAAAAAGAGCACTGGGAATAAAATAATCTGGGTTCCAGTTCATTATCAATATTTGGGTAAATTCTTTACTTTCTTTGGGTCTCAGTTTTCTCTGGTATTTAATAAACACATTACAGTAGATCATCTAGGGCCTCTCTTGCACTGGAAGTTTAATTACCTCAAGGAAAATACTATCATAGGAAGAATAATATTTACTAATTGATAATGTTGGTTATGGACTTAGTTTTACAACTCCAGTGTTTAGGTTGTATCAGAACCATTTGACCATTAACACTGCAAAGCAGCTTAACTTCAAAGTCTGCTTAAAGTAAAAAAGGTATGTTGAAGCCTACCCAGCTAGGAAAGGACAGAAATCTGGGCAGAGGGTTGTACAAAAACATGTCATCCATCACATCCTATGAACTTGAGTTTCAGAATGGACCTTGAAGGATAGGTACAGTTTTAACAGGCAAAGATGAAAAAGGAGGATGCTACATGAAAAGGAAATAAGACTCTAATAGGAAAAAAAGGAAAAAGTATGCAGGGAAATGTGGAGAACAACAGAGTAGCCCAGCTTGGAGGGACACATGCTAAAATGGAGAAATAATGGTACTTAATGATGAGCCCAAAATTAGTTGGAAGAATGTATTTGCTGAAAAAAAGGAGGATTTAGGGAGCACGGGCAAAGAGATTAAATGAAATTAAGAACAGTTCCACAACTCTAAAAATTATGTATACACAGACTCAAGAAGGTGTTAGGTTCAATGAATTAGAGAGAGGCTGCTTATATTTTGAATTTTCTTACTAAGGTATCTACACAGAGCTAGCTACTGGTTTGGCCACTGATGAACCCTTGCATTTTAGTCATTATTTATTTTTTTAGTAAGCAAGACATTAACATCTATGTGATCAAAGATTTTTCCAGAAAGTGATTTCAATTTATAAATGATGGTTATAATAAATGTACTCAGGAGACAACTATCTCATCAGACTCTGCTTAACTTGTCCATTTTTAAACTTTTCTGATAGCAAATATCCTAAAAATGTTCTTCATTTAGTCAAAATTTCTATTTCCCCTCTTAAAATTTATAATTTACTTAGGACCATTCCTCCCCTTGACTTTCAGATTAAAAATTAAATATGAATATACAGAATGTAGTTGTCTGAGTTATTTATTTGTAAAAAGAATGTATCACAGAGTACATAAAAAACACGATTCAGTAAATTATCTCAAAATGCTCTGAAAACTAAGCAATTTCTTTCCATTTAATTTGCTTGTAAAATGGCTACCTGAGAATGTGTTTCGAATGACTTCCTTCATCTCCTAATTTTGATACTCCTCCCTATGATGAGCACAGACTGGTGATCAGATAGTTCAGAAAATGTGCAAGGTCATGAAAAATGCTGGTATTCAAGCAAGATGAGGCATCCAATTTTGCTCCTTCATGGAGCTAACAGAGTATAGAGGAGCTGTGATTGAGAGACTTGACCATATTACTAAAACTTAATGCCTGAGAATTCTTCACCTTTGTTGAAAGAAAGTACCAGCCCATGTGTTCCATCCAAAGAGGTTTGGTTCTTGTTTGTGGAAAACAAAGTCAGTCAGAGGTACTTTATATCCCTGAGAACTTTAACCAAAATAATCATTTTCTTGGCTCAAGAAATTGTGAAGAAGCATGCCCTTTGGAATATTTAATGGTGACAGAATAGCGAAACCTAAACCTCCTTTCATCATTCCAATTAGGCAAAGGAAAATATGAGAGAGATAATAACAGTAATAAGAACAATAATAATATACTCAATCAATAAAAAAAAAGTAGAGACCTAAAACACAGGGGACTTCTAGTGGAATGGAGCCAAAAGGCTGGACATTCATGTGTTAAAACTAAAAGTAAACAAATAATGATTGAGTGGGTGTTTGTAATACAAAGGCTAAGTAAAGATTCTGCAAATAGAAAGAGATATATGGTAAGGGAAAAAGTAATAAATTTAGAATTAAAAGTATTGAACACCTTAGCAAAATTGTGGAGTTAAAAAAGAGTTGAAGAAAGTAAAAGCATACTGCAGGTCTCAGCTGAGAAGGTGAATAGAAATGGAATTAATATACTAAAGTTTTTACTTAGAAGTATATGGAATTAGTAGGAGGCTTATTTGGTTTCTGGATTTTATGTATAACTTTGGAAAAGTATGTGTTGGGTAATGAATATCAGAATAAAAAGCACAAGTACAGAAAAATACAATGCATAAATACTGGTAGTTATCAATGGGTTAAAAAACACAACTCATGTAAAGAAAGAACTGAATCTTGTTTTAAGTATAGTTTCAAAATTTTATCTATATCTATATCTATATATATCTTTGTAACTTTCTACCTACCTATGTATCTATGATTGACTTACAGATACATCTAAAGTTAAGATAAATTAAGAAGTGAGCATAATTAATAAAATTTAAAATCAAATTTAGTTTAAAGACTGGTAGATGCTGTACCATTAACTAAAAAAATTCATACTTACAATATTTAATAATAATATATATATACACACACACACATACACACAATACATATATTTAATAAATTGAGAAATGAATCAAATTACTTTTGAGCCTAAGGAATGGTAAAATATTTTTACTTCCCCATAGTGATTTCATAGTACCTCTAAATTACTTGTTCTGATACAAGAATTGTAACTTAAAAAAAATTATGATATACTGATATCAATATTCTCACATTCTATTAAAAACTAGGTTTTTAAGCAGACCACCAACTGTTTTTAGGTAGCAAGGAGAATATATGAATAAACAACATGTAAATCACATTACTAAGGTATCCTTTCATATAAGATTTCACAGTTTCCTGAATTTTATGTAAATGTACAAATGCTGCACCCTTAAAGACAAAACTACATAGTGATCACAACTACCTTAAGAGGTTGTGGTTTAAAGAAAAACATATCAAATTTCAACAGTTTAGTAAAGTCCAAAATATTTTGAAAAATAATGTATGATTAATTAGATTAGGAGGCTGATTACAGCTGAAATGTCACTTTCAATCCTGTGTAACTTTGTCAGAAATTTGTTTGAGAGCTGATGCTTAGTCACCCTCCAAATGTGATTTTTATGAGCAAAGCAGCTATTTTTGTATTATGCAAAATGAGAAAAGATGTATGAGTATTTTTTTAAGCAACATAATTTGATTTTTATACTTATTGAATATTTTTAAAAAGTTCATTTTTACATTTCAGAATTGCCTTATGGAGCTAGGCATGGTGGTGCACATCTGAAATCCAGCATTCAGGAGGCTAAGAGGATCACTAAGAGTTCCAGGTCAGCCTCATAAAACCAAAAGGTAAAAACCAGCTGGATAAAATTCACTGGACATTAATTTCTGTTAAAAACCTGAACAATTTTTGTTTATAAAAAGAGATGAAAGCAACTAAATAAAATTTATATATTATCATTGGCTGGGTGTGCCATAGACCTAGCTACCTGGGAGGGTGAGGCATGAGGACAGACCCTGAGCAACACAAAAAGACCTTATCTCAAAATTTAAAAAAATTATATATCATCTTTATATATTTGATCTTTATTCTAGTTTTTGATCCATATTTTAAATTTCTAGAAAAACAAAAACATGAAGAAAACAAAACCTAACATAGTAACACAAAAATCGTTCTTTTAATCTACTATGAATACTTTTGACTATTTATCAAGCACTTTCAGTGTAGCAGGCATTGTGGTCAACAGATACTTCATTTACTCCAAGTAACACATCTCTGTAGCAGGTGTATTCTCGTTCTGTTAGTATTTGGAGAGATAACATGGGCAACAATTGACTTCAAGTTTGACTTCAAAGTTGTTTAAAATAATGGAAAAGTCATTTATTAAAAGCATTTAATGCTAACCTATGTGCAAAGTAGACATTAGTGAATATTTACTATGCACATGCACACACACACACACATAGGCAAATAAGCATCTAAAGATGAGGAAGCCATGATGCTGATAAGATATTTCACTTATCTGTAACCATCAAGTTACTAGAAGCTTTTGTAGGTAATTAAAAATGTTAAGTGTATCAGCCACTTAAAATATTAAAAGAAATTTTCCAAATGTGCATGGTAATTTTCCTATTTTTTTCTCCAAAAGAATGAAGATAATATACCTTAATATACCTTTCTTTTCATAATGTTATTAATAACTTCAGTAAATATTAAGTAATTACTGTATTGATTTGTATCAGTGAGTGGCTGCTACTTGCCTCAATTTTTTTTTTTTTTTTTTTGTACTGGGAATCAAACTCAGGACCTTGCACTTACTAGGCAGGTGCTTATTATGCCACTGAGCTATATCCCCAGCCCACGCTTCCCTTTATCTTAACAGGATCGATCCAGAAGATCATACTTTCAAATTTTCTTTTTCTTTCTTTCTTTCTTTCTTTCTTTCTTTCTTTCTTTCTTTCTTTCTTTCTTTCTTTCTTCTTTCTTTTCTTTCTTTCTTTCTTTCTTTCTTTCTTTCTTTCTTTCTTTCTTTCTTTCTTTCTTTCTTTCTGTTTTTGTTTTTTCTTTTCTTTTTTTTGCTTGTGGTACTGAGGTTATAACCTTGGGCATCCTGCATTCCAGGCAAGTTCTCTATAACCCCTAGCCCTTTTTAAATGTTTTCTAGAAAGTTTCCTTTTTCCTCTTGTCATTTGGCTATTGTGAGCATATTTACTGCTGCCAGTATGCTGCATAATTCATTAAAAAAACAAATAAACAAAGCAACCTCAAGCCTCCATCCTAGCCCTATGGAAGCTGAGGCAGAAGAGCCTTCAGTTCAAGATTAGTCTGAAGTACATATTGAAATGCTGTCACCAACCAACCAACCAACCAATTAATCAACCAAAAATTGTTGGGTGGGGAAACAGATGAGAAAAATCAATCTTTTAAGCTTTCTATCTTCTGTCTTCTCTTCTGGCTCCTCACTCAACTAATACTGTGTGGCTATTCTAGGTGCCAGAGATTGTGCCAGATACTAGCGATAAATAGATTTTCTGTCACAACTATGAAGATGATCACAATTTCTCTAAAATACTAACTCTGTTGTCACTATTAAAATCTACTACTCAGTAACATAGGTGGTATCCATTAAAGTGTGTGAGTAGCTACCAGACAGGGTAATTTCAAAGCTTCCATTTAAGTCATCATCATTGTCAATGCATCTTTTTTCTTTCTTTCTTTCTTCCTTCCTTCTTTCTTTTCTTTTCCTCCTCTTACCCTTCTCTCTCTTCTTCTTTCCCCTCACCTTTCCCTTCTCTTTCTTCTCCTTCTTTTCCTTCTTCTTCTTGTCCTTTTTAATTTTAAAATGAAGAAAGAATGTAAATAAGATGGCATTTCTTTCTAGACAAAAAGAATAACATTGTGAAGTTGTAAGAAGGCGAGTTACTTATGGTGGCTTATAAGTAGAGGATCTATAAATGGAATGTGAAGAAAACATTAAAGGCTGTTTCTTCATCCATTAAATAAAAATGTACAGAACAGTGCTGGAAATAGAGTTCCTGATTATCATGCATGGGTTCAATCATAAACAGACACATATGCAAAACAAAAAAAAATTGTTTTTTTGTTATATACATCATACAAGTATTTAGATGTTGATAATATGAAGATGGTGAAGAGATATTCTCTTACTCAAAAAACACTTTGTAAAAGCACTACCACTAGTAGTCTCTTAGACTAATAAGTCCTCATTAAACTCAATTTTTGAATATAGATGTGTCAATGCAATTAGTTGATGATATAACTTCACTTATAATCCTCTATTTAAAAAAAGGCAACACAGTAAGTGTTCTTGAATAACCTCAGTATATTTTATGTTAAGATGCTCATCTATTAGCAGGAAATAAAATGTGATGGATGAATGCAGATTTCTGATAAATGAAGCTTCACTTGTTAAGTACCCAAACTATTTTGATTCTAATCACTTCTGGTGAACTTTCTTAAATACATTACATATTAGCTGGTCTCCCCAACCTTCCCCATGAGAATCATTAACCATCATTAAGTGCATAAATTCCTCCTGCTATTCACCCTGGAGGATGCTACATGAGGAGATGGATAGCAAATCAAATCATGTAATTCAACAGATCCATTCTTGGGACTTTTAACTGCAGACTCATATTTAACGTAATTCTTTTCTTTTTCTAAGGTGTCTAAATTTACATGCATTTCTCCCCAAGAAGCAGAAGAATTGCTTTTGTATAGTAATAAAAGTTCCTCTGGTCCCCAGACTAAATTTATTTGCATAACATAGCTTGTACATCTGAAACAAAAGTTGCAAACTAGGTGAGAATTTTCTATATGCTTTACAAAGAAAAATATCTATGTCATAGTAAACAAGAAGTCAAAAACAATTTTGCATGACTTTAGTGACTGTTTAGATAACAGAATGACATAATAATACTCTAGGGGTATTTGAGGTCTACAGGATCACCATTAGATTACTTCAACTATCAGAGCTACACTGATTCTAAACTACTTTGTAGGAAAAGCGGAAAGCTACAAAAAGAAACAAGAAGATGCAGTTCATTTTAATAATTAAATTAAACTTTATATTAACATTTTTCAAAGTAGTAATGATTGCTATAGTCCTCTCATATGACAACATGCTTAACTTGAAACTATTGTTCTCCTAAATGTTCAGAGACTGCTTCTAAATCCATGATTCAGTAACAGAATTATTTTAAAGACTTAACTCTACTAATCTGGTACAATATCTATCTGCTATGCCATGAAATTGATTAAATCGAATTTCAACAGCAGAAAAATCTTATTAATTCAAAATTTTTGGAAGTGTTATTTAGAAGGTACTTTAAATGCTTTTATAAATCAAACAAATATTCTATGAAAGTTGAAAAACTTCAAAGATATTTTACATAGTTATAAAAATGAGCCTCAAATTCTATATTTACCTATTGTTTTACTGAAATAAATTTGTAATCTCTGACACATGTCACAGCCACAAAAAAGAAAAGCAAAAATAAAACTAATGGGTTCTCCTTTGGGGACAGTTTCCTGCTGTAACAGCTTAGTCTTGGATGCAGCAGCCAGCCTTGCCCTCCTGGTGCACACAACAGCCGCCATCTGGGATGCTTTCTGCTGCCCAGCAGCCAGTACAGGCTGGAAGAAACAGCAGCCAGTGCAACACCAGTACACCCAATGGCTACCATTGGATACCCACAGCCAACAATAGCGAGGAGAATCAAACAGTCACACTTTGAAGAAATTGTAGCCAGTGTTGGAAGTGCTTGGGACACCACTACCCACTTGTCTGGAAGAACCCAGGAATATGTCAAGACAAAAAAGAAAAGGCAGTCTCTGGCCTCTAACTCAGGCAGAGCAAGTCCAGGAGATGTAACCAAGGAAGAGAATGGGAGTCACACATCTAAAATTTCTGAAGTGATGGCAAATGAAGTAAAGAAACAACTTCATGAGGCTATTAAAGAAATTAGAATAGAAATACTATCTCAAGTAAAAGAAGAAATGAAAGATACAATAAAATAATTGCTAAGCATCTTTAAAGAAGACATAGATTAAAAAGAAAAAAGTAGAGGGGCACAGGAAAATGAGGGAAACCTTGAATGAACACTATAAGATTTAGAATGCATGAAACGGATTCAAAAAGATATCCAGGAAAATAAAAACTCCACTCAAAGCTGGCAAAACCACTTGAAAGAAACTGAAGATAGATTTTCAAACTGTGAAGACAGGTTTGCCACTTGCAATCATGAAAGATCTCTTAAAAATAACAAGGAACCAGGAAGTAACAATTCAACGGCTGCAAGACAACCCAAAGAAACATAACTTAAGAACAGTGAGTGAGAAAGCAGGGGTCAAGACAAATGACATTAAAAGTCTCTTTACAGAAATAATATCAGAAAACTTCCCAAGCAGGGAAAAAGAAAGTGACATTCAGGTAAGTGAGGCATATAGAACTCCAGATAGCCATAACCAAAATAAATCTACACTCAGACATATAATAATCAAGATCCCAGAAATTCAAGATAAGAACAGAACATTAAAAGCTGTTAGAGAAAAGAAACAGATCACCCATAAAGGAAAATCCATCAGAATCACAATAGACTTAACACAAACCACTAAGCCAGGAAGATCTTGGAGTAAAGTATTTTAAGTCCTGAGAGGAAGCAACTTCAAACCCAGAGTGATGTGCGCTGCAAAATTATCTTTCAAGATTAATGGAAAAACAAGATACTTCCAGGACAAAGAACAACTGAAGGAATTCACCAAACCAACCCTACAAATACCGAAGGACACTCTAGAGGGAGATAAAAATGGTCACAGTTCCAGGAATAGCAGCAGAGGGGGATCACCGATTAGGGCAAACAACTGAATGGAAGGGTAAAGCAGGGAGCCAATGGCAGGAAAATAGCATGGCAGAGACAAGGCGGTGCATGTTGGCCATAACCATTAATGTACATACCCTCAGTTCACCAATAAAAAGTAACACAGATAGAGTAGATCAAGAAACAGGAACCATCAATATACTTTGTACAAGAAATACATTTAGCTGGGCATGGTGGCACACTCCTGTAATCCCAACACTTTAGATGCTGAGGCAGGCAGACCACTGCAAGTTCAAGACCAGCCTGGACTACAAAGTGAGCACAGGGCTAGCCTGAACTGCAAAGCAAGACCCTATTTTGAAAAAAGAAAAATAAACACACAAACAAACAAAAAAAACCATTTAACTCCAAAGAAAATTTATAGACTGAAAGTGAAAGGAGAGAAAACAATCAGTCCTCTATGTGACAGGGAACCAGAAAAAATCAGGGGTAGCTTGTCCATCAACTGTACAATGGGTAAGAAAGATACAGTATTGTTATATAATGGAAAGCGACTCAGCTGTAAAGAGAGGCTCTTGTAGGTAAATGGATACAATTTGAGACCACTGAAAATGTTCAGTCACATGGGTGAATATCGTGTTGTTCTCCTAATATAAAAAACTAAAGTACTTAGTGGTATCCCAAAAGCACAATAGATAATGTGAAAGTGAAAGGGAAAGACATGTCTCAAGAGGGAAGGCAGTGGTCACTGTTAATCTATTATCATGTTTTGAAACCCTGTATTGTTTTCATTGTTCTGTTTAGTTTGGCTTTATTCTGTTGTGTTTCATTTTAATATATCTGATGGCATGGGCAGCTATTTCAAAGATGACAAAATATATTATGGTATCTATTATTGATTTCCTATTATCTTGTTTTGAAGCCCTGTGTTGCTTTTATTGTTTTGTTTTGATTGATTTTCTTCTGTTTTGTTGGATTTTATCATGTATGATGGTATGGGCAGTTATTTTAAAGCTAACAAGAGGCATTATGGTAGCCATTATTGATTTCCTTTTATCTTGTTTTGAAGTCCTGTATCAGATTCATTGTTTTTTGTTTTGTTTTTTAATTGACTCTATTGTTTTATTTTGTTCGGTTTTCTCTTAAAAAAAAAAGTTTGTTTTTTTTTTTCCCCAGATTTCCTTTTGTTTTCTCTTGAGACAGGGCCTCATACATTTTAGGCTGGTTTTGAACTCATTATATACTCTAGACTGCCCTCAAACTCACAGTGATCCTCTTGCTTCAGCTTCCAGAGGGGTGAGATTACAGGTGTTCAGCAACTTAAAATTCATTACCAATAAAATGTTCTTTGTTTCAATGCTCAGTAACACTTTCAAAACAATGACAACGTTCTTGCTGCAATATACCTATCACCAAGCATATTTTCACCAAGCACATCTTGTTAAGACATAATACTATGATCTAAGTCATAATTTTGGTTAACAAGTTCCTTAAGTTTCTATGAGCCTCCATCATGTTCTTTTTTTGTTGTTGGAATGCCTAACATTTCTCTGTTCTTTTAATTCTCTTGGAGGGTTTATTTCTTTAAAATTAAGGCTGGATGGATTAAAATGTTTTGAACATAATTATAAAATTGTCAAAAAGCAATTCCAAACAGACCCAACGTTTCAACTCTTAGAAATAAAAAGTTTGCAAAAAAATAAAAAAGAAAAAAAAGAAAACAAACCAATTCCAGAAAAACTTAACAGTTCGCTAATAGTAACAATCAAGCAGAATGATGTTAAAGAAACAGGAATTAGCCAGGCATAGTAGCATATGCCTGTAATTCCAGCATTTTAGGAAGCCAAGGTAAAGGACTGCAGGTTCAAATCCTGCCTGAGCAACTCAGTAAGACCCTACATCAAAATAAAAATGAAGTGGGGTAGGGGACAGGGCTGGGGACATAGCTCAGGGGGAAGGCCCTGGAGTCAAAACTCAGTACTTGGGGAAAAGGTTAAGAAAATGAATTGCAGTAGTATAGAGAGATTAAATTTTTTTGCATATGAAATCCATTGATTTTAATTATGGTTTTTCTAGAAAGAGGTAGAAGTGAAGCCTTAGATATTTGTTGATAGTTTTCAGATATTTAAACAGTGGCTCAATGACAATACACACATTCATGCACACACACATACATACTCAGATGCACACACTCTTATCTGTGTGAAAAGTTCACACTGATTTTTTTTTTTTTTGAGACAGGTTTTCACAATGTCATTCAGGTTGACCTTGAACTTACTATGTGGTTCAGACTGGCCTCAGACTCATAGGGATCTTTCTGCCCCAGCTTTCCAAGTGCTAAGATTATGGGCATGTGCTACCAGGCCCAGCTAGTGCCTTACTTTTTTATGCTGAGAGTCTTTTTCAGTCAATATAAAGGAAATGTGTTATGAAGGAAAATGGGTAGACCCATAAAGCCAGCAACCTGTAAGTTAGGTTCTGCTTCATTCCTGATTAGTATATAACTTTGGACTCCTCTTTATCATTGTTGTACAGGATACCATGACTCATTTTACTACATTTACAGGGTTATTATAATCAGTAATACACATTGTATATATTTACACATTATATTTATTGAATGTTTGTAAAGAATTATGTATGACCTTTTTAAGTAGTTTCTCAACTAGACTGTATAAGTACTAAACTTTGCATAATTTTTTACTCTTAATTTAAAATTATTAATTTCACAGTTAATTTATATATAATTATACTCTCCTTTCTCAAAGAGTAAACTCTGACATGTTTTCTTGAGTAAGATCTGTGCTGCCCTTGTATTACCTATCCCTCATATATTCAGTCATACAAGCTAAGACATTGCTAACTGCTATTTAAGTAAAAATTGCTGGGGTGAAGAGATAGCAAAGATTATTAAATAATAAAATATTATCTTTGTTTGTCTTATTGTAATAATCCAACCTTGGGGTTTCCTCTCAATAAAGTAATTTGCTCTATTCTGAGAAATCTACAGTAGATTCCTTTGCCTTTTCAATGGCAGGGAAACAGCTGGCAGAAAGCACTCACTACATATTATGGGACCTAGTGTTAATATTCTGGCTAATAAGCAATATTACAACCACTGTTAAATTCCTATCATCTTGTTTTGAAAACCTATACTGTTATTGTTTTGGGGTTTGTTGTTTGTTGCTTTTTGTGTTTCTTTTCTATTATTCTTTTAAATAAAAAATATTCTGGCTATTATGAACAAACAGTTATCCTTAGTCATCTAGTAACTATAATTTCTTCATCCAAAAACTTCAAAAATTTTTCGCTTATAAAATTATCTACTTTTTCAGGGCCAAGATCTAGCACCTGCCTGGCAAGCACAAGGTCCTGAGTTCAATTCCCAGTACAATATATATACATATTTCTTGATATACAATTCTCAGTGCCCTGATTGGCTACTTAACAGATTTGTTAAACATATCTTTATTTTAGTTATGGCTTCTTATGATAATGGCTTTTGATAGAAGAAAGCAGCCTTGCAATTGTGCAGTCGTGAGTTCAATCACCAGTACAAAAAAAAAAAAACCTCATATGGAATAATATATATAAAAAAGAAAACAAATTACTATATTTCATTTTTTTTCTGGTACTGGGAATAAACTCAGGGCCTTATGTTTGCCAAGCAGGCAGGTACATTGCCACTTAGCTATATCCCCAGCTTCACTGATTTATAATCTGCTAGAAATGGTCATTCCGTCAGTATCACCAGGAAGATTCATCTGCAAGTCTTTGAAGATAGCAAAATCCACAGATGCTCAAAATCCTTATATAAAATTTGAATATAATCTGTACATAGCCTCTTACATATTTTAAATCATTTCTAGATTGCCTATAATACCTATAATGTATTCTGGAAAACAGTTATACTTTATTGTATAATAACAAAATACAGGAAATAATAACAAAAACCAGTTTGCACATGTTTCATTTTTGATTGGTAGTTGGTTGAATCTGAGGATATAGAACCCAGATACAAAAGACCAGCTGTACTATATTTACTTGATTCAATATTCCATTCATTTAAATCTTTCTGTCCTAAATTTTCAAGAACAACAATTCAATATGAATCTTTCTGGGAAAAAAATGCATGAAATTTAACACAGACATAAAGCATAATATACTTCTTCATTTTAGAAATATTACAATTTGAAAATTTTTTATCTTGAAATATAATGTAATACTTGTACATCATAGAAATATGATTGGATGAGACCAGCCTGATCTCAGAATAGTGAGATCCTGTCTTGAAAACAAATAAACAGAATTGGAAAGATGACAAAAGAAACTTAAAAGTGGGAAGATAGGCACTTATTTTTTACTTTCTAATTTTTAAGCATAAATGTATTATTTTTGAAATTAAACTATCCTTAAAGAATCCCTATGGATATTTATGTTAATTACACCATTCAGATAATCTGACCCTTACCTTGATAGATCATTTCATCTTTTAAATTGCTTCTTTCCTAAGTGTTCTACATAATCTTTACTGATCCTCTTCTACTGTCCAACTTTATCTATGTTTCCTTAAATTTCAGTTTCCAGTGTTCTTCCTACATAGAAACCTTGCTTGGAAACTTCTATTTAATAAGCTCAATATATTTATTCAGAAACTTCCTCAGGTCTAAACTCTCATGTGTGAATAGCAGTGGCTTGTTTCAGTTGTCTGGTGGACATTTCTTAGCGGATATCATGTAGTCCACACAGCATGAAGATATTCAAAGCAATCCATATTTTTTACCTTCAATTCTGTTTTCACATTTGTTCTACATTTGGGGTTAATGAAATCATAAATTTTCATATTAGAAACTTCAGAATCATCTTCTGATTATTCTTTACACAAAACTCTCAGTCTTCTCAGTAACCAGACACTAATGTAGAATTCATGCCCATATTGTTTTTAACATTTACCCTTCTTTCAAAGTTCCATAATTTCCATACATGTCTCTCTCTGTAATCTACCTATATCAATTCATATCATCATTTACTTGGAACTTATGCCTGTACAGCTAGCCCTCAGAACTTAAAATTTTGAAGCTTTTTACACAAAATAAAGATCAAAAACTCCTGTTTTGAAGAATTCTACAAGTATTTAATTAGTATTTTGTATATATGAGAAATAGAAAAATTTTTACATCAAGGTTGCAGGTAAAAGATAAGGAAAAAGGTAGAATTTGGTAAGACTACAAAATTGTACATTCACAGTTTTCACTGTATCTACCCAAGCCTCCAGTCCTTACTCTTATCTGATTATCCCTAGTCATCTTTACCTTTGAGAAAGTTATTTGAACTCATACATGGCCTGTCATATTTATCTATCCTGTGTCTCATAAAAAAGCAACAGTAAAAATATTAAATAAAACATAGCTTTGAAGGAAATGAAAACTGCCAAGAATAACCTGTAAAAAGCACTTCAGTGTACAGTCTACTTTCATATTCACTACATGTAACATAATATAGACCTGATTTTCATTTTGAAACTAAAGTAACATAGCATTCTTTACTGTATACAGGCAAAAAGAAGTCAACCTAATAGATGGGTATAAGAACCTGTTACTTTCAATAAGTCATCCTGAGGAAAAAGTTAAATTATTTATGCAGTTTTTAGGAAATAAAGTGTTTGACAAAATTTTTTAAGGAAGTGAACCACTTCAAATTTATACACTGTACCATTTTCAAAGAAAAGCATTATAAAACTGTGCCATATACATCCCTACCTTTATACTTGATAATCTCAGTTCACTTATTTCGATATACTGTTATCATTTAGTTACCTCATTTTTTGATTCCTATTTTAATGTAGGCTGTCTCTTTTCTAGCAAAATATTTTAACAAATTTCTAAAAAGATGTATTGCTTTTAAACTTTTGTGAGCTAAATGATTAGAAAGCTGTATTAAAAGTCAATAAAATTAGAGTCTAAAGACAAAGGGAATTGCTTTAACAAAAGAGCTTCGTGACACCAATTTTCAGTGCTCTGGGTCTTTGTATTTTCACTTCTGAATGAAGCTGTGCCCAAAAGGCTGTTTGCATTAAAATTATTTCCTGTCAAAAATGAGGATGCAAGTTAAATCGAGTTTAAAAAGAATGACTTTTATAGTATCAGAGTTTTATTAGATGACAGCAACTCATTTGAAATGGTTTTCCATAGTACAAGGAAACTAACATGCCAAAAATTGTGCTGTTTTGGAGATGACTATAAATAAGTCAAATAATTTCATTTTTAAACATCTTCTCATACCTATATATCATATAACAATAAGATATTTTTCAAAAATTATTTGCTTCCTCTCTCAATTTATAGTCATAGGAAATCTCACAACCCAATATGGTTTTCTTTTTTATTGTATTATAAAAAAACCTAGAAGAAACATAGTTCTTATTAATTTTAAGGTATCCTTAATGAATATAGCCCCTCAAAGCAAAAGATGTTGGTTTTCACAGCTCTTCATTCAGGTGCTCCAAGGAACTAGCTTAGCTAACTATATACCAAAACCAGGAAGATTAAGCTTTTTGTAAACAAGGTACGTGGCATTTTAAAAGAAACAGTTTGAAGAACTAAAGTCATCTATAGGATTGAGAAAACATAAACATGAACCAAAATAACTTCAAAAATTTTCAAGAGTTTCTGATTTTGATTTCTAAGTGCTAGATGTATAGACAGAAAAAATGTGCTTAAATAATCTACTATGCGATTACTGGAAAGAGAGAGAAGAAAAGGGAGAGGGAGAGAGAGGGGGACAGAGCAAGAAAGAGGCAGTGAGAGGGAAGGAAAGAGGCTGGGACGGAGGGAGATAGAGAGATAATGTTTTGGAAAAAAAATATTGTTTTAAATGCCTAAGTGATCTATACATGTGAAAAAATATACTGGAGTGACTGAAGCATAAACAATGCATATTCTTCTTAACAACAACTAAACTATATTAATACTAGCGATTACAAAATTCAAGTGCTATTCTAAATGTTTTGCTAATAATAGTTTAATTTGTATAAAGTCCTGTTACATAGGTAGCAAAATCAAACTCAGTTTCATACCAGACTACACTG
Organism: Hydrochoerus hydrochaeris; assembly: GCA_004027455.1. NCBI lineage: Eukaryota > Metazoa > Chordata > Mammalia > Rodentia > Hydrochaeridae > Hydrochoerus > Hydrochoerus hydrochaeris. The sequence goes on along the minus strand of PVLA01001405.1, from coordinate 150,056 downwards.
CTCATATATTTTAGTTACTGTAGTACTCATGTCATATAGATTGTAATAAACAAAATATTAAATATAAGAAACAGTAATGACTATAAGTCAAAGGCAGTCAACAAAGTAGGGAACTTCCTCAGTACGATAGAAGATATACATGAAAAAGCCACAGATAATGTCATATTTATTGGAGAGACTTTATGCCTTTCCTCTAAACTCACTACATCTATTCCACATTGTAATGGATAAGGGGGCAAGAATGAGAGAGCAGCACATGGTGGCACTCACCTAAAATCCCAGCCCTTGGGAGGCTGAGGCAAGAAGACTGCAAGAAGCACAAGGCCAGCCTAGATTACACAGTAAGCAACCAGATTTAAAAGGAAGAATTCAATCAATCTTTATTTGCACAGGGCAGAGAAAATCCTAAGTAATTCATTAAAAGAATACAGGAAATAATTCCATTTACAATTTCATAAAAAATACTTGTATACTTATGAAAAAGTTTAATTAAGAAAGTATAAGACTAAAAAACATAAAACTTATGCACTGAAAACTATGAAACATTTCAAAAAGACATTACAGAAAAAAATCTAAAGCCAGGCTTGGTGGCATACACTTCAGTTCCAGTACTCCAGGAAGCTAAGGCAGGAGAATCACAATTTTGAGCCCAGCCTGAGCCAAGTTAGAAAGAACATGTCTCAGAATAAACTGGAAATGTAGCTCAGTATGAAAAAAAAAAAAAAAAAAAGCTGGTGATGTAGTTTTCTGGGTTTGATCTCCAGTATGGAGGGGTACCTAAAAACATCGGAGAAACATATTACGCTGCTGAATTAGAAAACTTAATCTTTGTAAGAAGTTAATATTCCTGAAATTGCTCTAGAGTTCCAGTGTATTCCCTATCACTACCGTAGCTAGTGATTTTGTAGAAATTGAGAAAATGATGAGGATTTCATACAGAAATAACCAAAACAAGAAAAAAGGAATAAAGTTTAAAAATTCATGCTTCAAAATTAAAAACTTACCTCCAGAGATAACAATAACCAAATTAGAGTAACAGTGGCACTAGGTATAAGACATGGATTTATAGAACAGAACAAGAAATAAATTCTTAATGTTTATGCACAAAATTCATTAAGACTGGATTGCAGACCTAAAACAGGAGCTAAAACTACACAATCCAAAAGAAAATATATGAATAGATAATTGAAACCTTGGGTTAGGTAAAGCTTTCTCTAGGTATGACAGAAAAAAAAAAAAGGAAAAATTAGAGTTCATCAAAATTAAGCAGTATTGTGGCCAGGGATTTAGCTCAGTGGCCTAAGCGCCTGCCTAGCAAGCTCAAGGTTGTGACTTTGATCCCTGGTACCAAAAAACCCCAAAACAACAACAAAAAAAACAGTATTGTGTTATAAAGGATGCCATCAAGAAAATGAAAAGGCAACTCACATAATAGGGGAAAAACTGTAAATCATATATTAACAAAGGACTTGTACTCTGATTATGTAAAATGTCCTTCAAACATAGTAATAAAGACAAACCAACTGAAAAATGAACAAAAATTTTAAGTAGATATTTTCCCAAAGAAGTTGTAAAAGCATCTTGTAAGCACAGGAAGAGATGTTCAACATCATCGGTTATCAAGCAAATGTACATCAGAAGCATAAGATACTCAGCATGATGGTGACCATATAAAAAGAAACAACAAATGTACATGTCAACATGGAGACACTGGAATCATCCTATGGCTGCTAGAATGTACAATGATGTAGCTCCTTTTGAAAATAATTTAGAAGTTCCTCAAAATGTTAAATATAAATTTATCAACAATTATCTTACAAAGAGAAGTGAAAACAAATGTTTACTCAAAAAATTCTACACATAACATTCCTAGAAGCATTACTCATAATAACAAAAAGGTGGAAACCATTTAAATGTCTATCAACTGACAGATGAATAAAATGTGGCATATCTGGACAATGGAATACTCTTTGTCAATGGAACGCAATGAAGATACAACATATAGTATAACATGGAAGAACTTTAAAAATATGCCAAGTGAAAGATGTCAGTCAAAAAAGACACATACAATTCAATTTTTACAAAATGTCTAGGATAGGTAAATCTACAGGAAAAGAGTAGATTAGTGATCCTTAGTATTAGGAAGTAGGATCAGGGGTAATGGGGAAATGATCACTAATGACAACAGTTTTTCTGAGGGGTAAAATTATAAAATGATTATGTTGACTGTTGTTTAACTTTGACTATATTAAAAGACATTAAATTGCAATGGGTGAATTACTTGAATGTGTTACAGTTAAATAAAGTTGTTCAAAATAAACACTGTTTTTCTATCGTATATAAACTAATTGGGAATGGAATCTATCTTTAGGTGACTTGAAGAAATGTCCCACCTGTGAAAGTGAATAAGCATTTACATTTTCATATACTGTACTATACTTTGATGAACACCAAGCAAGAGCATTCTAGTACTGAATTATTCCCAGAAATAATTTTATTCTTATTTAATGCTAAAATGATTAACATTTATTTTCCAATATATAACTGACTTATAGCACTAAGTTAATATGACAATTCAGTTTTGCATACTAGGGGTCATATTTCAAAACTAACATTTGGTACAATGTGACTACATCACTGATCATTTTAGTTCATGATAACATTATTACTGAGGTTCATTCTTTCTCTGTGAATATTTTCTACTTGTCAACTATGAGTTTGGTACAGTGATGAATCCTGCATTGAAGGTGGTGGGCATTCAGTAAGGGCTACAGTAGAGGACTGGTAATGCCTACTCTAGAAACATGCAGAACAAGATGCTTTATGATGATTTCTCGGAACTTAGTAAATTCTTTCTCCTCATATGATAAAAGAGATCAAAATGTCATTTTTACTGAGGATGCAGTATAAGCATGAATTTTAATTCAGTCAATTTTATTTTTATTTTAGCTATGGAACACTGAAGAATTACTTAAATTCTCTTTGCCTTACTTTCCACATCAGCAAAACGAGGGTAATGATACCTGTCTTATTAGATTCTTATGAAAATGAGATAGCATTTTAACATATGGAAACTATTATCTGCCACATACTTAACTACTCAGTAAACATCATGATGATGAAGAAGATGATGATGATGATGGTGACGATGGTGATGATACAGTTGCACCACCTGGTTTACAACAGGTGTCCTTTTATATACAAAAGAAAATTATTTCTTTACCCAGATGTATGCCTTGGTTAATTCTTTAATTATTTTAAAAGAATGTTAATTTTTTCCTTTGGTCATCTGGCTTTACAAAAACATGGATGTATCCTGAACTGGCAGCTATAACAAACACATTCCATTCAACATCTATGCAAAGTCTCATTGAGGGAAATAAGCAGGAAATGATAAAGTTGGCATAATTTGTGTATTATACTAAATAGTGTAGGTTTTGTTTCTAGATAAAATGTAATTTCCAAAATGCTACAAACTTGATATATATATCAGCCCTCTGCAGAACATACATTTTTTAACTGGCAAAGGAAAGAGAAACAAATGTAAGCAACTCATTTCTGCATTTATTATTGAAATTCTGTAGAATCCGTATCTATCTAATTTTCATCAAAATTTCCAAAGATGCTTTCACATTCCACAAATATCTTTCTTTTAACTTCTCTTGTGGGTAATTGCTGAGGAGTGGGAGGGATATATGGAGAGTGTTTGCAAACTATACCTTTATCGATCTTTTAAATACTGTACTTAAATATTTGCCATAAGCAGGGTATCAGTTCAAGCTCTATTATCTTACCTATATTGTGTAAAAGATATAATAAGAAATGACATCTGACTATTGCAATGTATAGAAAAAGACAAATGTTATTCAACCATCTTATCATCTTTAGTAATAAAAACTCAGTATTTCCCAGACAATTCCTCCCAGGGATCCTCTGAGACAGAACTATCTGTGGGTGTAATGTGGAAGTCAAAGAGAGCCAACAATACTACTACTAAAAAACTAAATGAATATGGGTAAATAGGTATGAAAATAGAATCAGCAGTTCAAAAGGAAGACTAATGTGAGTAGTTAGTACAAATTATAACCAACAAACAAAGAGAATGCAAATACATAAGTGATTAGAATTTTGTTGTAACTGAGAACTACTATGTCAATAAAATAGGAATATACCACTATGGAATGTGCAATCAACAATAAACAGTAAAAAAAAATGTGATAACCTACATAACCACTGTGGTACATAAAATTTGGAATTTACATACATAGGTATTATTATTTTTAAAATCAGTTCATCTGAAAAGTAATAGATGAATTTCATTATTATTTTTCTTTATAAAAGTCTTAATTACTTTTCAAGTGTTTACTGTTAGCAGAAAGCAATACTAAGAACCCGACAGCCTACAAGATATTTCAAAGAAAGTAGCTCTCAGGAAATCTTTGTTGAGGGATGAATCTAACATCCCTGGCTCCAGACCACTGAATACCAGTAATATCCTCACAACTGTTGCAATAACTTAAAAATGAGCCTAAAATTTCTAATCATTTTTTTAAAAACTATAGATAGAATATTTATATTTAGAAAACAGAAACAACTGTCTAGAAAATAGGAAGCTATTTATAATACTGATGTGATATTCTTTCTTACATGAGATAAAGACCAGAAAACATATGTGGCTAAAAATATGTAAAACTTAATTGGAGTTTTATTAAATACTGGATTTACTACATTTAAGTAAATTTAAATTAAATTTAAATGTGGAAAAACTTAAAACACAGGATGTAAAAATAATAAGATAAATCTGTTAGTTAGGTGGTACTATGAGAAGATATTACTAATGTTTAGTTACATCTTTTGAAAAAAAATTACAGAAAGGGAATGGGCTCAGTTGTATAAATTTAAGAAATTAAATACAAAATAACTTTGTATGAACATGTGTGTGTGTTTTATGCACAGGTATACATACATAACAACTTAACAGATGTTTCCGAGTAGTAGCACTAGAGTAGGAAGTTTTATTTTCTTCTGATTTGTATTTTTATTCTATTAAGAGACATTACAACATACTTACATTAATTTTATTATTTAGAACCAGAAACATGCCTACATTTTTAAGAAAAAAAAGCTTCAGTTATTAAGCCATTTATTACATAGGTTATGAAACCTGAAATAAAAAATAAATATAAAAATAAGAAAATAAAATAAAATAATAAAATAAAATAAAAAATAATAAAGAAACCTGAAATATACAAAATGCTCCAAAATCTGATGTTCATGTGACATTGATAAAATGTTCAAGAAGTTTTGGATTTTGGATCTTCAGATTACAATGCTCAAGTGATAAAGTCTATGAAAATGGTATTCCAAAAAATGCAGTCTGAAACACTTTTGTTCTTAAGAATTTTAGTTTAAGGATACTCAACCTATAAATGGTCTAGTAAAATGTACTATGTTGTTATATGCATATTTTAATTTATATTGGTAATTTCTAATATATCCCTATTGATAGCAGACAGCAACTTATTCTCACTTCCAGACATTCAACCAACAATTTTCAGCTTACTTCAAGTGTATTTTTGGAATTTTGAGACAGACATTTAAACTAGTCATGATCCTGTTTGATGTTTCCAAAATTTAAACTACTTCAGCATACAGTATTTAAGAGAAAGTAATTTCAATAAAGTAAAAATATCCTCACATAGCAACTACATTTTTTACTCATTTACTTTATCAAGGTCACCAGAGCACTATTATAATTTAAAAATTTAATCAACAACAGGAAGCTACTTAAACAAATCATGGAATGACCACACAATATTATACAATCATACAAAAAATAATACAGAGTAAAATTAAAGAACCTATAAGAACCTGTAAAATATGTTAATAATGAAAAATATCAGACAACAAAATGATGTTCATAATATGAACTCATTTAAAAAATCAGTATCTGGAAAAATATGTGGGAGGAAAAGAGCCAAAACAATTACTTTTGGAAAATGTAATTACATGTGATTTTTATTTTCCTAGTTTGTTTCTTCGGTATTTTCTCATAGAAGTACAAGTAATACTTTGCAATAACAAAATTAGTTTAAAAGAATCACATATGTGCACTGTATCACAGTTACCGTATGGTATGGGAATGCACAGTTAATTTCAGATTATTCAGATGGGAAAAATAGAGTATGAAAGCAAAGTGATCAGCACACCATTTGCTTATTCAGTTTTATCACCTTCCTCTATCGATTAACTTTACCTTGTAGCCATTTCCAGGTTGAAATGGCCATTAATGTCAGAACAAGGTATACTGAGGCTATTTACATTCCTCTAAGCTAGAAAAAAGTAATGAAATTTTTTCTGCACACATGTCATTTAAGTTCTTCTCCAACAAAAATGCAGCTAAGCAACAACTTTTTAGAGATTCAAAGCTGTTCATAGCAAGTGCTAAAATATCAGTAGTGTACATTTGACAGCAGGTACTATAAATAATAAAGTTTTCATAAGGTAATATTCTCAGCTGATGAAATATAATGTATGTGTAATTACATAAGCAAAAGGGAAGTATCAAGCCCTAGATCACTGAACGATTGTAAAAAATTAAAAGCTGCAGGTCACACCACCTATTTCTCAGCTCCAAAAGCTTCTGTACCTCACAAGCTAAGAGTCTGTGTGATTAGGGAAGCAAGATGTTAACTATAGTTTGGGAGCAAACAACAATAGAAGGCACATAATAATGGGAGACAGGGCTAATTCATTGTGTGTTAAAGCAGAAGTAATGTGGCAACTGTCACCTGGTCTAATGAAATTTTAGAAGCACAAACAGACCCAGACAAACAGATACCCAAAGGGATGTCTGAGTTTTAGAGCTCAAAACTGTGCCTCCTAAGATGTCTGAGTCCAGACTGAAAAAGCTTTTCCAAGTTTTAGTATGCAAAGGAGACAGACAAGCCATGAAGAGAATATTTCTGGAACTGGATTTATATAAAATTTAAGAGTAACTAGGTGTCAAAGTAGGTAATAAGTGACAAACATTTAAAAATTGTAAATTTGTTAAGGGAAGAAATAGCACTCAGGACTACTCTGATTAAGTAGGGAAAACCGTGATTTGCAAAGAGGCTTATATGGTAATTTTTCCTTCTTATTTTATTTTGTATTGTGTTATAAATTCATACAGACATCACTTCATACTAAGTAGAAAGTATTTGGTACAAACTTTTGCTAAGGCATTTTAGAAAAACATTTTTTAAAAACATGATAAATGGAATAGTTTTTAAAGAAATAAAGAACAACCAGGTTATGGTAGTGTATGTGTAATCCCAGGACTTGGGAGGCTGAGGCAAGAGAATTTCTATGAGTGTGAGGCCAGCCTGGGCTACACAGTGAGTTTCAGGTCACCTTGAACTGTAAAGAAGCATGTCCCTATGTAAAAAAAAAAAAAATCAAACCAACCAACCAAACAAACAAAAAATGGTAAAGAACATGTTAGTTTAGGATATTTATAATAGAGTCAAACAACTAATAAATACATATTTCAAAAAGATTTCTTGAGGAGTAAGATTTCAGTAGAGCCCTTAAGGTTTGCACAAATGCAAGTGCATGTACACAAACATGCACACACAAAGATATACATACTAAAATTAATTAAAACAGAGAATTTATTACTAAGGATATTATAAAACAGAGTTACAAATACATATTTCACTTTTCCAACTGCTTTAAAACATGTCAAAGAAATTTCTTAGGGAAGTTCCAATGAGAGGACCCCCATATACTACTCATGTGTCTTTCACCTACTTCAACCAGTTTCTGGCCTGTTGTCATATTAGTCTTTTTTCTATGTTTACATGTGTGTGCATCATCTCATATATATATATATGTAATTGCTTTTGTCTATTTGAGTTACTCACAGACCATGAGAAGATACTTTATATGTATTTTCAATAAATGACATTTTCCTATATAAATGAAAAATGTAATTATATTCATGACATGCATTACTGATATCCAACACAATTTATAATCTTTGCCATTTGTCTCCTAAGTGTCCTAGAAAAAATGCTGGTTATATTGGGTCAGTTTTGTTTTTTTCAAGTTATGAGCCATTCACAGTTCTTTGTCTCTGTCTACCAGAAGTAATTCTGCAATCTTGTTTGATTTTCCCATCATTGAAATTGTGGAAAAGACTATGGCAGCTTTCTACTCTGTTCCTCAGTTTGAATGTATCTGGTTATTCCTTCATTAAACTTAGGTTAAACATTATTAAAAAGAATATAAACAAGACAGTGTCTTCTCCTTCTAAAGTGTATCATATTATAAAGAACATGAACTCAGACTATCTTCTACTGGAGCTGTGAAGTTTAATATACATGTGTGTGTGTGTGTGTGTGTGTGTGTGCGCGTGTGTAATTTTTTGGGGGTACTGGGGGTCGAACACACGACTTTGTGCCTGCCAGACAGGTGCTGTGCCACTGAACAATATCCTTGGCCTTAAATTGCTGGTTAATACAATATCTACCAGATTTTGTCATTTAAAGGTATTTTTCCTTTCTATTTTGAAGAAAATAGTAATGTGATACTTTGAGACCATAAGCTGTTTTGAAAAGTCTATGAATTTTAGCATCAATCGGTAACTGTTGCCTGGGCTATTTTCTACAATTGTTGCAAATAAAGGTGATTTACTTTTTTTCATTATTGTTTCTACATTTATTAGCTGGAATTTTAAAAAGAATATGTTTCCTTCTTTCTTTCTAATTTCTTTTAAGTATCAGTGTGAACTCATGGATTACTCTTTTTAATTCACTGTATTATTACCCATTTCTATTATTAATTATTTTGATACTCAAACATTAACGACCTATTTCAAAACAGAAGTCACTATCATTTCCAAGAGTAAAACCCTACTAGAGCTGGGTGTGGTACTACACTCCTACAATCTCAGCACTTGGGAGGTTGAGGCAGGCAGATTACTGCAAGTTTGAGACCAGCCTGGCCTACAAAGTGAGCCCAAGGCCAGTCTGAAACACATAGCAAGACGCTGTCTCAAAAAGACAAAAAAAATCCTACTAGAATCAGTCCATCTAAATTCAGGCATAAAATAATGAAAGTAATTATTAGCATTATCATTTATAATGATTTTGAGTATTTTTTCAAATTCAAAGCAATATAAACATAATGAACTAATATTAGAAAGGCAAATGATAAAATCATTTAATATGAAATCTAAAACAATCTGCTCAGAAATTATAGAGTATGTTTAATAAATTTTTCACATATAAGTTGAATATCCTAAAGTAATACCACCAAGTAGTAAGTAGCTAGAACACAAAAAAGGCAAGATAATTTATTTCAAACTAAGTTAAACCTACATTATTTAGAGTGTAATATATTTAGAAATGCATCTTTATGATGACAACCATTAAACTTAGTTGGGAGATATAAACCATGACTTGAAAATGTCATGTTCTTGAATATGGGGCTACAGTAATATAAAATTTTTTTCAGTTAAACATAAGTATTAAACCTATTCATTTCCATTCCGTTCTAAGATACTATTTAAATGATAGTGAATATATGGCTTGATTAAAGATAACCTGAGATACCTGAATGAAAGAAAGAAGAAGGCAGATGGGTTAGTGAAGACAGAGAGGAAAGTGTAAAGGGAGAGCTGGGAGAGGGAGAGAAAGAAGGGAGGAGAAAGATATGAGGGAAGAAGAAAAAAAAAAAAAGAGGAAAGGAGAGGGTGTGACAAGAAAGACCAAGAAGAAGCGAAGCAACTCTACTGTAGAACCCCAGAAAATGGCTATGGTGCTCTAAAGGATCACATTAAATGGAAGATTTCATAGCCAGTCATGGCTTCCTCTATCTGTTGCCTAAGTTACTCTCTGGAGACAAGATGTATTATTTCCACAAGGCTGAATCACAGTGGTTTTGGATTCAGAGATGTCAAGAAGAGCTGAGGGGAGGGCAAGGGCCTTGTACAACAAATGGAATTAAACAATGGTTTATGATACCACCATTCAAGAAAACAAATCCCTAAAGAACAAAATGATATATCAAAAACAACAAAACAGCATAAATTTAGAAAAAAGAAGGTTAAAAGATAAAGTTGAAAAAATATCTCAAAAGGTGTAACAAAATGAAAGAAAAATGAACAATAGGATGAAAAAATAAAGACAATTAGAGGATGTTATCATGGTTTAAATTTGAAATGTCCTTCAAAAGTGTTCAGAGATGGGGCTAACTGAAGTTGACTGCATCATGTTTCCTACATTTATCAGTGGATTAGTCAATTGACCATTAGCTGACTATGCTGTTTGGAATAATCAAATAGTGGGGCCTGGTCAGAATAGGAAGGTACTGAGGAAGCATGACCTGGATGCCTGACAAGGAAGGGTATAATCTTTTTTCTAGCCCCTCCCTTCTCTTTTCTCTCTCTGTGCATCCTAACACGATAACTTGACTACATTTTCTTGGCCAGGCCCATTAACTGTAGCACTTAAAACCTGGAGATAGTGGACTATGCACTAAAACCAGTGGTACTGTGAGCCAAAATAAGCCTCTCCTCTTATACAAGTCAAGTGTGAGATATTTTCTCCCAGTGATGAGAAAGTCAATTATTATAGAGGACCAATCTAAGAGGATCAAAATCCAAACAACTGTGAAAAAGATGTGCAACAGCATCATCCACAACACAAATAGGAGAAAAAAATTACAAAGAAATAACATGAAGAATTTCCAAGTATGTGTGATACCAAGGCCAAAATATGAAAACTGAAAAGTATGTTGTATTATTAAGAAACTGTAGCACACTAAATTAAGAGGAGCTTCCAGAATTTTCTCACTATTAGACAGAGTGCTCTTATGAAGAATATGAGAATGTGAAAGATATTGGCTGGTCTTTATACATCAATTCTAGAATCTAAAAATAATATATTTTAAAATTCTGAAGTAGGCCCAGTAACTTCCAGGTAGCAGGGAGCTGCCACGTGTGAGCTGAATTCTGCCACAGAGATCCCTATCTAATTGTGCAGCCGTGGAACACTGCCTGGTAGGCCCCCGCCTAGCATTCCCAAAAGCTGCAGGACCTCTGGTTCCTCACTCCAGTCCTGATTGGGCCCTGCCCAGCAACTTCCAGGTAGAAAGGCATCACCACGAGTGAGGTGAAACCTGCTACAGCAATCCCTACCTAGCTATGCAGCCTTGGGATTCTGTTTGGAACCTGGTAGATCCCTGCCCAGCATCCCTGAACACTGCAGGACCTTTAGGTCATCACTTTGGTCCTGGTTGGGCCCTGTCAAGTATCCTCTAGGTAGCTGGGAGCTAACGCCTGTGAGCTGAAGCCTACAACAGCAATCCCTACCTAGCTGTGCAGTGCCAGGTCTTTGCTTGGAACCTGGTGGTGCCACACTCAGAGACCTCAAGAAGCTGAGGAGCTTTGGTGTGCCATGTGGTGTGAACTGGAAGCTGGCCCAGTATACTCCACATACCACTCAGCCTTACTACACCACTCAGAATCTGGTAGGGCTCTACCCAGTGACCCCAAGCAACTAGGATATTTTGGTGAGCCACGATGGGAGTGCTCAAGGTCCACTCAGTGCATACCACCAATCCAGGGAGACTCTAAGTGCTACTAGAGAACTGAGAAATACAGGAAAATGACAAAACAAAAGAGAAAAATGCAACCTCAAATCTTTGGTCCATCTTGAACAAGCCTAGGAGACATGGACATAGAAGAAAATGTAAGTCATACACCTGAAACTTCTGAAATGATAGCAACTGAATTAAAGAAGCAACTCTATGAAGCTCTAAAGGAACTCAGATCTGAAATAATTTCCCAGGTAAAAGAAGAAATGGTAAATATAACAAAAGAAATGCTGAACACATCTAAAGAAGATCTAGTTAAAAAAAAATTGAGGAGCACTGCAAACAGATGGAAGTCTTGCATGAACAACATAAGAAAACAATAGAATATGTGAAACAGATTCAAGGACACATCCAGGAAATCAAAAATTCTATTGAAAGCTGGCAAAACTGCATGAATGAATGTGAAGATAGACTTTCAGACCTAGAAGACAAGAATGCAGTTGGTGAACAAGAAAGGTCTGTTAAAAATAACAAGGAACCATGAAATAACAATTCAACAGCTGTAAGATGATGCAAAGAAAAATAAAATAAGATTGATTTATGTAAATGAAAAAAAAGGTGACAAAACAAATGATATCAAAAGACAGAAATAATAACAGAAAATTTCCCAAACATGGGAAGGGAAACTGATATATAGATAAGTGAAGCATACAGAACTCCAATTAGCCATAACCAAAAATAAATCTACACCCAGATATATAATAATCAACATCCTAGAAATTCAACAAAGAGAATATTAAAAGCCGTTAGAGAAAAGTGACAGATCACCTATAAAGAATCACAGCAGACTTCTCAACACAAAAAATAAAGTCAAGAAGAGCATGGAGTGAAGTATTTGAAATTGTAAAGGAAAATAACTTCCAACCCAAGTTGATGTACCCTGCAAAATGTTAAAATTGATGGAAGAAATAAGATACTTCTACAACAAAAAACAGTTGAAGAATTTCATGACCACTGAACTGACCCTGCAAAGAATACTGAAAGATATTCTAGGCAGACATAAAAACAACTACATCTCCGAGAACACCAACAGAAAAATCCTTTAAGTAAGGTAGACAGTTAAAGAGAGGGGAAAGGTAAAGAACCAACAGCAGAAAGATAACATGACAAAAATAAGCCAATATATATGTTATAACCATTAATGTAAATGGTCCGGTTTGACCACTAAATGAAACAGACTGGCAGAATGGATCAAGAAACAACATCAACCCATACAAGAAACCCATCTAACCCAAAAGGAAATTCATATACTGAAAATCAAAGGATGGAAAATAATACTTCATGCAACAAGAATTCAAAAAAAAAGCAGGGGTAGCTGTACTGTTTGCAGACAATGTGAACTTCAAAACAAGAATGATCAGAAGAGATAAAGAAGGTCACTACGTACTAGTTAGGGGAAAATGTCAAGAGGAAGAGACAGCAATCCTAAATATATATGGGAGTATCCAGCTATATAAAACTAATATTAATAGAAATGAAAAATCAAATAAGCAGTAACACAATTATAATGGGAGACTTTAACACCGCTTTGATACAGAGACAGATCAACTAGACAGAAAGTCAGCAAAGAATTAACAGAGTTGAATCAAACTTGTGAAAAAATGGACTTAGTAGATGCATACAGTGTTTTACCCAAAAACATCAGCATATACATTCTTCTCAGCTACACACAGCACATTATCTGAAAAAGACCATATACTACCCCATAGAACATGCTTAAGTAAATGCAAAAGAATTGAAATTATCCCATGCATATTATTTGAACATAGTGCTATAAAATTGGAAATTAATGAAAAAAGAAACTGCAAAAAGTCCATAAATACATGGAAATTAAACAATATACTCCTGAACAATCAATGGGTCATAGAAGAAATTGAAGAGGGCCAGGGATTTAGCTCAGAGGCAATAAGCATCTGCTGCCTGGCAAGCATGAGGTCACAAGTTTGATCACTGGTACCAAAAAAAAAGTAAATTAAAGAAGAAATTAAACTATATCCACAAGTAAATGAAAATACAAAATACACCTTACCGGAACCTGTGGGATACAATGAAAGCAGTCCTTAAAGAGAAATTTATTGTGGTGAACTCCCACATCAGGAAAACAGAATGAAACCAAAATAAACAACCAGATGCTATACCTCAACCATCTAGAAAAAGAGCAAGACAAACTCAAAGCCAAAAGAAGGGATGAAATTATAAAGATCAGAGCAGAAATCAACACAATAGAGACTAAGAAAACAATACAAAGAATTAACGAATCAAAGAGTTGGTTCTTTGAAAGAATAAATAACATTGATAAGCCTCTAGCCAACTTTATTAAAAAAGGAAAGAAAAAAACCTCAAATTCAGGCAATAAGGAATGAAAAGGGTGAAATCACTACAGACCCTTTGGAAATACAGAAGATCACCTATATCTACTTTGAAAAACTTTACTCTCGTAAGTTTGATAACATAGAAGAAATGGACAGATTCCTAGAAACATGTGAAATACTAAAGTTGGGTCAAGAAGATGTAAAACTGCTGAATAACCCAATTTCTATTAATGAAATTGAAAATGTAATTAAATCCTTACCAACAAAGAGCCCACGCCCAGATAGATTCATTGCGGAATTCTACAAAAAATCTAAAGACAACTTAATGACGACATTTCTCAAACTCTTCAATGAAATTGAAAGGGAAGCAATTCTTCCTAACTCATTCCTGGAAGCAAATATTACTATACTACAAAAACCTGAGAAAGACCCAAACAAAAAAGAACTACAGGCCAATCTCCCTAATGAACATAGATGCAAAAATTCTCAATAACATACTGGCAAACAGAATGCAGCAAATCATCAAGAAGATTATATACCATGACCAAGTGGGATTCATCCCAAGAACACAGGGATGATTCAACACATGCAAATCAATAAGCATAATACAACATATCAATAGAGCCAAAGATAAAAATCACATGATCATCTCAATAGATGCAAAAAAGCTTTTGATAAAGTCCAACACTCATTCATGATAAGAACCCTATGGAAAATTGGAACAGACGTTCTTTTCCTCAATCTGATAAAAGCCATCTATAACAAATCAACATCCAGCATCACATTAAACGGTCAAAAACTGAAAGCTTTCATTCTGAACTCAGGTACAAGACAAGGCTGTCTACTATCACCACTGCTATTAAATATAATGCTGGAAATATTAGCCAGAGCAATTACACAAAAGAGAGAAATAAAAGGAATAAAGATAGGAAAGGAAGAAGTTAAACTATCATTATTTGCAAATGACATAATACTCTATATAGAAGACCCCCAATACTCCATTGAGAGATTTCTAGATATAATAATCAAATTCAATAATGTACCTGGATATAAAGTCAACACTCAAAAATCAATAGCATTCCTGTACACAAACAACAAACTCACTGAGGGAAATAAGAGAAACCACACCCTTCACAGTAGCATTCAAAAAAATGAAATACTTAGGAATCAATCTAACAAAGGAAGTAAAAGATCTATTCAGTGAAAATTACAGTATTCTGAAAAAAGATATTGAAGAGGATCTCAGAAGATGGAAAGACATTCCTTGTTCATGGATAGGAAGAACAAACATTGTGAAAGTGGCCATTCTCCCAAAACTGTTGTACAGATTTAATGCAACTCCAATCAAAATACCATCAGCATACCTAACACATCTAGAGAAATCATTCCTAAAATTCATCTGGAACCAGACGAGATCTAGAATAGCAAAGGCAATTCTGGGCTACAAAGGCAAGGCAGGAGGTATCACAATCCCTGACTTGCAGTTGTACTACAAAGCTAATGTGATAAAATTAGCATGGTAGTGAAATAAAAACAGACCTGAAGATCAATGGAAAGACTAGAAGATAGAACCACAACTACAAACACACTCAGCCACCTTATCTTTGACAAAGGGGCCAAACATGTTCACTGGAAGAGAGAAAGTCTCTTTAACAACTGGTGCAGGAAAAACTGCTTTCCATAAGTAGAAAACTAAAACTAAATCCATGTCTATCACCATGCACTAAAGTCAAAATGGATCAAGGATCTAAATATTACAACATAAAACACTAAGTCTATAGAAAGACAAAGTAGGTAGAAATCTTAAACACATAGGGGTTGGCAGAGAATTCATGAACAGAAATCAAACTGCACAAGAAATACTTCCCAGAATCAACAACAGGGATCTCATCTTACTAAAACATTTTTCATGTCAAAAGAAATCTCCAATGGAGTGAAAAGAAAACCCATGAATTGGGAAAAAATCTTAGCCAACTGTCCTTTAGACAAAGGACTTCTGTCTAAAACATATAAAGAATTAAAAAAAATCATGCCCCTAAAATTCAAAGACGTAATCCAAAAACATTCGCCATCATTGGTCGTTAGAGAAATGCAAATTAAAACCACACTGAGATTCTATCTCACACTAGAAAGAATAGCCAGGTTCAAGAAAACCACCATTAACAAATGCTGGAGATGCTGTGGAGAAAAGGGAACACTTCGGCACTGTTGCTAAGAGTGTAGAGTGGTGCAACCCCTGTGAAATTCAGTGTGGAGGTTCCTCAAAAAGCTGGGATTGGAGGTCCTATTTGACCCAGCTATTCCATTTCTGGGCATATTCCCAAAAGAACTGAAAATATCTTATCATAGTGATATATTTGCACCCATGTTGATAACAGCACAATTTGTAATAGCTAAATCTTGGAAACAACCCAAATGCCCATCAACTGAGGAATGGATAAAAAAGATGTGGTATTTTTAGGCAATGGAATACTATTTAACTATAAAGAAAGACCACATTGAGGCTTTTATCAGTAAATGGATGTGATTTGAGACTATATTCATAAGTGAAATAAATCAAACTGACATGTGTAAATACCATATTGTCTCCCTTGTGTAAGAAACTGAAAGAGTAAATAAGATACAAAATCTTCAATAAATATTGTGAAAGTGTAAGAAACTGCTCAAAGTGGAAAAAATAACTCAGAGAAAAAGAGAAAAGAAGGAAGAGAAATGAAATAAGATATAAATTCATATATATATATATATATATATACACATTAAGATTACTAAGATGATTGTCCTACTAATTCTATTAGTTCTTGGAACAAAACAGATAACAGCCATAGGATTAGATCAATTTTGCATGACTATATCTGGTAATTCAAATAAGACTTATGAAGATAATTATGCAAAACAACATAAATTGTTATGTTCTTACCCCTTTGTTTTGAAAGCCTACATTGTTATTGTTTTGGGCTCTTAGATACAGTTATTTATTTGTTGTTTTGTTTTTTCCTCTCATAGAGAAAGGATAGATATACATATATATGTTAATACATGCCTAGAACTTCAGCTAAAGAGCTTATAAGAATTGCTTTTAGTATGTGTAATGATATGAATAATTACACTGAAGAAAACAAGGCACAGTCGACTGATGATTTCCTATCATTCTGATTCAGAAGCCACTGATGATTTCTTATCATTCTGATTCAAAAGCCAATAATGCTTTTAGTTTTGGTTTTGATTGGTTTTAATCTGTTTTCAATTATTTGATTTCAATATGTATGAATATATGGAAAGCTATTTTGAAAAAAACACTAGACATTATGGTAGCCATTATTGATTTCCCAGTGTCTTGTCTTGAAAACCCTTAACACTCTCATTCTTATGTTTTGATTGCTTTTATATTATTTTGAGGTGTATTAAGTTTTTGTGTATGAAGGTATGGACAACTATTTTGAATAAGAAACATTATGGTAACCACTGTTGACTTCCTGCTGTCTTTTTCTTAAATCCTGTGTTATTTGCATTGTTTTACTCTGCTCTACTTTGTTCTGTTTTATTATCTTTAAAATAATAAAAAAATAAAATAAAATTCTGAAGTAAATATGAGAACCAACAAACAGAATTAATGCATATTACTTTGTATTCCTAGGAATATTTCCTACTAATATTCACAGAATAGTTTTAAGTCATTAAATTGTTCTAAGAATTAAATGTAACATTTTTTGTAAAGCAACATGAAGGTACTTGATAAATTAATTTGTCATAATTATATTTAGAGATATAATTTTTGTCATTTTAATTGATGTAGTATTCAGTATGTGAACATTTAAATAATTGCTGAAAATATGATTTAAGAATATAGACTATAATGTCATCAAATTGGTAATGACAATGGCATGCATAAACATGGAAAAATACTTTTAAAATGTAAAGGAAAAGGAAGATTATATGACTATGCATTAGAATTTTTAAAAAATCTGCAAAAATGAAAATATGTTGACAATTGGCACTGTAAATTATTACATGTCTTATTTAAGAATTGTATGGCTTGCTATGTATTTTTTAAAAATATGCTATGTATTTTCAACAATGTTTAGATAATTAGAAAAATAAGTGAAAAGAGGGCTGAGGATATAGGGCCAGGGTTTTAGCTCAGCGGCACAAGCAGTGCGAGGTCATGAGTAGATCCTCAATACCAAAAAAAAACAAACAGAAAAAAGTAAATATTTCAAAAATTACATAAAATTTCTTTTCCAAGACATATTACTTTTAATCCTCATAAAAAAACAAAGCTTAATTGAGGTATAATTAATATACACAAAATTAAACATTTCTAATATAAACCCTTTGATGAGTTTGATACTGCTAATGATTTGAGAATGTTATATAATCAGTTTTTAAATTTTCTTATTTGTATATTTTAGTTTGTAGTCATTTTCTCCTCCACAGCTTACAATTAAGTTTCCTGTCATAAATACACTTCAAAGATACCACTTAAATTTCTATTTAGCATTTTATTAGATGGATAGTTCGCATTTCCCTGAAGCCATGCTTTTATTGTGAGGCGATTACATACTTCCAATACTCTAATTTTCTATAAGAGATGCAATGACCACTATAATGGGTAAATCTCTCTATACCTTTAATTATTTTTATAAATTCTTGGAAGTGAGATTTACATCTCACGAATATAAACATTTTAACAATTTGATATATTGCTACATTGATCTGTATAGGAGCTATAACAGTATTCTTGCCAGTAAAAGCTAAACACATTTGAATTCTTGAGTGCTTATCACTATTGGCTTTCAAATTCTGTTTTACCCTTTTCTATTGTAAAAAGAAAAAATTATTTTATCAGCATTACCAGTAAGTTTGATTATACTTTTCCCATAATACATTTCCTCTTTAGGAAGTGTTTCTGTCGTTTGTTGAGCTGCTGCTTCAGGCATAAGTTCTGAATTGATTTGGATTTTGGTCTTGGTTTTGGAATTTACAAGCTATATAATGACCTTCTATTTTTTATAACATAAGTAAAATAACTAAAATACTGGATAGAGTAGTTAAAATATATATATTTTTTGAACAGGGTCTTGCTATGTAGTTCATGTTGGTCTTGAACTATGTAGTCCAGGCTAGTCTTGGGAGGCCCTGCTTCAGCCTCCAAAGTATTGGGATTACAGGTGTGTGTCACTATACTTGGATAAAAAACACAACTCTTACATGTACCTATAAATCAACAAAAAAAGTAAGGAATACTGATCACAAGATTTAATTCAAGACTGGCATTCAGAATGGCAAATCAATAAATTATTATTATTCTATCTTGAGAATATTTGCTAAATAATTTGAACTTGGGAATTAATTTTGTTGCCTCAAAAGGTAAAATGTTCAAAATCCAACTCTCTATAATACTGGGAAAGAAATGAGAAACAGTGTAATAGTGAACTAGACACAACAATGTTGATCATGATAATAATACAAAACATTGAGATTCTTGTATTCTAGTTGACTCAAAGACATTAATTTATTCCTAACAAAAACTATTTTAAAAGCACCATTATAATCCTCATATCAAATCACTGAAGTGAAGAAAGGTTAAGTAATTTGTTCAAGATTAGTATTAGTACCAAAATGCAAATTCTGACAATACATCTAGAGACCAGGCACACACTATACTATCCCTCTCTCCTGACCTCTGCCTCAGGCTCTTTGCCCTATAAAAAGTGCAAGGAAAATTGCCTGTCCAAAAGTTTGGCAGTGGCTGGAAGAAGAAAAAGTCTTTTCTGGGAATTTAAAACTAGAAGGTAGCCTTCACTGAATTGTTACAGCTTATTAAGGACACAATTATGTCAGAATTCAAAGTGCTCCAAAATTGATACTATTGCACTAATATTGTTCTCAGGAAGCTGACAGACACAAATATTTTCTTGAAAAATCCACTTTCAGTCAGGTGTGGTGATGCACACTTGTAATCCTAGCATTTAAAAGGTTCAGGCAGGAGGATCATTGCAAGGTTGAGACCAGTTTTGGCTACAAAGTGAGCTCAAGGCCAGCCTGAACTACATATCAAGACCTTGTCTCAAAAAAGCAAAAATAAATAAATAAATAAATAAATAAATAAATAAATAAATAAAATCACAGTTACCACATTATTTTCACACTTAAAGTATAAAGAAATCAGTTCTAAATAGGAAAAATAGTTTTTATAAGATCTAAAATGTACAATAGATATTGTGAACTGGGAACAAACTGTTCAAAAGAAGAGAAATTGTGATGGGGAAGGAGAAAGGAAGGAAAGGAAAAGAATATATATATATATATATATATATATATATATACACACACATGTGACTGTCATATATATATATGACAGTTAGATAGTTTCTCTTAGTTCATTCAAAAAAAGACTTGTGCTAATATTATTTGGACAATATTTCTTGTTTTTTTGGACAATATATCTTGTACTCTGAGTAACTACTATCAAGATAATAATATGTAATGTATTAATTATTGTTACTCTCCGATATTTTGAAAGTCTGCTTTAATTTTTATTTCTTCTCTTTAAAATAACAAAAAAAAACCACAAAATACAAAAACTATCACACAAATTCATTGAAAAATAGGACATAATATGTGAATTATACATATGGCAGAATTCTAAAAAGTTAGCAAGTATTAGAATTATATATATACAATATAAACATACTTCATATATTTAAAGAATAATTGGTGCTAAAAAAAAGGGACAACTGAATTTTTAAAAATGCAAAGTATGACCTTAAAACACACATGTATGTGTGCACGCACACACACACACACATACACAATCAGTGAATAGGCTAAATGGTAGCTTCAAGGTAGCTATAAAGAGAATTAAAGTATTGGCAAGGGAAAGTGGGAAACTACACCAAATACAGAACTGAGAGGTAAATGATGTGAAAATATCAATCATATACCTAAATTAGAATCCTAGCAAAAAAATAAGCAAGTAGATATTATATTAGAAGAGAGGTAGACTGCAAATTTTCCAAAAATGATGAAAAATCACAATTCAAATGTAAGAATTCCAGAATTCCTGGTAGAACAGGTCTCTTATTCCAGCACACTGAGGGGTGAAGGCAGGGTACTTGCAAGTTTGAGCCAGCCTAGGGAATTTAGGAGGTTAGCTAGATCCTATTTCAAGATAAAAAATTTTAAAAGGGCAAGGAAAAGGCTCTGCGTTCAATCTCCCAGAAAGAAAAAGAGATGAAGGGAGGGAGAAGGGAGGCATGGATGGAGGGAGGGAAGATGATTGAACAGTAGAGAATTCCAATGAATCCTAACAAAATTAAAAAAAAAAAAAAGAATCGACATACAATAGTGAAATGCAGAAAAAAATCAGAGAAAAAGACAAGGCTTCAAAAGTAAACATTCAGAAGGCTGACAGATTATATTCAAAGGAGTGAAAGACTAGTAACTGAATTCTTAAAAGAAATAAAAGTCAGAAGATAGTGAAATTAACAACTCAACACACTAAAAGAAGTTCACTCACATCCTTTGATTCTATACCCAGAAAAAATAAATTCAAAGAATGACAATGAAACAAAAATGTTTAATGATAAACTTTAGACTGATAGACTTTATTAATTTAATAACCTCACTGAATATGTTTTCTGGCAAAAAAAAAAGAGTATAGAAGGAAGATATGAAATGCTAGAAGAAAGATGGAGAATAAAGTTGTTAATATGTGGGAGAATATGTCATATTATAGGACAATTATGAGTATTTTTATGTAATTAAATATGATAGAATTCAAATCATAGAAAAATTAGGAAAGGGTAGTCAGATAAAATGTTCTGTTCTAAAGACTTTTGTAGGTAGGTTATACATAAACTGAAAAGGGCAGAAAACAACATTCTTAAGATGAGCAACTAATAAGAATGTATAAATTTATAATAAGAAACTAAAAAACATGAATATATGAAAGGAAAGCAATAAAGAAAAAGAAATGTTGATGAAACTAACAAAATTAAGTGCTAGATATAAACCAAAATTGTCAAGTTTGTATTTTTAAAAAATTTGCTTTACTAGAAATACAGGCAACCATTTTTTGATAAAAGATTTCATTTATCAGAAATATGTAAATTTCCAAGGAGTATGCAACTAATCTCAAAACATACAGCACAAACTTTAACTAAAATGAAATAAATACCCACAAGTGGGATATTTTTCATATAACTAAGTAACAGAAAACTGAATACAATTCCATGAGAACAGAAAAGACACAAACAATAATTATCCCCATCTAATGGATACATCTATCTATAATTGAATCAATAGTTGCAGAATTCACATTATTTTTAAGATATTTGCAAAATGAGATATATTCAGAATTGGATCATAGGCCAAAAGGTAAAGGTTAAAATTTCCAAATAATTAACTGAAAAATCATATATTCTAGAAAGATTAAATTAGATTTTAAATACAAAATGATAACCAGAAATAATCCCATTGCTTGGAAGTAACTCTACATAAATCAGAGTATAAAAACATTCAAAACTAAATAAGAGCCATGATCTTAATATGATTTTCTGCTATACTGAAAAAGCAACATTTCATGAAAATTTTATAACGCTAAATCACTAGTGTGAGAAAATGAAAATTAGCTGATTTTCAAAAAATGAAAAACAATAAATGATAAAATAATTTTTACAACTGCAATAAAATAAATTTGATAACTGCAATAAAATAAACTTCAAAAACTCGGAGGAAAAAATAAGAAATAAATGATCTTGAAAACAAAAATAAAATAGAAGTCACAAAACTAAAAATATAATCTGAAATGCCCAAAAAATTAGGAAGACAAGAAATTTCACTAAAAGAAATAGGGCAGATTTAGGGAGCAAGAAGTTAGGCTGATGGAAGGAAAGATGGAAGGAAGGAAGAAAAGGAGCAAGTGAATGGGCATTTTTTGTAAATCACTAATATTACAAACTATATATAAACTACTGATGTTACAGACATTAAATTAATAAAAGGATATTAAACAATTTCATGCCAATATAATTTAAAATATGGACACATGGACATAGTATTAGGAAATATGACAGTGAGATTGTTAAGGTGAAATAGAAAAATCTGAATAACACTGTTAAAATTAATTTAACAGCAAAAAGATCTCCATATATAAATCAAATTCCAGAAAGAGCTGTAAAATTGAAGATCTTTTCTGTTGCTTTTTGAGATAGTGCCTCGTCATGCATTCCAGGCTGGTCATCAACTCACTATGAAGGCTGGTCTCCAGTTCAGTGATCCTCCTGCCTCAGACCTCTGAGGGCTGAAATTACAGGGCTATGCCACCATGCCTGGCTAAAGGCTTTTATTAACCAGCATTGCTTAGTTTTTTTTTTTACTTATAAAATGAACCATTATATTTCATTATATTACTTCATCAGTATGCTATGTCACAATCATGTGAGGACTATTTAATAACTGTACATGAAGGGAATTTATAAAATTTTCTAATACAAATAAAAAATAAATTTTAGATTAAATGAAAAAGTCCGTAACTCTAAATATAGACACCTTCCAAGAATTCACCAGTGTCAAGTTTTCACCATAAGGCAAATCTTACAATCTAGCTACTGGCATTCACTAAATAACTAAGGCCACATTCTTTGTCAAGAGAACTGGCCACAGAATACAACTGCAAATCAAGAATGCAAAATTTTTAATTGCATCTTTTAATTGCATTTTAAGTGCATTTTTTAAAAGAGTTAATAACATGTAAAAACATTACTGACAAGTTATAAAACTTAACGTTAATAATAATCATTGTTGCTGCAAAAGATTAAAGACCCAAAAGACAAAAATAATACTGCAAGATAGGATAAAGAATAATCAGTTATTCAATGTTTTGGGGGAGTTAACCCAAGTTTTTTTTTCTCCTGAAAATCAATCTTTTATGAATCTAATGTTCATAAAATACTAGTAAACCTAGCCATACTCATCTTCCCATCTTATATAACAAAAATCAGGCAGAACATTAGCTGCTAAAACATAAGATAAAAAAAAATAGTCAAGCTTACAGCAGTGTTTTAAGAAAAGGGTGAAGGAGGCAAGGTAGAAGGAGGGAGGAGAGAAATAAAGAGAAAAGGAAAAGAGAGGAACAGGAGAGGGGAGACAGAGGGAGAGACACAAAGACACTGAGACACGGAAAGGCAGAGAGCCACATCAGAAACACACGAAGGATGTTCACAGAAGATAAACATAATCAGAAAACACTTCCTAAAGTGTTTTCTAAGCTGTATACTAAAGACTTCCTAAAGTGATTTCTAAGCTGTATACTAAAGAAGAAATTATAAGTTAGAGGAAAGGAGGAGTAGGAAGAACACTGCAAATCTCATACTTGTACAACCTCATCAGGCATACTACATGGTTTACTGGATTTTATATTTAATGCTAAAGTCAGTCTTAATATGAGTTACATTTTGCAACTATCTCCCAACTCTATCAAAGCTGTATTTATTTTGAAATAAAAGTTCAGCAACTCATTATTTGACTAAAATACAGTACAATAAAATAATAATCCTTCTTGCCTTTGTTTCTTATATACTGATATACCTAGAAATTATAAGAACAAAGCCTGAGAATGCAGAAAGTCAAGAATATCTGTGAAACGGAACAAAGAAAGGGCACTTCATTGAAATTTGAAGTAGAATTTCCAGAACTGTGGTTTTATATATTAATGGGCCACCTTAGCATGCAGCATGTTTTAAGAACATCAATAGGTTGCGTGGCTTCCTGAAAATTCCCTTTGCTAAAGTCAACTCTTGGCTTTTCCTATATCAGTGCCTGGCTTATGGAAGCATTTCTTAAGACTACTACTTCCTTCTTAGCTTTTCTATGATTCTAGAAATATTTACCAATGTGCCATTACATTAAATATTAAGATTTTTTTCAAGGTGCATTATTTTGTTATACTAACTTTGATCTATGTAAAAAATGCAACTCTTCCATTAGAGATGTATTTTGCCTTGAAAAAGAAAAAGCCACTGATGGAAAGCAAAATAATAGAAAGATCATGCAGCATTTAGCAACATAGCCAGAGTTGTATTTGGTAGTTGTACAGTAAAGAAAAACATAACCCACGTAGATAATGCACACTTTATTTACTTCATGGAGATTTGAGGAACTTATTCTAAGGCAACAGTCTGATGTTTTACATAAGTAGTTATATTTCCTTATAGGTCATTTGTCAAATTCTGATTCAAGTTTTACATTTGTCTTTTATTGGAGAGTTGGAATGTTCTGGTCTTGTACAAAATATAGTAACTTATGTTTCTCATACTTTCTTTTGAAGGTTTTTTCGGACATAACAAAAAGTTAAAAAAAAACATATAAAACACACAATATGCCAATAAGCAGACTGTGAGCTCCTAGTAGAGCCAATTCTCTGTTTTTGTAAGTCTTCCTCTAGTCCTACAAATGTGCTATTCAACAATTTGGATTCATATTGACATCTACCTAAGTGGAACAAATAATATGACTCGGAGGGCTCATAAATGTTAAATCAAAATAACTGAGAACCATTGTAGAAATTCTATACATATCAGCACCATTCAATGAACACAGTGCTTGGATTTAGGCAGATGTGTCCTAGAATTCTGCCATGTAATAATAGATAAGCTTCCAGCTGTAGCTTCATCCTCTGTGAAATAAAATAACACATACTCCTCTGAATTTCTGTGAGGACTGAATGAGGTAAAAATAATATGAAGCACCTGACAAAAATAGATGACACTACCATCTTTTCATCTAGATTTTGATCAAAGTACTGGGAGGTCTTTTTCAGGTCACTGACTCTGAAATTTGGCAAAAGTGGATGAAAACAGTACCTGTTTAACCTTTAGCCCAGTTCAACCTTGTTCCCGTTGTGTTTTTTGAGGTAAGAGGAGGACAAGCTAGATCAAAAGAGAGAATTTGATATCCAGACTAGGTAAGTGACTTTTAAAGGTTTCTTTCAATATTATTTTAGGCCTTCCAGGATCACTTTAAAATCAGATGAGTGAGTCAGGCAACAGATTAAGACACTGAAATGAAATTTAAAAAATCTAACTCCATATCTGTGTTAAATACCTATGTATGCATATATATATATATATATATATATATATATATATACACACACACAGAGATTGTTCAACATATTTGTATATGCTCAAATGTATGGGTGCAGATAAGACACATATGAACATATGTAAAATCTTTACTGAGAGACTCCATAGCATTTTCTTTTTTTCTGCCTAACTTTTCCATCAGTGTTTCTCAACCTGGGCTGTATGTTAGAATTACTATGGAAACTGTATTTCTTATTAGTACTGGATGTGTTTTTAATATACAATGATTAATTCATAATGGTGATAGATGTATGTATATACATTATTCTTTTTATTCCCATTTCCATCTCCTTCTTCCCTACGCCCTCCCTCTCAAGATTGCCTTCCCATTTACAAAAGATCAAAAGATCAATTCGGTACTATAGGAGCTTTTTTTTTTTTTAAAGTTTTATTTTGTTTTAGGTACCAGGAATCGAATTCAAGACCTCATGCTTGCCAGGCTGGTGCTGCACTACTGAGCATACAAATTCAACTACCTTATACCTAACTTGACTTGTCCTAAAACAAATCTCTCTTCATTAGTCAGTTAAGCTTTTTAGGTGGTCTCCTATTTGCAGACTCACTCCTCCAATCCCTAATATTCACTGTAACCAGAATGATCTTTCTAAAATGCAAGCATAATCATATTTCTGTCCTCATGTTAATCAAATTTTGTCATGTTACTCTCATGTTACTTACATTTGACTGGTTTTCCTCTGCCTTCTGAATATATTTCTAAAAACCCTAAGACAGTTTATAAAGTCCTTCATGAATATGCCCCTACCTACTCACATTAAACTTTCAGTTTCTGGAAACAGTCATGCTGTTTTCTTTAGGCACTGCCATAAGAATATTATTACTTCAAATAATCTTTCCATCTCCCTCCACGTCTACTTAACTATTTGTTTTCCATGTCTCGATTTAAATGCAATAGTTTCTGAAGAAGTCTTTCCTTAACTGTTGCAATCTATAATAAAGCAGACTTAGTAGTATTTATCAAACATAGCTCCTCTATATTTCTAGCCAGGCTTCCAGTTAGATTGGGGGAATAAAGTTGGTTCCTGGCCAGTAACATGCAGAGGGAAAAGAGCTGAAACCACCTATAGGATTCGGCCTTTAAAATATACTTTGGGATTGCCCATTTCACCCTTCCCTTATTATGGCAATTAAAGAAGCCATAGACTTCCATAAGATGAAGGAGGGCTGGATGCCTACTTGGAACTGGACATAACTTGAGTGAAAAATAAATTCTTTGTATGATAAGTTATGAAGAATTCTGGGTTAATTGTTCACCATAGTTTAGCCTACCATTAATAATAATTCAGAGCTTTAGCTAGCCACTTACACAGAACTTCATCATTTAGCATAATTTATTGGTACTTACCTATCTGTCCTCATAAAACTGTATCTTATGGAAAAGTTTTAGCCCTCTCTTATTCACTGCCTTACTTCTAAAATCTAGCAACACGCTTGAAATATAGAAGGCAATGAAAGCACAGGTGCTACCTGAGTTATGGATCAATATAATCCACATTTATACAGTTCAACTGCCATTATGAACTAATACTACATGTGGTATAATTTATTTGCTAGTATTTTTGTCTTTTCCTTTTTAAAACAGTTATAAATTTTCTTATTTGTATATTAATTTCACATAAGATATATATTTATTACATATTCACCAAAAATCATTTATAATAAGTACATAATATTCCCCTCACATGCAATTACTGTCATAAATTCAATACTGGACATTTAGATAGCTTCCTGCCATAAATTTTAAATACAATATCATTTCTATCCATATTAACTTATATTTGAGCTTCCATATTTTAAATGTTTCATTTTTTGCTACAGTCTTCTTAAAAGCTTTAATATTCTTATCCCACTATGATATGCCTCAGTATGTCTTGAACAGAACAAATACTGGTAATATATATGGTTTATTTTAAAGGAAGCTAGTTATTGTATTATTAAGACATTTGAGCAAACAAAATATAAACCCAATGGTATTACAATTAAAAAGAATTACAATAGCCAGAGATTTAGCTCAGTGGCTTAAGTGCCTGCCTGGCAAGCACAAGGTCGTGAGTTCAATCCCCGGTACAAAAAAAAAACAAAAAAAAAAGAATTACAATAGACAGGCATTAACAGATGATTCATTCCATCACTCCCTCTCCTTCTCCTTCCCTTCTTTTTTCCCTCTTAAATACCTATAAGACAGGTATTTGATTCTAAGAACAACATGAACCAAGGAAAGCACAATGCATGGTGTCAGGAGACCTAGATTCAAACTATAGCCAATAGTTGAGTGGTCATAAGTATATTTTTCTATATTTCTATTATTTTGAGCACATCAATTTCTAAGCCAGGTTGTTTTAACCTCATCTAACTGACATTTTTGCCCAGACAATTCTTTTTTTATTGGGGATTGTCCTTATGCCATAAGGTTATTTAGCACTATCCCTGATCTCTACTTGCTAGATGTCAGTAGAAATACTATGACCACTGCCATCCCCATGATCTACACAGTCAAAAACATTCGCAAACATGACTAAATGTGTTCTATTCAATAACCTTTCCCCATTCAGAATTACTGCTAAGAGAAGGAAGATAAATCCTGTATAGTTCTACAGCTTTGTCATTTTAGCAAATTTTACTCCATTTTTTTTCCAGAATTCCTAACAAATTACCAGATTAAATGTTTATGCTCTGCCTGTTGTTTTCTTTTGCTTCTTTGCTCTCATGTAATTTGCTTTTAAATATTCAAAAGCACATTGAAGGAAAATGAAAAAACTTTAAATATTAAACTGATTATACAAGGTTAACTGACTTCTCTGTGGGTAATTAAAACTTGATATTGGTCTTTTAACTCTTATCAGTATTTCAATTAGTTTTTCTAAAGTCATCTTTTAAAACAAAAAAGGAACCTCAATTTCCTCTTTTTCACATACAATATAGTGTAAAGTGGCTTTCTAGCTCAGAGATCCCAATTAATATTTAACATTTCAAACACTGCACATATGAAATTGCCTCTTCATTCAGAGCATTTTTTCCAAGTCTGTTGCACTTAGAAGAGTCTTTAAAAAAATTCATCTTATAGTAATGGAACTAATTAAAGAATGGGTATTGCACATAGAGATATGTATTATACGGATATAATTTATATTGATAATATAGTATATACTCAAAAACTCTTCATAAATGTGGGATCTAATCATTAAATGTTCCTCACGTTTAGGAGAGGAATAAGTTTTAAGTATCTGAAAATGAGTTCTTCAAAATACACCTTATGGTTCTATATCATTTTAACACTAAGTGAATTGAGTATATTTTTATTTAAAGAAGACTGTATATAAAGATGACTACAACAAATAATGTAAAATATGAAGCAATCAGCTTTCAATAATTTACATAGCAATTATAGTAATTTGTAGATCTTTCAAAATCTAATGTAATGATAGGAAGTAGTTTTTTGGCCCTTTGCTTTTTCTGGTATAAAAAGGATTGAACCCAGAGAATTTTGAACTATATCCCCTTTTAATTTTTTACAGGAGTTCAGAACATTGTCATCAGGACCCTAAACTTGAAATTTTCCTGCCTTAGCCTACCAAGTAGCTGAAATTTTAAGCATCTACCATATGACTGGCTGGAAGTATTTTTTAACATGGGAAAAACTGTTTACTTTTGAGCAATTCTTAAAAAGATATTTATTTATTTATTTATTTATTTATTTATTTATTTGACAGACTGCCACTATGTAGTGCAGACTGGTTCTGAACTAACTTACGTAGCTCAGGCTGACCCTGAACTCATGGTGATTCCCCTGCCTCAGCTTCCCACGTGCTGGAATTACAGATGTGAACTACCATGACCAACCTAAAATATTACTTTAATATTCACTGCGCTCTTTCAGGAATTTGAAGACAAATATTTCTATGACAGACAACATTTTTCTACCTGTTAAATCTAAATTTCTCAGTTGGAATTCAACATTTTGAAGTAATTATGCATATGTTAGGAATAATGTCAACTTTTTAATTATGTTTAGGGAAAACAAGGAATGATCAGAGCAATTTTATTCTTTCATTTATTATTTTTAAACACTAGATTTATGAGGCAGCATTGAGTAGGGAACAAGGTTTGGTTTTAGAATGTAAAACATGGGAATCTGAATCCTTTTTCAGAGCATAGAACCAGTATTAATTACCTTTTCCATTGCTGTGACAGTACTTGACACACCACAAGTTAAAAGAGAAAAGGTTTGATTTAGTTGATGGTTTTGGGAGATTCAATACATGGTCAGCAGGCTCAAAGTAGAGGAAAGCTACCCAGTTTATGGCAATTGGGAAGCATAACTAGACAACAGTGCCAGAGAAAAAGGAAAGAGGACCCATGTGTAGTACCCGAGGTCACCATCCACAGTACTTGGGAGTGTGCCTGACTAATCTGCTAGCAATTTTTTAAAGCAATGAAGTTGACATGTCAGGATTAACACAGTCACAGTTTGTATAGAATCTCAGTGATGTCACTCCTCTTACTTTATGAATAGCAGATTCTATACCATAGTTACTTCTAATACTTTTTACCTGGTTTATGTTGAACATTACAAGAGTTACTTTTTTTTCACTCTCATTAGACCTATAGAAAACTGTTATTTTTCACATTATTCTCATCCAGATTAGAAAAGATAAAGCTTTTTAGTACCAAACCTGATAGGAAAAGCACTACCATTTCAAAATATCAGTGCAGTTGTAACCCTGGAACTGTTGTTCTTTTTTTTTTTTAAATCTACTCTCTGTAGTCATATCATTAAATGTAGTTACATATTATTTTAAGGATATCTATGGAAATTATTTCTCTGAAGTATAGTAGTCTGTGAAGAGGTTTCTGAAGAACTGACATTTAAGCTAAGATCTGAATAACATTTAAGCTAAGACTTGAATAACAATCTACACAATTACTCTAGGTAATTTTTATTACCTAGAATATCCCTCCATTCAATAGAATGGAGGGATAATCAAACTTAAGTCTTTCCAAATGATTTATAATACAAAAAACATTGAAAATAACAATATTCAATAGAATGGAGGGATATTCTAGGTAAAGGCAATAACTTATATAAATATCCTAAAGCAAGAACAAGCTTAGTATGTCAAAAATGGATGCATCAATTTGGATTATTATTGAAGGTGGCCAAATCAATCATTTTGGGGGACCAGGATATATAGCTTGGTGAGTTTTATGCAACAAAAGTGCTTTAGTATGCTTACTTTAAAATACACTACCAGTAAATACAAGTAATATATATTATTATAATTAATCAGTTGGTATTCTATCTATAAAAATAATTTCTCTGCATACAAATAAAAGAACATACTTCCAACTGATCAAATAATGGTATCAGTAGCAAAAGGTATGTTCTAAGAAATTCAAAGTAGGTTAAAAAGAAGTTAGATGCTTGCAAGGCTCTGTGCCTTTTAAGGTCTATCATCTCAGCTCTTTGGACCTCAGTCTCCTGAACAGATGGATGGACACAGTAAATATCTTCAAAAAGTGTTGTGAAGATTAAGACAATAAATATACGCTACCTAGAAACGACTTGTTATTTTGAGTTGTTATACTACCACTAGAAATATCATTCTAGATCAGTCTCCTTTGCTTTTCCAGGTACATTTATCATTCAACCACCAAGCTTTCTAGGTTTTCAAGAAAACTAAATAGGAGCTGGGGATTTAGCTCAGTGGCATTGTGCTTGCCTGCAAGCATGAGGTTCTGAGTTCGGTTACTAGTACTCAAATAAAAACAAACAACCAAACCAAAAAACCCTAAACATTCTAGAAACATTCCAGGTTTTCAAGAAAACTGTTTCCTACACTAAACTGCCATGCCTTCAACTTTTCAATCAGCCTATATCATGTCAATGGTTAATACACTTATACCTAAAAAATGGTCATGAGGCATGGATATGTGTGTGTGAATTCAGATATATATATATAAATTCAGATAAGATCTTACTATGTAGTAAAGGTTGGCCCTTACCTCACTGATAGCCTAGGCTGATTTTGAACTCTTGGCGATCCGCCTTAGCCTCCCAAGTATTGGGACTACAGGTGTGCACTACCACTACACTCAGCTTCTATTTTAAATCAATAAACAAATCAATAAACAAAAATTTATTGGTACTGTTTACTTAAGCCAGGCCTTCACATATGCTAGGATAGTGCTTTATAATTGAGCTACTTCCCAAGCCTTTTTCATTATTTATTTTGAAACAAGGTCTTGCTAACTTGTCAATACTGGCCTAGAAATTGTGATCCTCTTTACTCAACCTCCCAGGCAGAATCTAGTGTTCCAATGTGTCCACAGTTTTCTAATTTTTATTATTTTTTGATCAAAAGCTCAGGAACAAAAAATTAAAAACCCAACTCATCAGACACAACTCAGACAATAGTTTTAAAAATCAAACTTAAGTCTTTCTAAATGATTTATAATACAAAAAACATTGAAAATAACAATATACACTCACAAAGGATTCCCAAAGTGTTTTACAAAACATCAAAGAACTTGCAAGTACCCCCTAAGTGTTTAAGCATCAGTGAAACAAGTATATACCATTCCTATGTGATTATTTTTTAAGTAGAGACAATTGTTTCCATGGATAATTTCTAGGATGCTTAAAAGAACTCTATCAATCTATATATTATGACTACGCACATAAGATAGAGACTGAGAGATGATTTATAGAAAAAAAGGGCTCATTGGGAAAATTGTATAAAAATTGATTGTCATAGAAACTATTATCTCGAAGAAAATGAAAGGTCATGATAAAGATGAAACTAGTTTTTCTAACTTTTTGGCAGTGGTATTCCAATATGTTTTCTTTTCCACCTCAGATTCTTATGGCATTGTCATGTACTTCTTCTGGCATTATCATGTACTTCTGATTTTCTTTTTCCTCGTTATTAGCAGTAAAAGTCATCAGCCTTCCTTGCAAAAGGAAGAGAGACACAGAGATGGAGGTGATTAAAAGTTAATCGTAAGATAGTAAAGAAACAGGAACATAGTTGCATTTATTTCCAAGTAGGTGCCAAAACTACAGGTAGTATAAGCAGTAAGGGATTTAGGGAAGGCAGTTCCTAGGATCTAAAGAAAACAATTAAAATAATAGTGAAGTTAGAAGGTGCCAAATCCCATTTTTACCCCAAATCCTGTTAGATGAGCTTAGATGTATCATGAGCCTACTAGAACTCCTACTGTCATTACATTAAGAAAAAGAGTATCAGAAGTCTTGTGAAGGCTGCAGTAGGGATATGCTTATGTAGAAGTGAAAATGGATATAAATCAAATGTGTTTTCAGAGGTTTGTGTATAGCTCAGTGGTACAGTGCTTGTCTAGCCTGCAAAAGGTACAAATTTCCAGAACTTCAAATAAAACAAAGTTTTCCTTAAAAACACCCTTGTATTATTAGATTACTAATGATCTATAGTATCTCTCACCAGAAACCTCTGAGGCAATGGAGTTTTCAGAAGCTCTATCTCTGTACTTTAGAAAAGTAATATAGCACACATACTGCAGGGGATATAACATCCATAGTATGACTTTGGTAGCAGAGGAAAATCAAGTAATAGTTCTGCACTGAAATATAATAGCAATCATATATTTAAAAATATCAAGTTTAAAATCAGCCTAACAAAAATTTAGCTCTGGATTTGACATCAAAGGAACTTATTTCAAAATCAGATTTTGCTGTGTGAACTAGATATATATTTACTGAATTTTTCTTAATAAAAATATGGACTTGTTCCACTCCCAACATTATGCAATTAAAATGTTAGATTAGGAAAAATGGACATTTATGTCGACATTTGTAAATTTTATCCTATTCTCTCAAAATCCTTTCATGGATGATTCACGTTATCTTTAAAAACAAATTTGGCAGCTTCCTAACTGCTTAGAGACAAACTCTTTTAAAGTCCTGGAAATCAGTAATTGCTCTGGTGCCCAACGATTCTTAATAAGAGAGAGAGAGAGAGAGAGAGAGAGAGAGAGAGAGGGAGAGAGAAACACTAAGCTGCGCCTAGACCTATTTTAAAAAGCAGGGTTGAAAATTTGAGACCGAGATTAATCTCTTTACCACACTCACCAATAATTATCATTAATAACAGTAATAGTAATGTGGGAGCCTTGCTTTATACCAGGTCCCAACAAAACCCATCATACCTTGTTTCTTCATAATCAAGCAGAATGTTCTGCAGCTGGGCAGTATTGCTGCGCCCCAGCCCTCATTTCAGTGGTCATGACCTATTATATTATTTGGAAGATCCATACTTATGCAGCAGAAAGAATGCTATCTCTGAGTCAATTTACTTCCTCCTTCCCACTGACTTTTTTGGTGCCAGGTTCTCACTTACTTGTTGGAATTAACTCACTTCATCTTTCATAGAATTCTGATTTCAAATTAGATTCCATTTTCTACTGTTTAAGAAATAAGGGGGGAAAGGATAATAAGAAAATATTATTAGTCAAATATACGTTGGGGAGCAGACTGCTTAAAATATATGGAAAAAAATTTCCAAAAAAATCATCCATTGCTAAAAGACAATGGCAAAATATTATATAAATAGTAAGGAGATACCCTGTATTTATGAAATTGGCTTTTCCCTCAAAAGATTTCATGGTAATATATTTTTCAACATCAAGACAAGTTAAAAAAAAAGAAAAGGAGGAGGAGAAAAAACAAAATTGGAATAATGAATTGGAATAATGCTTAAAAGTATATGATATTCATATATTGAAGATTAATTACTTAGCCCTAAGAAAAGTATACTATATTTAAAATATTTTTTGTTACTGAGACAAAGATCTTAATAGGTTCAAGATCAATGTAACAGTGCTAAAAAATCTACTCGGAAATAATGAGTTAGAAATCAATAAATACTGTAAGAAAACTGTTAAGAGGCAATAAATTGGGATAAACATATCCAATTGTTTTATTATTTGTCATAATTGTTTTTATTATTTCTCATATTGTTTTATTTCTTTGATGACTACCATAATACAATTTTTAATATATCCTTATTGGTAGAATATTTTAAATTCCACTTAGGCAGAATTTTATAATCCTACTGTAAAGATAAATCTAGTCTGAGATGTCACAAAGTGTTGGTGGCATCTTTACAGGAAAAGAGAAGCACAAAAAAATTAAGTGACCCATCCAATACGAATACTGACACAAGAGCTTAGTATTTGACTGAGTTTTAAGAACTACATAAATCTATGTTCTGTAATATGAAACTGAGTGTTAAATTGCAAACAGGTCAAGCAAAGAGGTAGTTTATAAAGAATTTCTATGCCAAGTTTTTAGGTTTTAAATGTAATTTTTATTTAAAGGGAGAAATTCTCCTAATACTAAAAATAGGAAAGCTATAAAACTTCTAAAAATAAACTATGTTAACAATGGGTCAAAAGGGAACTATATACATATATATAAGGGCAGGGTGAAATATAGACCTTGATTGGGATGTTCTATTAGTTATTAAAAAATTACAAAGTTAAAAAATATATATATACACACACATAGTCATAACTTTATAGTTGACTGCTTTGAAACTCATATTTAATACTCAACACATTTTAATGCAAAAATGTCCTGTCATTTGTTGTTTACTTGGTACTCCTAGGGCAAGCTAGAACTTGTTGGTGTTAATTACCTAGTATCTACCCTTTCTAGCTAAAACAATTTATTGTTTCATTTCTGGTACTATTTCTTGAATCTCCTAGAACCAATGTACCATACAATATACTTTGTGGGGAGAACCACATATGTCTTTTCATCTCACTTCTTAAGCACATCTTTTTTGAACAAAGAAACTGTGCTTACCAACTCCCAACTAAGCAGCAACCATTAAGTCAGAAATAATACTAAAATATAATCAATTTTTCCACAAAAATGTTTTTCATTTGATATAAATAGTTTCCAGCATATCCAAAGTCACTTTCATAAGCAACTAAACAGTATCTTTATGAATGTGGTTATATGTATTTCTTGATTTTAGAAACTGAGATTTCCTTAATATTTTATAGAGCAGAATGTGCTGGATGATTCGTAAGAGCAAATGAGTAATACAAATTTTAGACATTCAACTTTTGATTAATTTTATGAGTGCTGTAAACCAGTAACCATAACAGAGCTCAGGTTCTATGACTTAAAAGACTTGGATTTAAATGTCAATCAGTAAGTATATAAATAACTTTGGGCAAACAGCAATTTCTGTGTGCTTTGGCTACCTCATGAGTTTGTTATAAGGACTATAAACAATCATATTTACACAGGTGAAGAAGCATATTATCTAACAATGTCAGCTATAATTATGAATAAATTTGTGTAGAGGATAACACCTACTGATTTTACAGAAAACACACCAATGGTCTTCAAATTATGCCAAAGCCACCAGCAAAAGGTCAGAAGATTATTTTATTTGTTTTGGGGTTGAAAAATACATGTACATTCTGTAATAAAAACATTTCCCTGAAATCACCTGTACATTAAGTAACAGAAGTATAACTAAATTGTAGATATATAAGGTTAATATTTTCTTCTTTAACTAGATAGCAACCTATAAGGACCAGGATCACATTGCTTGTTTTAGCACATGTTCTAACAGCATAGCACAGGTACATATTGGAAATTCAACAAATACTATTTGAATGACTGAATAGATAAGTAAATGAATAATGCTAACTGGAGAAAATATAGAGTGAAAAATAAATAACGGAAAATATTTGACCACCTGAAATAAAGAAAAATTCATAATGAGATGCCAATATTCCCATCAAATTCCTGGGGAATTCAGAGAACCTGCCAGAGCCAAAAGAAATGAAGAAGCTTGGCAAGGTGATGGAAATGTGCTCCAGAAAAAGGAAGTCACCAAAGATGACACTTAATAAATGACAAGAATTGACAAAAACAATCAGGGCTAAGATTGAGAGATCTATCTTTATAAGCATTAGCAGTTCTGCAGGGAGTTATTTGAACCTAAAGTGGTCTAAGGCTAGAATATAGAAATTTTGCCATCTCACATTCTAAAAGATCTTCAGGAAATGTCTCCATATAAAGTGTTAAATAGTTCTGCAAAGAGAAAAATGCAGAAAGACACAGGTAGCAAAATGAAGGAGGCTGCAGAATAAATGAAAGCAGAACAATTCAGAGTCTTAAGAATGATCTATATAGAATCACAGTAAAATGAGTAAAAGGAAAGAATGAGTAAATTGGCTCTGCATAAGATTGTGTATCAGATTAATGTGCTTTTAAGAGGGAAAGTTACTGCTATTTTGGACATTTGGGTTCTAAGATCCATGGAATTTCTCCACAAAAGAATGAGTTACAGCACAGGAGGTGCTATGTACAACAAATAGAAGGATAAAAGCCATAATCATGGAGGGGGGGGCACAGAAATGCAATCAGATAATTTAAGCATGCACAGGATATCTAGAAGTCTTTTGAGTCAGTGACACCTTGGGCTGTGCTGCAATACAAGGTTCATTTGTAGAAAACAGACCAGGACTTATGGGAAGCACCCATTACCTGTGTCCTATGTACTATACTCTCATTCCTCATTAAGTTTGGGGTGTTTTGTTATAAGTAATAGGGACAGTAATCCTCGTCGAATGTACTTGGTTCCAAATTGCTATATACTGTATCAGATAATTCAAAACATCTTTAAAACTTGTGGCAAATTTTATATTCCTCTGATCCTAAACCAGAAGAGATGGTAAGGGAACATAAGTAATTTATATTGATGTACTTGTACATATACTATTAGGAGTTAATTACCTATCTCTGTCATATGTTATTTATTCACTAATTCAAAAAATACTACTGCTACTTTGTTCTAATAACTATTCTAAATGCTAGAGATACAGTAATTTAAAAAAACAGACAAGGGTCTGCAATGTAGCTCACTGGCATAAGCAACTGCCCAGAAAGCTCAAAGACATGAGGGCAATTCCCCATACCAAAAAACAAAACAAAACAAAACAGACAAGAACTCAATCCTTACAAACGCACTTCATTCAAGGTACGTGTTGAAGGGTCGAGGAGTTTTGAAGGAGAACAAAGAATGTAACATTTATTTAACTTCTTTTGAAATAAAACTGTTTATACTAATTTTGTAAATTGCCTATACCCTGGCACTATGGTTTGAGCTGCCTCTTATTGTGACTGTACAGTAAATAAGGTATGTTCTTTTAGGTACACAAATTGTCCTTATATTAAATAATTGCCTTTGAAACATTTTCCAAAATTAGAAATAAATGCTTTTCTATCTTTAATATTTGCTTTCTATATTGCATTTTGTAAAAGCATATTTATCCTTTTCATTATAAAGATAACAACTGTATTACAGAAAAATTTGAATCCAGAAAAAAAGGCTCTGATCTTAACACCTTGACACAAACACTATTTCCATGCATTTCCTCTAGTATTTTAAGTGTTTAAATAGTTGTATAATGACACTTGTTACATCATATATGTAGTGATTTTTAATACTTTATAATTAAGTTTTAAGGATTGCTCACTTATAATTTAGTTTACTTTTAAATTTAGGAGAT
Organism: Hydrochoerus hydrochaeris; assembly: GCA_004027455.1. Classification (NCBI taxonomy): domain Eukaryota; kingdom Metazoa; phylum Chordata; class Mammalia; order Rodentia; family Hydrochaeridae; genus Hydrochoerus; species Hydrochoerus hydrochaeris. Next base: position 111,361 of record PVLA01001405.1, on the reverse strand, counting down.
TCACAAATTAGCAAAGCAGCAGAATATATATTTGTCTTTTCCCTAGACTATCTACCACTTTAGAATTGGGAGTAAAAAGTCAATTTTAAGCCTAAACTGTCTTTAAATTTAGGACTTTATATGTATATATTGCTTACACTATGTATGTATGTATGTATGTATGTATGTATCTATCTATCTATCTATCTGTGTAAGTATGACCTTGTTATAAAATGGTACACTGGTACTGGCTATCCTGTAGGGAAATTAGCTTTATGAAAATTAACAATAAAATGACAAGAAAAAAATTTTAAATGATTATCTTAATATTACATATAGAGCTAGATGTAGCAGTGATGCATGCCTGCAATCCCAGCACTCATAAAGTTAAGTCAGTAGGACTACTATGAGTTCAAGGCCAGCCTGGACTACACTGTGGGTTCAAAACCAGTCCGAATTCCAAAACTGGACCCTATTTCAAAAATTAAAAAAAAAAAAAGCAAGCAAACAAATTATATATAGTATCAATCAATAGCCATTAAAACGGTATTATATAATATACATAGTAAATACTGGCTGGGATGTACTTTTTTTTTTTTTAATCGGTACCGGAGATCGAACTCATGACTACGTGCTTGCAAGGCAGGTGCTTATGCCGCTGAGCTAAATCCCCAGCCACTTCATGGTAAACAATGATTACAACTAATTTGTTATATCTAGAGCAGTCTGCTACTCTAGAAACAGAAAACTGCTAAAATACTAAGTTATCTTGACACACAAGTAAATGAGCATTCACTGGTTATGAAAGACATCCTATTTCAAAATCTAGTTAGCATTACTAGAAACTTTAATATCAGCTATAATCAGTTTAAATACTAGAAAGAACTTTGAAAGTCATTTAAAAAGTTACCTTTGTCTAAAGTTAAGTTACTCTAATGAATGTAAAAGAGTTGAGCATAACTCAGGCTCTAAATCAATACATCTAGGAGAATTTCCCCAAATTCATAAAAATCTAGTTCATATAAGCTACTCAACAGAAGATGACTTTAACCAAGATTAGAATTCTACAGATGTTTCACAGTCTTTCATACTGACAATCTACATTCCACCAGCTAAAACACCTTAGTTTCTGAAACTGATGTGGAATCTGGAAGAGTTCTATAATCTAACGCGAAAACCCCAAAATTGGTATATAACTGAACTAAGTTTTAATGGTCAATACAAACTGTACTAAGTATTTGTCTGGGACATTTTTTTCTTTCCTGTTTCTTTTAAAACTCTCATGTTAGGGCTGGGGGTTTAGCTCAGCAGCCTAAGTGCCTGCTTGGCAAAGGTGAGGTCATGAGTTCAATCCTCAGTACAAAACAAAACAAACCCTCTTATGTTGTTATAAAGGTTACCTATTTTACAGGCTTTTTCTCTAAAACTGCTTTAAATCAAGCCAGGTTCACTTTATATAACCTCTTAATTTGAATCAGAATATCCTCCTTATTTTGAATTATCATAAGTGATTCTTGACCTTTCCTTGCATCTCAACAAGTGCCTCATATATGCCAAGACTCTTTACACTGTCTGAATTGTAGCCTTTTACTAAATTTAAAACTGTAAACCTCAAATGAGTAGTCTAGTGAATAGTACAGAAAATAAAAATCTATTCTTATGGGTACTTCTGCTCACTGATACTGATTTGTAAAGACGACAGATTTTTGTTCTTATTTCTCTGAGGAAACAGGTTATCTTTATAGTTGCTTTAATTCCTATTTAAACACAAACAATTATTTAATCTTAACAGACATCTTAAGAATCTAATGCATCAAATTAAATAGTAAATAGGCACCCATAATTATGAAGTTTATATCAATAATACGATTTATGCTAACAACATATGAAAAGATTTATATTTCCTTAGCATCATACTAAACAAAAGGCACATTACTGAGACACAACACAATATTAAAATATTAAGAAATATTTGTGGCTTTTCTCTGCTACAGTGGCTAGCTAGAAATTAGTTTAAGGATACTATAAAACAGATTTTGGCAAAATGTTTTCTGTAAAAGCTTAGTGCTTTTTTTTTTTTTTTTTTCAGTACCAGGGATCAAACTCATAAGCTCAGGCTTTCCAGGCAAACACTTATGCCACTGAGCTAAATCCCTGGCCTGCTTAGTATATTTTTTATACTGTGTAGACTACTTACAATTTCAGTTGTACATTTTTGTTTTTTTCAGTCCTTTAAAAATGTAAATGAGGATATACACAAATATCTGCAGGCCAGAAATGGTTTAGTGAATGATAGCTTGCCAATCCTTACTATGGAATTATTTATCGCCAGTACTAAAATGTATGAACCTGTGTATAAGATCTATTAGATTCACTAACAAAATTATTAGCTGATCATTTTCTTTTAAATACTTACAAAACTAAACTTCCACCTACTTGTTACTGTTATTAGATGTGTGACTTCTGGGCTGGAACATTTATGTGCAAATATGAGATGTTCCAAGGGTGTTTTTCTCCGACCCCACCCCACCCCTTTGGCACACTGATCAGCAGTGATTGAAATGGTGGCTGCTCCATAAGGTCCCTAAGAGACTATTGTAAACAGAGAACCTGCTGAGCATAATGGACATACAAAAAGAACACAAAACAGACCTTGTTGCTTTAAAACCACTGAGGTTTTGTGGTTGTTTCTCACCACCTCATAACAGAAGCTTACTCCAATTGATATGCCACCACTTATTATTGCATCTAAGATTCACACCTACCTGTAGTACAAAAAACAAACACAGCTTTATAACTCTGCTAATAAATAAATATATAAGTGCCCTGGATTTTCAAACTGGTTCCCATTGGTGATCAAGAGTAACCCAATGTAATTTTTTGTCTTTTTAATTCAGGGTCTCGCTATGCAGTTCAGGCTGGCCTTGAGCTCACTTTGTAGCTCAGGCTGGTCTCGAACTTGCAAGGATCCTCCTGCCTCAGCCTCCCAAGTGCTGGGATTACAGGTTTGAGCCACCACACCTGGCCCACCCAATGTAATCTTCATGACAAATTTTCTCAACCAAAATAGGACAGTAAAGATAGTGCTTACTTTATAAGACCACACTTATAGGATATAACAAGAAAACAACTACACAGATGTTGGGTTAGTTTTGTTACTATAATAAAATACTTGAGAAAATTAACTTATAAACAGGTTGGGCTTCTTGATTTTGAACCTAGGGAAAAGAAGCACATTATGGAAGTGGTACATAGCAAAACCATTTACCTTATGGCTGGGAATCAAAAGAGAGACAGGAGAGAGACAGAGACAGAGACAGAGACAGAGACAGAGAGACAGAGCAGAGACAGGAGAGAATCCCATAATCCCTCTGAAGGCATGGCCCCACTGACTTAAAACTTCCTATTAGTCTCCACTTCTTAAAAGTTTTACTACCCCTAAGTAGTGCCAAATTGAGGACTCAGTTTTTAATACATGGGCCTTTAGGGGATACTGTAAATACAGTTTATGACTGAGTGAGTGGCTAATCATCATTTCTTACAAACTAGCTATCTTGATCATTAACACAATTATGAATTAATTGCATAAAAATTTGCATAAAATTTCAATTATACTATATGGGTCTGATTTAGACCCTGATATAAACAGTTTTAAAACAACCACTAAAAATCTTACAACTTGAAAACTGACATAACTAAGGAATATTTCCAACTTTTTAAAGTGTGACCATGGCATTGCAGTTCTTTTTAAATTTAGTCATTTATACACACACAGCACATCACATTTTTTTTTGTGTGTATTTGTATATACATGGAAAAGTTCCAATAGTTTGATGCTAAACACTTTCAGGAAAGTTATTTCCACTTCTCTTAGGCTAGTCTGGTACTTTAAGTAAGACAGTCCACATGATAGACCCAGAAAAAAGAGGTATAGTAGAAAGGGTTCTAGACCTCCACTTTAGTCGCATAAACAAATTAAATTATAAGCTTATCTCCTGATTATGAAAAATGAAAAAAAGAATAGGAAGAAGATAAAAGGAGGAGGAGGAACAAGTGGAAGAAGAAGAAGAAAGAGGAAAAGGGGAAAAAATAAAGAAAAAGGAAGAGGAACAAAGAAACAAAGTGAATCTTCAATTTCCAGTTTATTCCAGTACAGTATTTATCACAGGTATCTCTGGCCACACCGTGACATCCAAAATTCACGTCTACAGTCATCTATAGTCTCCCTTAGTTGTTTTATCCTACTATGAGCTGTTTCTTCCTTGATTCATATTTCTAATAATCTCTACCATAAAGATTTTCAACTATATCTCTGTAAATGCTTCTGTAACTATTAAATAACAATAGATAATCCCATATGCCTTATTATCTTCACAAAACACTCCTTCTAGAGACCTTTCTGTTTTAGTAGAAACTCAAAGGATATCTCTTCTGGTGTTCTTCTCTTGAGGAAGACTTGATTGCGCCCAGACCTTTATATAATTATACAATAGAATGTGGGAAAAGAAGTAGGCTGGTTTTCCTTTAGCTATTCACATTTATTTCCAAATTCTTATCATCATATTCTCTTGCAAAAATTCCTTTCCTTTGAGGTTTACTACTTTCCAGTTATATTCACTGTTCTTTCCAAAAGGAAATAATATTTCCTATAAAACTGTTTAATCAGAATGCTTGCAATAGAGTTTGTTTATTCCTCTTCATCAATATTTACTGTAAGTACAGGGAACACCAAGCTAAATACTACAGATGTTTACTAAGAAAAGAGGAAGCATCCAAAGGAATTAAAAATAAGATACACACAAATCACAAATGTATAAGATTCTTCTAACAGTGAAAGAGCTACTAAAGGTCACCAGACTAAGCAGTGTTATTGTTTTGTAGACATTAAAGTATCAAGATTGATGGAAAAGGGGAAAAGCAGAAATGAAGAGGTGGATAGTTTGGGTAGTGATTTATTTATGTTTCCAAAACATAAAACATTTGATTTTTCTGATTAGTAATCATAAATACTGTAAAAAATAACAGAAAGAGTAAAAACATTATCTAATACCTTATGAGCCAAAAATAACCACAAGGTACAATTTTAAACAAATAGAATCATGATGTACTAGGCTATTTTACCTCCTTTCATAAATAATACACACTTTCATACCAACAACATGAGCCTACATAGCATATCAATTAATGCTACTAGATCTACAAGCAGATGGTGCCTGGGTTCGTCATCTACCTTTTCTTCCTGAAACTGAGCATATTAACTTTATGTATCTCACACAAATCATCTTTAGTACTAGCCTAAGAATAGTCTCTATATAATGGAGTTGTGAGGATACAACAAAAACAATCATGTTGTCAACTTCCAATGGTACCTAATACATTAAATGCATTTAATAAATATTATTTTTACTTGTACATCTGTAGAAGCCATTTTAATAGACATATTATGCTGTTATGAGAATATAACAGATGTATTCTAATAAATCCTTGCTTATATGTTGTTTGCTCTGAGGCAATGATCTCAAATATAAGAGCAAAGAAAATGATATCTACAGTTTTAATTTACAAATAACAATTATAAAACTGACTTCAAAAATCACCAATTTTTTTGTTATATATTCACTCCTTAAATGCTAGAGTTTTATTTGTCCACCAAGAGAAAATATTTAACAGGCACTGTGACTTGTTTATATTCTCACAAAATGCTAAATCTAAATAAAAAAAAATTGTAGCTTTTTTCTCTTCTATACTGACTCCATCACTACCAGTTTTGATTTGTTCTGTATTCTTGGAAAACACAAGTCATTACACTGAAAACCTAACACTTCCAAGAAGTGCAAGCTACTTAGATTAAATCAAGTACAGAGACAAGTATTTTCACATGAAGATTTTTAGCTGACTCTGTGGAAGCACCTATGGAATGGGGGGATGGCAAATGAGGTTAGACAGGGCAATTACTCCAGTGTGTATCATTTCATTTTCCAAGTCATTTTTTGTTATAAAGGTGAATGCTGGAACTTCATAGGTATACTCTAGAACGTTTAAAAAATATAAACAGAAATTTCTATTTTGTAATGTAATCAATGTGCTGTTGGAAAACTTACAGGAAATATTCAAAGATATTTACTGCTATTTAAGGAAAAATATCTTTAGTCTAATCCAAATCATCTTTCTTTGAAGGGATATGAAATTTTGAAATTAGTTAAGTCTGACACATTCAAAATATAAGAGCCTGTCATGAAAAGTAATGATCATATTATCAGAGCAATCCTATGCCACTTTATTTAGTTTTCATGTAACAACTAATTTGCATGCCCCTAAAGAATGAAAGTGATGTTTTACATTAAACTGAAAATTATTCAACACTCCACCAATCCTTTGATTGGTATAAAGTTTACATCCTCAAAATAATTCTAAGCCTAAATAAACACAATAAAAGAATTTGTCTTTATGCCGCATAACACATGTTATTTTTTAGATAACGTTTAGATGGTTTTTAGATTTTTAAATATAATATTGATGATTTCTAAAATAGAAGGTTCTAAAATAGAACCTATAAGAACTTACATCTATATAATGGCCCTTATATTTTAAAAATAGTTGATTTTTGATAGAACAAGAATCTACTAAACCTAAAACTTGTTAACCTAAAGGATGACATTGTATGTAATATAATAAATTAGTAACCTTATTATAAGCAAAACAATCTCAGTATCAAGTTTTAGATAACTATATATAATTCTATTATATTTACAATGTTCTGCTACCTGAATTTCAGGTGTTTTCAAGACATTGTACCTATTATGTTATTAGTATACAATAGTGAGCAGTGTGAGAAGGCATCATGCGATATATAATATCTTTAATTAGTGAATTAAATTCTGTAGGTGAATATATATTGGTATATAAAACTAAAAACAGGAGTATAGATATAATTAGCTGTGACTTCCTCAAAAAATTATAATTCTTTTCTTACTATTACTTCATCAAATTTTATTTTCCATGTTCTTTTTTTTTTTTTTGACTATTATTATTATTTGCGAGGGAGAGGTAGGTATCAGGAATTGAACTCAGGACCTTGTACTTGTCAGGCAGGCACTTATGCCGCTGAGCTATATCCTGGCCCAAGATAATTTTTATGTAAGATATTTTTTTAACATGTACTCTCCATCTACTTTTTAATTTTCTTCAAATGATCTTTCAAACTTACTATTAGAACTCATCAGAAAAAATTTAAAAGTCTAGGCAACGATTACCACATTTGAGTTCCAAGGTCCAATAATACTGAAACCCTGGACATTATTTCCTCCTTCAAGTCAGTTTTCTCATCACAAAAAGGGAGAAAGAATAAAAATGGCACTTATTTCACTGGATTATCAGAAAAAATTAGATAAGAATATAAAGTGCCAGCATAATACCAGACTCAGGAATTGTGGCTTCCTGCTATTATTACACATTTACATGCAAAAATCCAACTGTATACGTATACACATACATAGAGAGAATATGAACATATGTATAGAGAAAAGACAGATGGAGTTTATCAGAAATAAGAAAATATCACATCCTAACAGGCAAGTATTAGTAATTTTAACTTTTAACAAAAATATTTCTCAATATTTTAACAAAAACCCATTAGGTATAACAATCTAAAATGTTCTAGGTAGTATGGAAGTAAAGCCACAAAGTGCACTGACACAATGAACAAAACATCTGCAACGTACAGTTTTGGACAAGATAAAGAAATGTGAACTAAAGACATGGAGTTCAAGCAGTCATACTTTGTATTCTACAAAATTTTTGTATCAAGATAACATGGCTTTATTACAGTAAAAACAAAAAAGTCATTCTTGTCCTATATGTTGTCAACAGACTAATAATGACAAAAATGTTCATTAATTAAATAAAAATACTAAATAAAATGAAAAGGCAAATATATGCGAAACTCCTTAAGACCTCTGTCTATGAAGATACAGATTTGTACTTTGAGGGGTAAGGTTGTTAAATAGGAGGATTGTTGTGAGTTTGAGGACAGTCTGGGCTAAACAGTGAATTCAAGGTCAGACTGAACTATATGGTAAGACCCTACCTCAAAAAAAGCAAAATAAATAAATAAATAAAATTAGGTTGATAAAGTATTGACAAGAAAATATATTCATGAATAATCAAGAAAAGGTTCATAATAGTATGAATATTTGATCATATTATTAAAAAAATAATAGAAATATATACATCAATCTTGTATCTCTGACTTCTTCCTGTTGCCTTTATCTATTTATATGCTCATGAAATAACAAAACTTCTGGAATGAAACAGATGTGCTAACAGTGACTATCTCTACAAAATGGCAATACGTTTTCTCTCATTTATCCATGCAGTACAATTTTTCAAAAGAGAAAATATATTATTTCACTAACAAAAAAAATTCAAATGAGTTAAACCCTGTATTAATTGAAAATTTTGATTTTTATTCTATTTGGTTTTCAATTCTTTAAAATTCTATGTTATTTTCTCCTACCAACTGGATACAGCATATAAACTCTTAACTAGGTCCTGGCCAGTATGAGCCACATAGAGAGTTCAAAGTCAGTTTGAAATATACAGTGAAACTGTCTGAAAAAAAGTCTAAAAAAAAAAAACAAAACTTATAACTAGAAACTAAAGACCACCCTTTAAGTGATCTTAAAAAATCAACTCTTGGAAGAACTCTTGTAAAATTAAATGAAAAATTTAGCAACATGATTTAGAGAACACTACAGTAAAAAGTTGAGTAATATATGCACAAAACCTCTTTAGTTAATAAGATGGTCTCTAAAACAGAAACAACAAAAGAGGAACCTATCAATGATCAGGGTGAAAATTACATGAATTAACAAATATTACAGTATCACATAATACTTGCTATAACAAAAATTATTTGCTGGAAATACTGCATTCCTTTGCAAACAGAACACGAACGCTCAGAAAGTATGTGTGCTATGATTAAAAAAGAGAGATTCTTATGAAATAACATATCCAAGATCTCTGTTACTACTCTTTCAATATATTCTCTTAATAAGATACAGGAGCAAAGGGTAGCCAAATATCTAATACCTTACTAAGAAATCTCAGTAGGTTCAAAAGGATATACAAATTCATAGGACAATTACAGACCATCTTAGGAGTGATTCTACCCAGGGATGTTACAGGACAAAAACTAAAGCTTGTCAGTAGGGCACTGTCACAGTATTGTCTTCTGGAAGAGTCCATAGGGCAGTCTGGGTATTGGTACATAACAGCCACTGAGGAGCTTTCTTTACTGGCCTCCAAGATCATGACTTACATGCAAGATGAGGCTCACATTAGTACGTAAGGGAACCAATTAAGGAACTTCATTCTCACTGAAGCTAGTATCTCTTGTAAGAACTCCAGAGGCAAAGGCCACACTCATTCTATGTCATTACATAAACAGAAGCCCAAAGACAAGAAGACTCTGAGAAGTTTATAGGTCTTTCAACTTCCAGATAAAGTTTTTACTGATTAGGAATCATTTCTACAATAAGCAATCTTGACTAGAAACACAGCTAACATACTATCCTTACCAGATGATCAAGCAAATAGAACTAGAAAGTTAACAGAATATTTAATTCTCATGCCAAAAGCAGAAAGGTTTGGTTACATCTTCACCTATACAGGGTAACATATTTTCTAATAGCACAGATGAAATTTAGTTCTCATTAGATTTTTGAAAGTCAACATGGAGTACTGAGCTAGAGGAAGAATTAGATATAGGGAACAATGAGAGATAAAGGAAAGGAACTGAACAAAATTTTCTTATAATCCTAATAGCAATATTCCTGTTTAATTCCAGGTGACAATTGATTAAAAAAAGAATCTAAATTCACTTTTTTTATTTTGTAGACAAGCAGACAGAAATCTTAGCTTCAATCCACTTAATAAACAACTCTTTTTAAATGACTCTATAATGGAGACTTGAGTCTTGGAAGTATTAAAATTTTATGCCTTGCCAAATGAAACAAAATGTTAAAGATTTTTATCTCACTCTATGCCTAATAATAATCTGTAAAAAAAAAAACATGTAATAAAAATTTCTCAGACATTTTTGTCACTAATTTTTGACTGGTTCTTGAATGTTCAAAACACTTCTTTAATGCAGATACATTCAAAGTTCATAGACATTTCATTATCTAACATGCAAATAGTTCAGAGCAGGTGGTCTATAAATGTTCTGAATATTCAGAAAATGAAAGGTTTGCTTTTTTTTTTTTTTTTGCAGTTATTGTGAATACGGTCACAACATCTATCATGATCGGCTAGTACTTTTTAGCATTAATCAGACTAGGTATAGCTACTCTTAAATCTATTTTCAGTTCAACTATTTTTGAAAGCTTCTGTGTTTCACATTTGATGGTTGATACTAAGAATACTATTTTTTCCCTAGATTTCTCCCAAAATTCTAATACAATAGCAGAGAATATAAAACTGGTACGTGCCATGAGGAACCAAAGAAGAAGATATCCAACAGGATATATAAGCAAAATCTTAAAAGTAAGAATGAGGAAAGCACAGATAAGTGAAATGTGTTTCATATTTAAGATTAGCTTCAATAGAACACTGGAGGTAAGCAAAAATGTATTTGTTAGATCTAGAAACACTAATATTATTAAAAGAAATACTGAATATGAAAGTGAGGAAGTAGTAAGATGTGAGACTTCAACATGAGATAAAATATTTGTCTATTCACACAATCGTATTTAAAATTAATGTCAACATATCAACTAATAAAAATAATGTTGCAATATCTCATTTCCTCCCTCCCTCCAAAACTTTTGAGAATAGCATAAGCTTAATTTTGAAATACACAAATAAGGGATATGTCTGATTTAACTGTACGTCATCATTTAACTTTGCTTTGCATTTCAGACAATAAACACAAATAGAAAGATAAACTTCATAACTTAAAGAAAGCTTATACAAGGCTTATATTTGCAATGTTTTGTATTAAAAAGTCTATAATCCAAAAATACACAAATTTAGCATTTTATGCTGTGATCTTCCTACTCCTCATGCTCCCATCTATGGTTTACATTATAGGCAATCATGACCTTCTACACACTCAACTTTGAAGCAACATGTATTTTCTAACTATAATAAGAAAGCCTATATTTTTTATATACTGTGACGTTCCTATTATTTTCCTTCTTTGAATTTGATTACTTCTACATTTTCATTGTTGCTGAAATGATGATTTCCAGTGCTCATGTTACTGTCTCCAACCTGGTTACGCCGACAGAAAGTCTGGTTTCCACCACAGGAAAGAAAATGTTCACACACCCAGAAAACCACAGAAATGTGTCAAAAAATAATGATTTTCTCTCCTCAACTAATGGTAGAACACGATTCACAGAGCTATTGTTCTAGCCTCCTCTGCTCTTAGAACAATTATAATACAACATTCCCCCTCTCCTGCCTTACAAATGCTTGAAAATACTAGACTATTTGAAGATAAGAGAGCCTCATCATTCAGGCTAGAAAGAGATTAGCTAGACTTTTTTGCTACAGAAGACAGCAAAACTGTTTTACCCTTCTACTACTACTAGCACCTCAAGCAGGTGAGGCTTATGTCCAAAATGGGAATAAAGTTGGCAGCTTTCAAACCTGTAACCTTTTTTTTGGAAAGTGCTTAAATTTATTCTTTCTAGATACTGGTTGTGCAACTCCCATCTCTTTCAGACTCCAAAAGAGAGAAGAGTCTCACCTATCTATCAGGTTTTGACAAGCAAAAGAGGAAGACATATGGGTATCATAATTTTAGGTAACAAGAAGTGAGTAAAATATGTAATTTCAGCTCTCAGGTATGTTTTCAGAGATATACTAACATATTAATGCATTAATACATATAAAAAGAACACTCAAAATTGTAAAGTTTTCCATATTGTTAATTACTAAAGAAATAGAGACTAGGAAAAGAAGAAAAGAAACAAAGAAGGGAGGGAAAAATAAATCACATAAAGCTTGTAATTTACTTACTAGATGTTTGTCTTAGAGATATTGTAGCTTTAATCTTGTAACAGAAGGAGAATGAATTCAGCTGTGGGGTTTGACAAGTCTTAAGTGAAACAAATGGGCATGGGGAACGTTGGGAGAATTGGCTTTCTTCAGAGAAAGGTAACTGAAACTAAAATAAGAGTATTCAAGGAGTCATGGATAAGAATGTAGACTTAACCCAGGATAGCACAAATTTCTCAATGATTTCATTTGATAGGAGGAACATGAAAGGAACATTTGTGCAGTGGTTGCATCAGACGACGAATAGTAGGTGACAGGATTCATGGTGATTTGTGGTGTATAAGGAAGAACCAAAAACATCATGATTCTCTGCCTTGAGTAAAAGAAGGGTTGCAGTTCCATCAGACCCATTGAATAGAAGTTTGCTAGTACTAGGCAGATAACTAATTCTTTAGTCTAAGCAAAGAGGTTGGCGACAGTAGGAAAAGGTTATTACTTGTTGTTAGGACACTTACATAGTCAATAAAGGCATCCAAATATGCTATACATAAGAAACATAAAAATCTCACCCAAGAATGAGATACCATGGCTCAGGAGCATGTTAGATAGGTTTTGAGATACTGGTAAACAAGAAAGCAGCAAAATTATAATTGATATATTTTATAGATTTTTTGAGGACTCACACATTCAAAAAGTCCATACCAAGATCACCACTTAAAAAAAAAAGTAAGCCCATTTTCACACATATCCAAAATGCACATGACCACAGGAAACAATAAATTAAATCAGCTGTCTAATCCCCTTGTTAAAAATAGTTTCATTGGAATATAGGAATAGCTATTCATTTATGTATGTCGATGGCTGCATCTGCACTACAAAAGTAGAATCTGGCTGCTAAACATTAAATATTTAGTAGCTGACCCTTTTCAGAAAAAGAATGCTAGCCATTGTATAATAGTAATTTAAACAGGAAAGCATCCTAAGGATCTTCAACTTCCATCCATGCATGCCATGCACTTCTCAATGATATTTTTCAATGATAAAATTTATTCTAAATCAGGAAAAGTAAATAAATAAAGATTGTAAAATTTCAGGAAAAAAAGTTCAAAACTTAGTAAGTTAAATTCTGAAGAAGCAGAATTGGTATTCAACCCATTCAGTCATTAAAAAAAGAAAAATTCTAAAAGTAACGTCTAATTACAAATGTAAAGACATTTGTATTTTTTATTAAGAGCAGATAACATTATTATCATCATTACTATTAGACTACTAAGAGAAAACTAAATCAATCTAAGATTGAGGCACATAACCCAAGAATTTTGGCAATGTGTAGTCAGAAAATTTTGCATTACATGATTTAAAAAGATAAATACTATTTAACAGTATAAATTTAATAATATACTTGTACATATGAAGCTTTCAAGAAAGAGTCTACTTTTATTTTCCTTTTCAAATTAGAAACAGTAAAATTTGAGAAATCTTTCTCAGACTATGTCAATAAAAGAAAGAAAAATAACATTCAAATAATCATAAGAACAATCGATAAAACTAAGGCATAATTTCAAATTAAAATACTACTTGTTATTAAAAATTCCTAAAGTTCAAATAGATTTTAATCACTAGTAACTATAATCAAATATCTGCAAAGCCAAACATTGCTAGAAATTCAAAAGCAGCTCTAGCAAATGTTTTTATATTACACTGACCCTAAATGCTATGCCTAAATGATCAAATACAATACATAAAATTATATACATTTTGAAAGCACATTAAGTGAATCAGCCTTTCTATGATTAGTCTAAGCTTTAAAGATTAGAAAGCATACAAATTCTTGAATAAAGATTCTAAGGACTTAGCAACAGGAATCATGACATTTTTCCTTTTCAGAAATTATGACTCTAGGAATTACTACAGATTTTAGCATATTGGAAAATTTCTCTGATCAGGAAAAACACTAAAATGCTAAATGATTATAAATATTTGAAACCAAGGTTATGAAAGTGGACAGAAAGAATTACTTGAACAATTGTCTCATACTTTTGACTTCAATTTAATATAAAAACAAAAATGGAAAAGTTTCAGCTCACATGACAAAATGTTACTATGGATATTATATAATACATACAAACATTTATAATAAAAAAATTAAGCCCTCGATAAATGTAAAAAACAAAGTATATGAGTAGATATTCTGTTGAAACAAAAAAGTGCAACTAGACAAAAGTACTTAAAAATTTTTTTAAAAGAAATAATTTTTAAAGATATTTAAAGATAAGAAAATCCAAAGGTTTAAATATACTGTCTAAATATCTGACATATAGTCTGCTGGGATGTGTAAATCACTTTCACTTTTCTAAGAAAACTGATGACATAAATAAATACATATGAAAATTTTCATATACCTTGATTAGAAATTTCCTTTTAAGAATTCATATCTTTAGAAGTAGAGATATCATCAAAGAATAATATAAAAAATCATTCCTGTGTTAGAATAATAAATATTAGAAACAAACTATGTTCCAACATTTATGCAATGAATACATTATGATGTACAAAGTATTATTATCTGACAATTTATGACAACATGGAAATATATTTAAAATACCATAAAATTCCCCTTTCCTTAAGAAACAGATACATGTATGATGTCAATTATGAAGGAATAAAAAGAAAAAAAGTAGACTAAAGTCTTAGCAGTAACATTTTCTAATTCTATGTATCACCTAGAATTGCCACAGTGAGCATAAAGTGGATTTAAAAATAAATCATAAGGAGAAAAAAATGATTATCAATGTAATTGATCATCTGAATATATCAACTATGTACAGTAATAAACATTATAGATCAATTAAGCAGGGTTATGATAACGGTGAAAAGCACCTTTTAGAAGGGATTACACCTGAAACAGAAATTCTTCTAAATTATAAACAGGCTCAGAAATCTGAAAATTAGGAAAAACTTTTTGTGTTTGATTTTTAACCATCTCAACAACATTGAACCTCAAAAGATATTTCAAAATATGGGTCACTGTGCAATAGAGAAACCTTTTTGCAATGGAGGAAAAAAATTGTTATAAAACAGAAAGATAAAAGCGTATCAACATCAGAGTTTGTCCCATTTGACTCTTTGACAGTCTTCATGGAAACATACCACATATAAAGCTTTTTTGATTATCTAATGACTAAATAGTAAAAAGACAAGGTATGAGATAATAGTGCAACCATCTCTAACTGTGAAAAATGTATAAAAATGTTAAGTGGGATTTCACAAAGGTAAGTCATTTAAGGAATAATGTCAAAATTTTTTCCTTTTTTTTTTTTAATTGGTACTGGGGATCGAACTCATAAACACAGGCTTGCAAGAGAGGTGCTTATCCCGCTGAGCTAAATCCCCAGCCCACAAAAATTTTTCATATAACAAAACTGTCACATCTGTTATAAAAAATGGAAACTTAGAAGTAATCTTTTTCTATTTCCTTAGCAAAGTCTTTTATTTTATCCTATTACAAAATGTGGGCATTGTGAAGAACGATGCCAACAAAGAAAGAACTATCTTTTATGCTGTTAAATTTTTCAATATATTTTGGAATAATGCAGAGAAATCCATAACTCAGGCCCTAAAATCATCAACTCTGTTAGACCCTAAAATAATCAAGACTACAAGTGTATATAATATGAATGCACACTAATAAAATTAATCTTTCTTAGTGTCATAAGAATCTGCAAAATGAATGATAAAATTTGGTATTCAATCAACTATACAATTAAAAGATTTTAAAAGCATGTATCTATGGTGTGACATTTTCAAGGTAAAGTTTCATATTTCTCTGACTTTCAAAGACCCTGAAGCATCTTACTAGACACCAAGAACCAAGATACTGCCTGTTCTGTGCTACAAAAAAAATCCTTTAAGGCACTGGAAGAATTTCCTTTGGAATTTCTTAATTGAAAAATAATTTTAAATGTATTCAAATTCAGACTATGAAATAACATTTTATTTATACAAGTATATTTGCATAACTCACTTAACATTAACCTAATGCATATAAACTGAATATTGAAGAACTAAAAGGAAAGAAAATTGTTTACTGGACACTCCATGGTTAAGCATGTATATTTATTGTACATACGGAAACCAAGAAGTAAACTATTTTCACTTGTCAGAACCAGCTTTCATGCATGAGAAAATATTTTCATATTTAAAAACCCATTGACAACCAAGTATTTTTAAATGATACTGGGATTAACATATGTAAACTATAGGAATAAAATCATAACTTTTTATACAAGCAAATATTATCACAATGAATGAATGATTTATAAGAAATTCTTGCTAAAATTTTATATCCAGAAGTCTTCCCTCTGTTGTTTGCTCTAATATCAACATCTAAGATACTCATGTAGAAAACCATATATTATAAATAACTATATATAAATTTTCCACTTATTTACTCACTCATTTACTCATCCATCAGTCCACTCAAATGTCATAAAATGTTTCCACTGTACTTTCATGACTTAATTTAAAACTGAAATAACTGACAGAAGTTACAACTAAGCACATATAAGGCCACTATGTTCTTCTGCAACACTATGTTCAATACATACAACAAAATGCAACCTGGAAATTTCTAGAAGTAATAACTCAAACATACTTAATGTTTAGACATTCTGTGAACAAATCTTTTAAATCAGACAGAAATAAATAATGAAATTTATCTGAGGAAAATTTCACTTACTGTTTTTGACTTTTATAGTATTTACAGATAATGAAAAAAATATGTAGGGAGATGAAATCACACCTTTTGATAATTCTTTGCTCAATTATTTTTAAGGAAGCAACAAAACTAAAGTGAAATGACAGTGGGAAATACTTACTATCAAGCATAACAAAACCCCAGAAAACCTTGTGTGTGTGTGTGTGTGTGTGTGTGTGTGTGTGTTTGTAATGCAATAAAAGCAATCTAGGAAAGCAAAATAAATAATCATAATGGAACTTGTTAAGTAACTCACATTGTAAACTTACTTCTAAATGCTATCACATATACTACAAAAGATCTACATAAAAATATTTAACACAAACACACAGTTGGCAGTGTGGGAGTACAATAGTCTTGAATTCTGACTACTGTCACTTACTAGGTTGAGATAGTGAACAATTAAATTTAATATTTTAGTCCTGATTTCATTGTCTGAAAAATTTGGACACTACCTAAATTTAGGTTTCTATGGGTATCCAGGAACACTACATAAATATAAACATATAGTAAGGAGGAAGTAGGAGAAAAATACTCAAAAGAAAAAATGCTATTCCACATAGAATCATATAGTATGAAGGTTAAAGTTAGTAAACCTAAACAAGAAAATTAGATCGCAGAATGAAACAATAACTCATTAACAGTTTTTATAATCTGACTGTAATATTATTTAACTTATATCTACCAATACAATGTAATTCTTTCATAGAAATTCCATAGTTTATCATATGTATGTGTTAGCAAGCTGATTTTTAAAGGTGGAAGAATTAATTTAAATTTTACAGTATGATATTAAAAGAAATTTTTTTTTTTTAACCAAGGATTGAACTTACATCCTTGCACTTGCCAGGCAGGCACTTATGCCAATAAACTAAATCCCCAGTTGAGGTTAAAAGAATTATAATACTCCTACTAATTTAGTGACCAGGTCTTCAAACAGCCCACATTCTATGATTATATCACTCTTAAAATGTACATTAAAATCAGTAACAAAGAAAGATATCTTTACACACTTGGGAGGAAAAAAATCCTGTTCTAGAGAACTTAGGAGTCAATAAAAAAATCAGAACATATTTATAAGAAAGAACTAACAATCCCTTGATATCACAGCTTATGGAACATAGCAAACTCAAAACTTACAGGATATCTGATGTCCATAAATGTTTAAATTTTAAGATAGGATGAAGCTGAAAATTAAAGAGAAAGCATCTACTTAAGCAGATATAAGAAATCAGATTCATCTACTTAAGCAGATACAAGAAATCAGATTCAGTATGGAAAATGAAAAGAAAAAAGTTCAAGGTTTGAAAAAGAACAGAAAGATTTCATTTAGTGAAAATGACATCTGCAAGAGCCTACAAAAAACTTGTTAGAACTAGAAAGAATGCTGAATATAAACCTTTAAATGTACAAAACACAAATACAAAAAAGATAATGACACAGAAGTATAAAATGTATTTCAACGTACTAAGAATAAAGAAATAGAAGGGAAAATTTTCAAAACTTTGAGAGACATTAAACAGTAAACAATGATACAGCACCCTGGTTTGATCCTCAGAATCACACAAAAATAAAACAAGAAAAGTCAACAGGGGTGATATCCCATGATTTTGAACACAAGGTGTATTATAATGAGATCAACTTCAAATAAAATTTCTATGAATTTCCTTAAAAGACTGAAGTCAAAGTGGGTTTGGTTCTCTGACCACAATAGAATAAAATTAGAATTTGCTAGATGAGGAAAATTTGGAAAATTTATAAAAACATGCAGAAATTAAATTCACTACTAAATAAAAGAGTAAAATAAGAACTCACAAAGAAAATTAGAAATACTTTTGAAATGAATAAAAATGAAAATACATCATGAACATTTTGGGTATGCAGCGAAAGCAGTGCTAAGAAGGAAATCTACATAGCTGTGAATGCCCACATTATTAAAAATCAAAAATCACTTACATGATCTGTCACACCTTATGAAAAAGATGTGAACTAAACTCAAAGCAAAAAGAATATCACAAAGTTTAGAAGAGAGATAAGAAATTTAAGAATAGAACAAAAAAGAATAATCAACAAAATCACAAGTTTGCTTTTTGTATAAAACTGACAAACTTTTGGTTATACTGTCCAATAAAAACAGAGGATTCATTACCAATTTCAAGAGTGAACATAGAAACATTAACACTTTATAAAAAGAAAAAGAATTAAGAGATTATAAACAAGTGTATAGAACAAATTAGAAAATATACATTAAATAAAAAATTCCTACTGAAGTAGCAGCCCAGGAAGGAGACAAGGGCACTGTGACATGCCCTTCTTTGACATGCAGGCTGGCATTAGTTTAGACCGTCACACGACAATCCAAAGTGCTAAACAGTCCAGCAAAATTGAATCTTGATGACACGCTTTTGAAAAAGAATGGTTAGAATACACACACAGAATTGGTACTACCAGAAAGAGTGCACGATAGACTATGATGATTTGGTAGAATGTTTACTTTGGCAGAAAATGATAAAATGCCCGAGTTCCATCAAGAAGTGCAGGATAAGCTAATAAAAGAAGGGATTTACACCTTTCTCCACCTCACCACCTGGGCAACCTGGAGCTTAGTCCCTGATCAGGGCAGCTGTCACCAGCTGGAGGCTAATATTCATGTTGTTTTCCACTGGAAGGATTTTTTACTGAAAGCTTTGGTCAGATGTGTAAAAATAAAGTAATAGTCTATCCTGAAAAAAAAATTCCTAAAAACACATCAACTAGTAAAACTGACTGAAGAAAATCTAAAAAAATGTGAACATACCTCTAACACGTAAATGAATAAAGAAAACAATTCCTATAAATGCAGTAATATAAGAATTCACTGTTGAGTTCTACTTAACATTCAAATAAAAATGCCAATCCTTCTCAAGCTTTTTGAAAAATCAAAGGAAAAGAAACTCTAATTCATTATAACTTGTATAACTTGAGATGGAGGCCAGAGCAGTTATATTAAAAATATAGAACAATAATGCTAAAGAATTTAAATTGAAGCTAGTCATAGTGGTGTACACCTGTAATCCTAGCTCTCAAGAGGCTGAGACAGTAGGATCACCATGAGCCTGAGGTCAGCTTGGGCTCCATTAGAGTTCAAGGCCAGTCTGCACTACCTAACGAGATCCTATATCCAAAAATTACATAGCAGCAACAACAACAACAAAAACCATAAATTGAACAATCCTCAAAGAAATCACTAGAAAACTGAACCCAGAAGCATTTAAAAGGGTTATTTATACATAATAGAGAAGTAGGATTTATCTTATGAATTTAAGGTTGAATCAGTGTGTGAAAAATCAATGGAATATAACAAGTTAATAAAACAATGGAAATGAAAAACAATATATAATCATCTCAGCAAATGCATAAAAAGAACATGACAAGATGCAGCACATATTGACAGAAAAATAACTCTAAATTTAGTAGGAAATGTCCTGGACACCTCAGGATCTAAAAAAAACCCACACTAAAATCATGCTTAATATAAGATAGTAAAAACTTTATACCTCTTCTGTATGTTCTAGCCAGGGCAAGTGCATAAGAAAAGAAAAGGCATCTAGATTAGAAAACAGGTAACATTATTCTCACTTTTTATATGATATAACTTACACAAAAAAATACTCAAGATCCCACTAAAATTTTTTTAGAGCTTATTTGGGCATAAAGCCTCATGTCTGTAATTGAGGCACTCCAGAAGGCTGAGGCAGGACTACAAATTTGAACCTAGCCTGGTCAACTCCACTTAGGTAAACTCTGTCTTAAAAAAACAAAAACAAAAACAGACAAACACAAACAAAAAAACTTAAGGTGGAGATTTATCAAATGCCCTTTTCAATACCCTCCGCCACCAAATTTAGAGCTTTTCTGATTTCAAAAAACTTTCAGAATATAAGATCAATATATGAAAAGCAAATTATACTGTATTTCTAAATACTAGCAATGAACAGACCAAAATAATAATTCCACATATAAGAGCAACAGAAGAAATAAAATATTTAGGAAAAAATTTAATCAAGAATTTAATGATTGGGGTACTAAAAACTAGGAAAAATTGTTTAAAGAAATTAAAGAATATGTACATACATAGAAAGACATCTTTTGTTCATGGATTGAAAGAGTTATTATGTGAACATGACCATAATCCCCAAATGATCTACAGGTTCAAAGCAATCCAAATCATAATTTCAAATCAAAATTTCAATAGCCTAGTTTGTGGTCACCTTTCAAAATTAGACAAATTGATTTTAAAATGCATGTAGAAATGTAAGAATAGTCAAAACAATCTTAGAAAACAACTAACAAAAGAAATTTAAAAAACAAAGTTGGAGGACTCACACGTACTGTTTCAGAACTGGTTCAGTTTTCAGTAATCAAAAGTGTGGTGTGGACACAATGAGAGACTTACAAATCAATAGAATAGAATTCAATTTCTAAAATACAATCTATAGTCAATAGCTTTGATAAGAGTGACAGGTCACTCAGTGGGATAGAGAGCAGTCTTTTCAAATGGTACTGAAGAAATATGATGAGCAAAAGAATGTTTTTGAACTCTTATGTTACACTACATTTGTAATGGCTGATAAATAGTGTCAACATGAGAAGTTTAGAAGTTTATGAGACTCAGTTTACGAGGCCAGGGTCCTCACTTTATAAACATCCCCATTCTGTGCAAGAGGAGGGCATGGTAATAGTGTGAGAGCACCACCCTTCCTAGGGGTGGTAGCCTGCATACAATACAAAAAAAGAAGAGAGGATTGTTCTTTCCCTTTCTGGTCTTGCTGCTTTTGCTGTCTTTTGCGCCCTGAGTGTTGCCCCTGTGCCATGCCACTCTGCTTTGAAGCCAGTTGATTATGGTCTGAAACCTTTTAAAATTGTGAACTAAATAAATCTTTTCTTCCTTAATTTTGGGTGTTGGTATTTTGTCCCAACCATAAGAGAAAAGTAATCAAGTCAGGATTTCGTATCAGAGAAGTGGGATCATTACTGACCCCACTTGTATCTGACCAGGTGATTCAAAAGCCTTTGGGAAAGGTTTGTGGAAAGAGTTTGGAAAGGTTTGGAGATGTTGCCTGAAAAGGTAGAACTGGAACACCTTAGGCTGTTCTGTATGGGAGATTCTGGTCAGAGCTCAGTAGACCAGAAGGTGACAGAAATCCTGTCAGTAAAGATTAGGTTCAGGAGGCTTCTGCTAGGAAGAAAGACTGCATTGGTTATTGGACTCCAGATCATGTGTGTTATGGCTTGGCAAAGGTTTGTCTGCAGTTTGCTTGTGTCCAGAGACTTTGTCTGAGACTAAAATTAAGAGTAGTAGACTAATTAATCTGGCAGAAGAAATTTCAAGGCAGTCAAATGTTGATGTGGTGGCATGGCTATTGCTAGCAGCTTTTAGTCAGATTTATGTTGAGAACAAAAAGCAAAAGAGCCCAGCAGGATGATTTTTAATGTGAGTTTGGCCAGATAGGAAACTAGTAAAACTGTGGACTGCAAAAATAGAGTTGAGGAGATCCTGATTGCTAAGAAAGAACAGAATATAAAAGATGGCCTGAGGTCATCACAAGAAGCAGCAAGTATTACCCTTTGCAGCCTCAAAACTGCAAAAGTGAAAGACTTTGCTTGAAGAGAAAGCTGCAGAGCACCATGTGCCAGAATGTCAGACACCATAATATGTTCCAGAATGGCAAGAGTATAGAGACTTTGTTCCTTTGAATTAGATACAGAGTGCCCAGAATTCCAGGCACTCAATCCCACTCAAAGCCAAGACTGAGGAAAGCCTGGCTAGTGTGCCAGCTGGCAGCAGACCTTGGCATCTCCACATGGTGTTGGTTTTAGATGCATGCAGAATGCAAGAGTTATGGAGCTAAGAAGGCTTCCACCCAATTTCTGAAGGTCTGGAAGTCCAGGCAGTGTAACCTTAAGAGGGTAGTGTGTGAAGCTATGAGGGTGAAGCCACAGGTGCTGTGGAGACCACAGAAGTTTGGAAAAGTCAAGAATGTGGATCATCTAAGATAAACTGCAAGGAGGGAGCAAAGCCAGACCAAGAAAGAAGCCATAGGAGCTACAATTACAGGAAGTGCCATAGGGGTGGTACCACTCAAAGTCTTTGGAGTTCACAATTTGCCAAGATTGCCTCAAATGGTGCATATGGAACTACAGGACTTAATGTTTGCCCTGCTGGATTTCAGACTTGCTTTGGTCTCAATCCTTTGTATTCTTGTTTGTAACCTTTGGAATGAAAATGTTTATCTAGTGCCATTGTATTTTGGAAGTGTTTGACTTTTCATTTGTATAAGGGCTTGCAGCTAATAGTTTGCCTTACATCTCAGAAGAGACTTGGAACTTGGATTTTTCATCAATGCTTAAACTGTTAGAAGTTTGGCAAGCCATGCTGATGAACTACAAGCCTTTTGCATAAAGGGATATGCACGAGTCTTTGGGGGAGGGTAAAGGGCAAAAGAAATGTGTCTGGCTGCCAAGTTGACAAGGGATGGATTGTAATGCTCATACATCCCGTCAACTTGAGACTTTCAGAAGTTTAAGTGACTCAGCAGGGAGCCAGGATCTTCACTTTGTAAACCTACTACACATGTGCTACACCACCCTAGGGGGTGGTAACCTGTATACAATATAAGGGTTCTCTCCCTTTTTGCTCTTGTTGCTTTTGCTGTCTTCTTCTGCCTTGAAGTGTTGCCCCTGTGCCATGCCACCCTGCTTTGGAGCCAACTGATTATGGATTTAAACTTCCACAAACTGTGAGCTAAAAAGTTTCCTTCCTTAATTTTGGGTGTCGGGTATTTTGTCCCAGCAACAAGAGAAACATAACCATAAAAATTAAAATGAATTAAAATTAAACATCAAAGCTAAAATGTAAATCACAGATGCAGAAGCACAAATCTTCATGACCATGGATTAGGCAGTGATACTCAAAGCTAAAGTAAGAAAAGTAAAAAATAAATCAGACAAAAATTTGTGTGCTTCAAAGTACAAAACAAAGTAAAAGGACAACACACGGAATAGGAGAAAATATTTCCATCATACATCCAAAAAAGGATCTAATATCCAAAATATATCAATAACTCTTACATTCAATAATAAAAATATAAATAATCAATTAAAAAGAAAGGATTTAAATAGATATTTCTTCAAAGAACATACGCAAATGTCTAAGACGAACATGAAAATATTTGTACCATCAATATTCATGAGGAAAAACTACTACAACACAAATGAAGTACCACTTCACACTTACTAGGTTTGATATTATAAAAAAGATATATAAGAAATGTTACTAAGGATAACAAGAGTAACATTTTTACTACAGATGGCAATAGTAAATGGTGTGGCCACTTTGAAAAAGTCTGAGTTCCTGAAATGTTATTGAAGAGAGCTACCATATAATACAGCAATTCCACTCTTAGATACACAGTATACTCAACAATAATTTTTTAAAAATGTATACAAAAAAGGTTTGTATAAAAACTTAATTATCTGTAATAAAATTTGAAAGCAACCACAACACCCATCAAATACTGACAAATGGATAAACAAAAATTATTCAGCCACTAAAAACAATTGAAATACTGACAAGCACTAACACATGTATGAAATATGCTGTGTGAAAGAAGTCAGACATAAAAGGCCACATTTTAAGCTGGGCGTGGTGGCACATGGCTGTATTCCCAGCACTCAGGAGGCTGAAGCAGGAGGATCACTGAGTTTGAGACCAGCCTGGCTTACAATGTGAGCTCAAGGCCAACGTGAACTGCATAGCTAGATCCTGTCTCAAAAAAACAAAACAAAACAAAACAAAACAAGCCACATTTTATATGATTCCATTTATATGACATGTCCAGAATAAGTAAATATAGTTAGAAAGTACATTAGAAGTTATCACAGCTTACAAGTTACTAATAATAGGTTAGGCTTTCTTTGTAAGGTAATACAAATAAGACTGTGACAAGACAAGTCATAGTAGTAGCTCTACAACATTATGAATATACTGCTCTAAAAAAACAATGACTCATAGAGTTTAAAAGTTACTGCTAATGGGTACGCTTTCTTTTTAAGGTTATAGAAATAGCCAATGATAACATACTTATAGCAGTTCTGCAACATTGTGAATATCTAAAAAACAAAGAAATGTATATTCAAACTGTAAAGGTCATGCTAGTAAATTTTATCTCATAAAAAAATGATTGCTTCTGGCTTCTCCACAGGAAAAGAGAAAAATGACAAAAATCCAATTCTACAGTAGTAGGAGTAAATTATAAAAATGTTTATTTTTTATTCATTTTATTTTCTCATTGTAAGGATATTGCTAGCTGGCTGTGGTGGTGCATGTCTTTTTAATCCCAGCATTCTGGGTGGCTGAAGCAGGAGGCTTGTTAAGGTAGATCTTAGCTTGGGAAATTTAGCAACTTTGCAAGGTTCATTGCAAAGGTCCTAGGTTGAATCCCCACCATGGCTAGACAGATGAAGAGATAAAATAAAAATTAAAACACTGTCATTGTAGCTATCCCTATGTTAGAAATAAATATAGCTAGGACTGGGAGTGGTGGCACATGCCTGCAATCCCAGCACTTGGGAGGCTGAGGCAGGAGGACTGCTGCGAATGTGAGACCAGCCTGGGCTATAAAAGAAAGTTCAAGGCCAGCTTGCACTAGGAGATCTTGTCTCATTAAAAAAAGAAGAGGAGGAGGAGGAGGAGCAGGAAGACAAGGAGGAGGAGGAGGAGGAAGAGCAAGAAGAGGAAGGAAGGAAAAGAAAAAGAAAGATGTAATATAAAACCAGAACACAATGATTATTCTATGGCTATCTCCTACCCACAGATTTTCATGATTTCTTTTATCTCAATTCTTCCCTTGGTTCAACGGGGAGGTGAAAAAATGGATGATTTCTGGGGTTACCTCTCAAAGTCTATGTACATCGCTAAAAAGAGCTATGGTGCTGTGGAATACATGGGTTTACATCACTATAATCACATTTTACTAGAAATTTAACATAGTAACCACAGGGAAAAAAAGCTTTTTTTTCAACGATTTCCCACAATGTGGTTAATTTTCACTCCTGCTATTGTTACTACCAGTCAGACAGTAGAATTGCCAATAAAATTCTGCTTTGTTAAACTTCCCCCGCCTCACTGCTTGAGTGACCATAGTGTTTTCTGAGACTAGGCAAGACTTTGAACCATATGAGCTAGCTCAGTCTGAGACAAGGTAATTTTCAGAGAGGTTTCTCTTACATCTACCCTGGCAGAGTTTTTCACTCTTCTTAAGGGAGTGAAGTTGTAATTACAGACTTTATGAGGCACTTCTCAACCTCAGAGAGTGCCTCCTCAGTAGATTCAGTACACTGGCTGCTTTGTACTCTCATGTTCTTCTTTTAAGAGATTTCTTGTCAGTTTTATTTTTCTGAACAAGTTGTGTTACCTGGACTCTGTTTTGGCCTGTGCTCTTCTAGTTTCTTCCAGAGCATTATCCCTCTTTACCATTTGACCCTAAACCAATAAACTGCCCCTGACTGGTCAGGTCAGAAAGACTTACTCAATGGGATCCCTTCTCTCAATCCTTATTTTTTCATAAAACTCTTCATTAAAACATTAGCTATGCCATATAAAACTGATGGTTTTCAACACAAGTATGTACACACCCTTACTAAATTATAAATTCTTTAATGGCAGAGGTTATATCTTACTCAACTTTGTAATTCTAGCCCCTAATAAAAAGTAAGAATTTAATACTTTCTTAAGCCAAAGGAGGGAAATAAAGGCCTACCAGAAAAACCACAATAGAAGGTAGTACTTCTTGAGTCCTACTGAAACCTTCTTATGCATCAGATCATTGCCAAGGGCTTTATATACATTTTTTTTCTCTGACTCTTCCTAGGAACCCTGAGAGGTAAGTACAATTACTATGCTAAAATGATGCCTTACAGACACAAATATTTCAGAATTTGAACCTGAATTCTGATCTCCAAAGTTCATGTTCTTACCTATATTATATTTTAAAGGGAAGGAATAATGAATACACTAGTAAAGATTGTATCCAAAGAGCAACTTAAAAATTTGAGTTGAAAGAAAGCTATCTGCAGTACTTTCATGGGGTTTCCTTTGGGAAACTTTCTAAAATAAGCAAGAGATCTTATAAACAATGATTTCTCTAGTATTGCTGCTTTTTACCTCACATCTCTACTATGCTCTTCTCTTATTTCAGGAAAGCTTTACCATTTTATTCACCTATAGACTTCCAACTCGTACTTTAAAATTACTTTCAATTTAAGGCCAGTCTGTCAAAGGAAGATTCTCATAAGGGGTTACCATTCATAGTTATTTCAATTACACATCTCTAGATGACATTATATTTATGTATCTGTCTTCCCTATTTGCTCTAAATTTCTTCAGTGTCAGAGTCCACTTTTTATTCATCTTTGCCTATGTAGCATTTAGTAAAACTTTTTATTAACAACTTCTCCTCCAGATAAGACTTCTCATAGGTTTAAAGTATTGCCTAACCTGGCCAAGCAGGATACAATAAACATCCAGACTTCCCATTGCCAGTGTTCCTTCCTTTTTAAAACTTCCTCCACACAACACATATTCCATTCCCTTTGACTGCAGAGTCTTTCCTTCAATCCAGTAATGTCTGAGACTTTCCAGAACCCATGACCTGTATGACTACAAGAGACTTAGGACATGAATGTGTGATGGCTTAGAATAGAGTAAAAGATACAAATAAAACAACCAAGGTCTTAGTAATCTTGGGAATAGGTGGGCACTAAAAATAAAGAGATAACCATCTTACATACTATAAAAGTTAATTGTGTGTACCATTAAACAAGAAAGGACAAATTCAAATGGTAGAGGGACAGAATGAACTAATAAGCTACACATCTCATTTAGAACTTTCAGTAGAATTCTGTTGAGGTGGAAGGTGAGTTAAGAATCATTCTACAGAAGACAGCACATGTGTACAGGTAAGGAGACCTGAAGGAGCACAACACAACTTTGAAGAGAAAGCAGTTATATGAGCTGCAACAAAACATGTAAGAGTAAGAGTAATGGGAGATGAGGTTGGAGGTCTAATTAGATGGTAAAGATGAAGGGTTTATATGACAAGCTGAAATTAGAATTTTATATAAACAACAATGAAACGATATCCCTAAAGTTTTTTTTTTTAATTAGATAGTAACATAACTAGATTTTTGTTTGGGAGCAAGTTATTCAGGAAAAGCTAGAACAGAGAAAACCTAGAAGCAGATTAATTAGCCAAGAAGACTACTTACTACCATCCTCCTGTCAAAGAATGAACTAAAGCATCAGTAACACACACAAGAATAAAGAACAGAACAAACTTAAAAGGATAAAGAAATTTTATAGCATTTGGAGATGGGAGGAATATGGAGATAAAGGAAAGGGCTTCAGGGAATGTGACTTGGGTACTGGGATGAACAGGGATAACACCACCCAATACAGATGAAAAAAGAAGTTTGTGAGAGGGCTGCGGATGTAGCTCAGCAGGCATAACACCTGCCTGGCAAGCACAAGGTTGTGAGTTCAATCCCGGTACAAAAAACAACAGCAAAACAAAACAAAACCTCAAGACAAAAGAAAAAAAAATCTTTTTCAGAGATGTGAATGAATTTAACTGTGAGTTCTAAATACTTGAGGATTTACTACTAATCACTCAATTTAGGGCTTTATCATATAGTGAACAATTTTCATGTGTTCCAACCAATAATAAAAATCTTTCAAGATCTTGTATTTATTTTGTTCCCAACATCACTACCACATAAAAATTCCACAATAAAAACAAGGCCTAGGTAAGCTGATTTGATTCATGTGAACTATTTGACTGCATGCATAAATTAAGACAGAATTTTATTATCTATTGTAGGATTAAGAACAGAAGTCTTCAAAACTTTTAGATTGCTACATGCAACAAATCCTTATATACTTAATAGGATAAGGTAATGGAAAATGGAGATAAATGACATTTCCTACTTACATTTACTAGTAATTTTGGTTTATTTTTCCCTTACTCTATTTTAGTTATTCAACATTTGGCTTGCCTGGGCTACACAGAGTGAAGAAAAACTATCTTGACTGAATATAAAATATATCATTAATATATAAAAGAAAATTATCTATCTACCTATGCATTTATGCCTTTATGCCTTTTGTTATTAGCAACAGCAACTTTTTGTTGTTGTCTTTCTATGATCTCAAATTTGTCATTCTCCTGCCTCAGCCTCCCAGGTGACTGGACTATCACTGCTAATCATCACGCCTGGTTTTCTTAAAACACCATTAAAAGGGGGGAGGACAGCATAAACTGTGCAGTAAGTGCAAGAAGTGGTTTCCCTCTTGCATTGTACCCAACTTTACACAGAGTTCCATTGTCATCTATCTGTATGGTCCCTACAGAAGCACCCAGAAATTAAGTCATGAAAATGTCACAAAAAGAATCACATAATAATGTTAAAAGTGTATTATGTGGGATTTCATTCAGCATCATATACACCTATAGATCACAGGCTAGACATGTCTGGTTTATGTGCTTTTTATCTGGTTCCAAGAAGATTTTCAGTCTACTTGAGAAAAGGACCTAATTTAAGTTTAATTTTTCTATTTACCAGTCACAAATACTTTAGTGTCAGACATGGGCTCTACCACATTCTGTACAATCTTAAACTTTAAGTTTTTAAACTGGGCCCTAATGAAGTCTATAGAAAAGGACAGCAAGACCTATTGTACATATAAAGATTAAATGCTATAGATACAAATGTCTCTAACTATGTGTGGCATACAATAACCAATCAAGTTAGTATCTTTATCTTCATGGAGGAGGGAAATACACTGATATAGATACTTTAATTTGCTTGCAGTAAAGGGAGCTCAACTCAGAGCCTTGAACATGCTAGACAAGTCAGGTAAGTGATCTACCACTGAGAAACATCCCTAGTCATATATACATATGTACATATATATAATTATATTTTATATAACATATAATTATATTAAAATATAATTATATTTTACATAATACACACACAGTTTAAATGAATACTGGGGATACAACACAGAGCCTTCACAATGAGCTATAATCCCAGCCATTTTTTAAAATTTTGAGACAGTGTCTTGTCATATTGTCCAAGCTGGGCTTAAACTTGTGATCCCTCTGCTTTAGCCTCCCAGACAGCTGGGATTACAGTCATGAGGCATCATATCTGACTAATATGCTTTTTAATATGAACAAGCTGATATATTTCAAAAACATTTTCGAAGTCAGTATACTGGTTAAGAAGTGCTGAAATTAATATTTTAAAAACAATTAAAATTTACTAGCTATATAACTTTAGTTCAATTTATCTAAATTTCTTTACCTGTAAAATGAAAATAAAAATTTCACTGAATTTAAAGATGACTGTGTAGAGTAAGTGAAAAATACACTTGTAAAACATTTATTTTGTTCAAGTTAGGGTATTAATAAAAATCTACTATCATAAGTTATAATAACATATTAATAAATATAATAACCTATATTAATAAATATCCTATAATTTATATAATATATGATATTACATATCATATAATATACATTATATAATTATACATTATAATATATTTATGTTATATAATAACAATACATTATATAATTATATATTATATATAATATATAATTATATAATATTGTTATATAATAACTGCTATTAATAAATTATAATAGCTTATATTAATAAATAACTTATATTAATCAAAAACCCCAACCATTTCTTAATTTGTGGGTGTGTATCCTTGAGAAACATACAAAGACAAAGTCAAACTGCCACCAAGAATACGTCCAACAACTCAGTAAAAAAATATACCAAAAAAGTACTATCCTCTTTTAGGAAATCAAATAAATTTTCAGTCAGAAATAAGACAGTAAAGTATTATTTTATATAAATTTGGATATCATAAAAGACATGTAAAATTATTACAGCTTCTTTTTCAGAAATAAGGATCTTAAGAATAATACATCTTATGTGACAGCTGTTTTGTTTTGTTTTGTTTTTGGTACAGGGGCTCAAACTCACAACCATGCAGTTGCCAGACAGGTGCTTATGCTACTGGGCTAAATTCCTGGCCCTTAGATGATAATCTTTACTGAACTAATTTTAATTTGCTTTTAAGGAAGAAATACACAGAAACATTAAAGGATGTTTTTATTATGCCACTAAGTAATGAAAGCAAGAATTCTCCCCATAAATGTTATTTCTGACTTATCCATTAATTTTTTAAAATAATTCATTTTCTCTTACTAATATCCTTCATTAACCCAACCATGCCATTTCACTTGTCTGGATCCTCATAATATGTTTGATGAGAAAGCTGACTACAATACATGGTATATAGTCTTTCACTAGAAAAGTTTTTTCTATTTTTTAAGAAAGTTATAATACAGAACTTGTAATTGTCTCTCAGTGCTATATTGCAACAGTGTTTATACTTAGTACTAAGTAATTCAGCTCCATAAGCATACCAGCTCATTAATCCAACAAATTGAAATGAGATAACAGAATGCCTCCATTGTCTGAAATTCAAGCCTAAATGTATCGATGAAGTAAACCAGCAAAAATAAAGACTGTAACAAGATTTACAAGGAAATCTTCAAATTTTCCATGTTATTTTCAGACAGTTTTTAATCTCTTTTAACAGCACTAGTTTATATAACAACACTTAATTTGTACATAATAACTCAGCCTTATTTCACTCAAACACAGAGATGATTTTTTTCATAGCAACATTTCATATCCCTATGTACATCTGAGGTTGACTATATTTAAAAACAATTCTGTAAGTCATGCTTAAGATTTACCTAGATTCAACCAGATCTGATGTCAATCTTTGATTCAGCACACTTTTAAGTAACTAGCATTAAAAATTCCAATCTCATATCCATTAAACATGTGAGTAACTGAAGATACATTCTGACAGCAAATGAGGGTACTTATATAGGAGCAGGAAGAAATAAATGAAATTTACTTAACTTGCCCATCATATGTATTGATAGATCTAGGAAATATATTTTTCATAACTTTTTTTTAACTAAAATGATTATCAATTCAGTAAAAACTATTGCATTCTATAAAGACTGTGATGCTCATTAATATCAACAAAACCTGCTGATAATTTGTATGCAGGTAGGAAATTGGTAAGTAAAATATGTTGTCAACTACTGCTGTACTGGCAATTAGAAAATTTTTATCATAGGCCAAGGGCAAAATAACAACCATAAAACTCTAGAGAAGTATTTTTCAAACTTTGGTAGTGCACAGAGTACCATAAGTCAAAGTTTGTTAGAATCCTAGATATGGTGGTACAATTCCTATAAGGAATCCCAGTACTCAAGGACGCTGAGGCAGGAGGATCACAAAGTCCAAGTCCTGTCTGGCAAACCCTGCCACAGAATCAAATTTAAAAAGTGGAAGTACTTGGGATGTAGCCCAGAGGTGGTACAAAATAATAATAAAATAGTAATAATAATAATTCCTAAGCTAGAGTTATTAAAAAGTCTAATACAAAGGTATGGGTATAGTCCACTAGTTTGTATTTTAATAGGCAACTTGGCTGATTATAATGCAGGTGGTCTGAGTTCATTAGTCTTCATAAGGTTCACAAACTCTCAAAATATATAAATAGACCCATATAGAACTTTGCAAACGGACATCCTAAGAGTTCAATGATTTACTAAGATTTTCAAAGAGATCCAAGAACTAAAACAGAGTACATGCCACATTGCTGTAGAAGGACTTAAAACTCAGGTAAAAATAATAATCTTAATCCAGGTTTTGTAAACTTGTTTTCAGCATTAATCTGCTCTTTTTCCTTTTTTCAACTGTAGAAGTAGTTATCTTTAAGTCTTAATACAATTATCAAATGTTTAGGAAACTTTAAAACATCAGTTCTCTAAGAAAATTTTGAGATCCACAGTTTTTCTTACTCTTGGATATTTTATGACCTTCTTCATCCTCTTAAACTTGTTAACATAAATTTCATTTTACTTATTTAATGTAGAATATAGAATTGTGCTGCTGTGTTTTAAAAAATAATGCAATGGGCCTTGGGAATGGAAATTTTTAAAATTGTTCTTGTTTTAAAATGCTCATTTAAATATCTTTATGCATCCAAGGACATTCTTTAAAAATATATATACATAAAAGCTCTTTGGTCTTTTGTTCGAAGTTCTTGAGTTTACTCACTGATGTGAGAAATGTTTTATCTGTAAGTCATAAGCTTCTTTTCTTTTTCATAGCTTCCCCTCAGTCATATAAAGGACACAACTTTAGAATGTTATACAGACACTAAAAATAAATGGGAGAAAAATTGCCAAAAAGAACAGCAAAGCACAGTCCTTGAACTCTCAGAATAACAGGGACTTGTTCACTGCCATGATTAGTTATTCTAATGGCTATTACGTAGAAAAGATAGAAAGAAAAAGCATGACTTGTCTGAATCATAGTAACAGCTACATATCAATTCTGATAATAGTGTTTACTATTTACATTCCCATCCATTTTTATAAAAGTCTGTATTTTTATAAAGCAAAAAAGTATCATATGCTTATTATTTATCTGAAACTAAACTGCTCAGCAGAGTAGTAATAGGCTAAAAGTATTTTTGTACACCTTTTATGTTTCTGTTAATAAAGGTAAAGAGCAAACTAGTAAGCAAAAGACAGCAAAAATGACCATACTTGTCATTTTTTCTCAGATTGATATATACAGCAATGATGCACATATGCTGTAGCAGGCTATCTGTTAAAAGCTCTAAAAGGTTTGCCATCACTATTCGAGCTTTCAATGACACAAACAGCCCAATGTCATAGATTTACTACCACTGATACAGATATTTAATTTGCTAAGACTATGCTATGAAAACATTTTAATGTATATATTTACATGTTAGGTATTTTTTAAATCTAACTATTTAAAAAGAAAGTCAGTCTTCCTTAAGAACTTTGAACTTCAAGCAAATAGGTATTAAAGAACTTTTTTTTTGGAAGGCAAAAAGGTAGGTATGAATAGAAGAAAAGCAGTAAAGCAAAGCACCAGTAGTCAATTTCTGCATCAGTGTGTGTAACTTTACTTACTTTAGAATAACTGGGTCACAATGTGTGACGTGCATGAGTGTGTAATAAGTATGCATGTACAAAGGGAACAATCTAAAATAGGATGACCTATTAATACCTGGTTTCCACCTTTCCTCCTAGGAAATACCATCCACGTTGGCCTGATGGTGGCTCTTCTGAAAGTCTCTTTCAAGAGGCTTTAGGACATGAATAGCCATACAATCTGCTTTTTAAAGTTACTTTCCTGAGACTTCTAAACTCATTTCAATTTTACCTAACCAATCAGAAGATCCCTGTCCTAATATTTAATGTGGCTGAGCCAGGGTGGGTACTATCATTTTTCTCACTAGCCTCAGAAACTAGAGGTGAGAATCTAGACATTATCCTCACAATAATTCCTCATCACATACTGGTGTCATTCTCTAATAAAGGAATGTGTAGTCCAGATTTAGGAGCACTATCAAGCTCTCCAACCACAAGGAACTGGTGTTTAAGGATCATCTTAAAAGTTAATTAACAGATGATCTTAGCCATATGACAATAATTCTCAACCATGGCTACAGTTCAGCATCAGCTAAAGGGCTTTTAACAATAAAAAACCCAAAAAGATTTTGATTTAAAAGTTAGGAACCAGTCTGACATGTTGGCACTTATTTTGTAATCCCAGCATTCTGGAAGGCTAAGGCAGGATATGTGCAAGTTCAAGCACAGCCTGGGTAACTCAGAGACTAGTGAGATCCTGTCTCCAGAGAAGGAGAGAGAAAATGAGAAAAGAAAAAGTGAGAGGGAGGGAAGTATGGAGGCAGGGAGGGAGGGGAGAGGGAAGGAAAAAAAGAAAAAGGCTGGGTATGTAGATCAGTGCTAAGGCACTGAGTTCAGTCCTCAGTACCATAAATAAAATGAAAAAGGTTGAAAGAGACAGAGGAGAGAAATGGAAAGAAATAGAAATAAAAAAAAAAGACAAAGACAAAAACAAAGAGAAAGAGCAAGAGAAAAAGGTAGGAAGGTAGGAGGGTTAGGAGCCAGTTATACATGACTTCAATGCATCCAAAACCACTAATCTAGACTTAGGAGAAAGGAGATATATGCAAAAACAAAAACAAAAAAAAAATTGCTGTAACATGTTAAGATTGGAGTAAGCAATTAATGGATATATAATAAAAATAAAGTTATGAAGCTGAAACAAAATTGATGCTGACTTTAGACAAAGGAAAAACACTGGTTCTGTCATTTATAGCAACTACAGTATTTGCCTAATTAACATTAATTTTATGATTATGCATATTCCATAGGTACATATCAAATTAAATTTACATCTAATTGTTTTATTTAAATAACAGAAATATAGGATCAGATATAATGATGATAGTCAAGTCTGTCTGTATATTATACATGTTCAGATTTAATAGATATGGCCTCATTTAAAATTTTAAAAGAATTAAAGAATAGCAGAGGATACTTTGAATAGCAAACATTAAACTTAAAAAACTGTCCAATATTACATACCATTGCATTCCTTTTTACTGATAAAGAATATGTCTAACAGCAATTTTTATCAAAATTTAGTCAAAGATATTTTGAAATATAACTCATAAGCCAGTATTAAAGCATGTGTTTAATTATACTCACTAAACAATGACATTTTAACTCTTTATAACATGATACCCTTATTAAACATAATTTCTTACTCCATATATTATTTTCATATAAACTTCACAAACTAATCAGAAATAAAATTAAATCACAAAACTCAATAAATACAGGAATTAGATGCAAATAGTTTCTATGTGCAGAATAATTTTTCATTGGTGTATAATTAAAATTTCAGAAGTCTTTTCCTTCATTTCTAGTTATTATTCAGCTGCAATGTCTTCTGATGTTTATGTATTGAGGTTTAGTGTATCAGAAAAGCTTTTTATTTAAACTAATTATTCAGTGAAACATTTGCACTACTTCTTCAGAGATTTTGTATGTTCAATTTTCTTAAAAGCTGGCTCAACATTAAAATGAAAATAGTATGTGCTGCTAAGAAAGAAACAACACATACTAGAAAAATAATAAAGCCTTAGACATACAGGATACATTAAAACCTAAGTATAAATAACATAAAAACATAAAATGGGATACTTAAGGACAGAGATTTTTCTTATGAATTAAAACATGTTCATACATGGAACAAAGAATATTTTTATTTTTGAGATGACAGATCTAAGGTTGTAAAGCAGAATACATTGTACTTGATTTAACTGCCAGCCATTATTTCTGCCAGTAGTCTGCTCACTATCTTTCTCTTTTGCCATATGCATTGTAGGTGGGATGTTTCTTGTTGTTACTATGTCTAGCTACCCAGACTCAACTTTCAAGCAGTTTATTTACTTCAAAGTGCAATCGTATAATTGTGCTCTGCTGTCTCCAAGTCAGTTACTAGGATGGTATCTAGTTTTTCTATTAAATATACTTTAAAAAAAATAAAAATCACTACATTGTTTAAACAACAGAAAAAGTCAAATTAAAAAAACTTACAATGGAAACTTATAAAAAACCATCTTTCATAAAATATTTATCAATTAAAATTTTAAATATGATTGGAATACCCTTTCTAATTTATTCTGAACTCATATTATCAGACACATTAGGACAGGTCCATAGCAAAAGGATTTCAGATCAATGTTAGAAAAAAACTGTCCAGGGAAAAATGTGTCCTTTAGTTTTTAAGATCCCTATTTGTCTTTTTTCTAGCAACAAGCAGACTATAGCTTAGTGATATAAAAATAACTAAAGAAAACAATTTTCAAACAAAACCCCATAAAACCCTGAAAAGGTTTTGTAGAGCACAGATAGAGGACCATGGCACCAACATACTTGGCACCCAGGGTCGCAATGCTCTCTTTTAAAACTTCTGTGCAAGTATGAAAATTAGTAAAATCCAGAAACACTACATGTTAAATCAAAAGAAATTCAAAGAAATTAAAACAAGCATAAAAAAATCTTAACAGGTAACATTCCTCAAGTTATTTTAATGAATTAAAAATCCAAAGTGGCTGAGCCAACTTTCTAGGCTTCTTGTTTGATTTTCTGCCTTTCAGAGTTCTGATTTCATACAGCAGATACAAGTAGAATAGGAAGCTGATGACCTAGGGCCCAGATATATCACTTGCTATAAAACCTTGGCTAAAGCATCAACCTTTTCTGGATCTCTATTTCCATCCATAAAATTAAAAGAATGATATAACCATGTCTTCATCATTATTACTTAGAAAGGTCTGTTGTACAACTCAATTTATAGTTTTATTCCTTAAGTATCCAAAAGAACTATTTGTAGTATACATCATTAATATGAATAATTGTTTAATTTTGATCTTCACTGGACAGAATACAAGCCCCCAAATCCTTGTCTATCTTATTTATTGCTGAATACCTGACTAATGGAAAGTACTTAATACTTATAGAATGCATAACAAAAACCAAACATTTATTCTTACTTACATCACTGTGAAACACCCAAAATTGCATTGTAAGTCCTAAGACGCTCTTCTAGCTACATAATGATTATGCACAAAACAATATACGAGACAAATTTCTGCTCATGAAAATCTTACTATTGCTAAGTCAGAATTTGATGTTTCTTAGCAGCTGATGTTAGCCTTAATAGTGTAAAATGTCCATTAACTCTCTCATTTAAAGAAAATAATCCTTTTTCATAAATTATAACTTTAAAAAAAGCACATTTAAACATACATTTATTTTTTTCCAGTAGAAATTTAATATGAAACATGAA
This sequence comes from Hydrochoerus hydrochaeris, assembly GCA_004027455.1. Classification (NCBI taxonomy): domain Eukaryota; kingdom Metazoa; phylum Chordata; class Mammalia; order Rodentia; family Hydrochaeridae; genus Hydrochoerus; species Hydrochoerus hydrochaeris. The sequence goes on along the minus strand of PVLA01001405.1, from coordinate 73,707 downwards.
ATTTAATTATATCAAGTTTACAAAATAACCTGTTTTTAAACTGGGGTACTGGTTGAACTAGGTTTCCAAGTTTATGTAACTACTTAACAGGATAAATGAAAGAAGGAACCAAAAATCTAAATATTAGGGGTTGGGAATATAGCTCAGCGGCACAGCACCTGATTGGCAAGTATAAGATCCTAAGTTTGATTTCTGGTAACCGCCCCCCCCACCTCAAATATATACATTATGTAAAAAGTAGCAGGGAGGTTGTGTATCTGTGGCCTTTATGTGAAAATCTCCATAAACACTGCCACTTATTAAAATATTAAATTTTAAGTATTTCTTTTTCTTTATTTTGCAGTACTGGGGATTGAATACATGGCCTCACATATACTAGGTAAGCACTGTACCATCAAGCTATAAGTCAGTCCTTGTTTGAAAGACAGAGAAGGACTGAGGGGAGTGAGTGACTGTGAGATAGCATGTGTGCAGGAGACAGAATTGATAACAATAGAAATCAAGGAGTGTTCAACCTACTTCATCAAAAAGGAGAAAAGGTCAACTGATAACAACAACAACAAAAAAGACATTCAATCCTTATATGTCCTAAACTAATCAATTAAGCCAAAGCAACACTTGAGTTTAGTTGCTTTAATCCCATTTAAAACATGTTTTCATGCAATCTTTCAGCAAATAAATCCTAAGGACACATCTATACAAGCCAGTAAAATGTTATGAAGAACAGAATAGCATGTATTTAACTTTTATTTTGCCAACTAATATGCTTGTTTGAATTCTCAATAAAAAGTATAGATAGCTTGGTTCAACACCCTGACATATGAAATATTTTCAATTATAGTCTTTTCCTGATATTACTATTGTCACACTTTAAAAATTCTTAAACACTTCTGGATGAGAAACAATTTTTCCCTATTATCTCCCACAAAAATAAGATTAAATAAAAAATGTAAAGAATTAGTCAAATATAAAATGCTACGTAAAATTTTGACAGATTTCAAAGAACTTCAAATTAAAATGAATTTGTTTTATTATGCCAAAATAAAAATTAAAAAGTTAAAGAGACTGACCAGGACATACTAATCACTATTTCTTTTCCATATTACAACTAATATACAGGCAATACATATAATCACTACAAAAATTAACACTTTTGTGTCACTTAGCATGTGTTAAGTATTTTTAAAACTATTATATGTATCCAAATTCATTAAGTAACCTGACACATGCACAATTATTAGGTTCATTTCACTAATAAAATGGAAGCATACAGTATCATATAGCTAATAAGGGTTGGAGTAGACACTTGAAACTAGTCATACTATGGCCTGAAATGATTAATGTAATGTTATGTCTTCTACTCTCTTTGCCTTATTTTGCTCCAGACTGTCTGACATACAGGTGCCAGCTATAGGTCTTCTCAAGTTATACAACTGACTGTGTCCCTCGGCATCATCTGTTATGATCTCCCATATACCAGCCTAGTAATGCAATTGAATTAGGCTTTTTCTTTTTCATTATTCACAGTTCAGTCAATCACAACCAGGACATTCTTTTTCGAATAGATATTATTAATCCTCCCCCCTTTTTTAAGTCTTCTACTTGTTTGTATTTAGGATGCTATGTTACGTTCACTAGGTTCCAGTATTATCTGTGTTATAGACTTTTATGAGACCTGACACTATAACCATGATTCTATGTGAAAAAGCAGTATGAGTTTTTGTTTTTTGGTTTATTGATGTGATAGTGGGGATTGGGTCATGGGATGTCACAGTGAGCTATACCCCTAGTCTCCCTTTAATTTTTTAAATTTTGAGACAGGGTCTTGCCAAGTCACTGTTACCCAGGATGGGTTTGAATTTAACATCTACTTTAGCCTCTCAGAGTGCTGGGCCACCTGATCTGCACTATGAATTTTAGACTGGAACAAAAATTCTCTGTTAAAACTCAACCCTCCCATAATTAATATGCTTTTCTCACTGAGTATAAGGAATTTTAATATAAGGTTAAATATTGTTCCTAAGGTTTCTATTTAACTTTCTAGCACTACTTTTGATCACACATCCTTTCTTTCTCTAAGTTTCTTCCAAGTTGATCTTTTTTTAAATGTTGGATATTATGCCCCTCTAATTCAAGGATCTTTATACACTGTTCCATCTCAAAACATGCTTTTCTCCATTTTACAAAGTTCACTCTTATTCATGGAGGTCTCAGTTAAATAAACACTTCAACAAACTGTCCGTTTTTTATCCCACTGATTGGTCAAATTTTCTTTCTTAAAGCCAAATACTAAATATCAGGAGCCTCTCTACAGCAACTGAAAAGTTCCAATTTCATATTTATTTGTGTGATTACTTGATTAACATTTTTATATCTAGGGTACAAGTTAAGGAAATCAAGAAGCATGCTTACAGTATCAGTGAGCATTACGTATGTGTTGAAAATACTAGCAAACTATTGTAAAACAGAAGAGATAAAAAATACTGAGCCAATGACAATTACATAGTTATAAAAGAAAAATCACTGTCTTTTTAGCTAAAATCAAGATACATGACATATTTGATAGAGCATGTTTAAATTTATCTATTTTCAGAAGAAAAAAACTTCAAAACCTGGGGTAAAGGTAGATGGAGTAGTAATTTATACAATAGGTCTACCTGGAAATAATTAGATACAAATAAAACATGCAAAATAAAGGGAGAAAATGGGCCATATTCTTTTGTTACTTATAGTATTTATGTGTAAGTTAAACATATATTTTAGAGAGAAGTCAAGATGGCCGATCAGTGAGCAACAAAATACAAAGCCTCCCAAAAGAAACAACTCATTTGCCAGAATAAAACACCCTGGAGAGACCCAGACAGAGGGAGATGGATCCTCTTGACAGAGGAAGAAATTAAAATGTAAAAAAGCTTGTCAAATACGTCGGGACTACAACTGAAAGGGCTAAAAATTACAGAACACAGCATTTTCGTAGTGACCCGCCAAGTTTGTGCCAGCCTGAATTTGTGCTGGTTTAAATCCACACCGGCCGGCAGAGCTGCCCAAACTCGTTCCTGCTGCCACTCACAGGAACCACAGCAGTGCTGAAGTTGGGGGTTGGTGAGCCCAACAGAGAGTGGGGCAGGCAAAAGGACCTTCATTAATCCACAGTCAAAGCTGGGGATGAGACCCGCCCACACGGGAAGGGTGTGACCAAATGGGTGACATGTTGGAATCAGGCAGGAGGAGCATGAACTGGGACTGACAGTGACTTAGGTTGGTTGCTCCCTCCCCAGAGCAGATTCATGGGATTTGCTTGGACTGGGTCATGCCCCTGGCCAGGACCCAATGAGCAGTCCCAAATCAATTCCCTGCGCCTAGCATGCGCTAACCGAGTGAAGGCCCCTGAAGTTTGGCTGGCCCAGTGGGGAGGGGCAGGCATATGCAGCCGCTGCTTATACCTCAGTGGCAAGACCAGTCAGGAGAGGGCAGAGGTCCTTTGCCAGCATGCCTCAGAGGAAACGTGGCCAACAGGGAAGGGGGCTGGAACGTGCACTGCAACCTGTGTGGAGGAAGCCAGGGCCATGACAGGAGAGAGAGGCAGGAGGAGGCCACCAGCCCAGAAACCTGAGAGCACTGATCCAGGAGAGGGAAAAACAAGGGAGACTGAGGGCAGCAAACACACAACATCAGACATGGCTTCAATGGACATTAAGAGATATCTTTGGGACTTTGTAGACGAGCTCAAAACTGAAATATTAAGTCAGATAAAGCAAGATATGAGTAGAGTAACAAAAGAAATGCTCTCAGAAAGCATCTCTCAAGCAGATACAGATGGAAAAAGGGAGGAACACAAAAAAAGGAGAAATATTTGATACAGAATATAAAGAAAATGTAGAATACATAAAGCAGATTCAAAGAGAGTACCAGGAAATTAAAAACTCCATTGAAAGCTGGCAAAACGCCTTTAAAGAAACTAAGGACAGACTATCAAAACTTGAAGACAAATTTGCAATGTGTGATCATGAAAGGAAAGATCTCTTAAAAATAACAAGGAAACAGGTAGTAGCAGTACAAAGGCTAGAAGACGACAAGAGAATCTACAATTTAAGAATAAGAAATGTGAACTAAGAAGCAGGAACACATACAGGCAAATTACAAAGGCTATTCACAGAAATAATTAAGGAAAACTTCCCAAGTATGGGAAAAGAAAATGACATTCGGTTATGTGAGGCATACAGAACTCCAGCCACCTACAACCAAAACAGAGCTACATCCAGACATATAATAATCAAGATACCAGAAATTAAATATAAAAATGGAATATTAAAAACCATCAGAGAAAAGAAACAGATTACCTATAAAGGTAAGCCCATCAGAATCACGGCTGACTTCTCAACACAGACCATCAGATCTAGAAGAGTTTGGAGTGAAGTCTTCCAAGCCCCCAAAGAAAATAACCTCCAGCCCAGATTGATGTACCCTGCAAAACTGTCACTAGAAATTAATGGAGAAACAAGATGCTTCCATGACAAAGAGAACTGGGGGAGTTTGTGACCACCAGCCCAACTCTACAGAGAATACTGAAGGACATTCTAGAGAGAGAGAAAAAAATACCAGGATTTTAGAAACAGTGGCAGAAAGGCCTCAATGCACGGGGCAGGCAGTAAAATGAAGGAGAAAACTAGGCAAATAAAGGCAGAAAAATAGCATAGCAGAAATGAGGCAGAGAAGGATAACTAGAATCTCTAACATAGATTGTCTTGATAAACTATATTGTTAATAGTACACCAGGATTTAAAACCCACATTACTCACACTACTCTGCTTAGATGTATTTAATTCTGGTACAGTCATTCTACCTGTACTAGATTTGAGGTCACAGACAGTAATCCCGAAAATAACAGGATATAGTACAGTAATCATCCGTAATTTCCTATTAACTTAATCTAAAGCTTTGTAAAACCTACACTGTTTTACCATGACTGATCATAATCGAATCTGGTTTGTGGGGTCGTGGTTTTGTATTGATAGATTTTATTCAAAGCTATTATGATTAATAGTATTAAGTCTAACAGTATAGGCAACTGCACTTAAGATGACAAGTTCACTAGAATATCCTCTCTGGTTTAATTATTACCTGCCTTTGAAGTTTTATACTGTCTACAATGTTTTATTTTTACTAATATTGTTATGTACTGCTATATTCAATTATACTGCTATATTCAATTATGCCTGATGATATAGACAATTCTATTGAAGATAATAAGAAACAACACAGTAATCACTGTAGATCATCTTGTACTGTGGTTTTATATGACTTTTTGGTTTCATGTTTTTATAGGAATTTGTTTTGGTTTATCTTGCTATGCTTTGTTTTTCCCTCTAATACAGAAAGGATAGAAATACATGTAGAGATTCATGCATGCATAGCTGTTTACACTCTCACTGTTTGTATATCTACTTTGTATGCTTTAATTTTGTAACTTGAACAACTATTTCTAAGAGGACAATATGTAATTTATCAATTAGTGATTATTATCTTTTTTTTTGAAATTCTGTAGTATCTCTACCCTTTACATGCTTTTGTTTCTCTTTAAATAAAAAAAATGTATATTTTAATTTTGTACTGTTTATAACTGGTCTTATGGACCAACATGGGCATGACTTTTAATTATGACAAGAAAAAACTGCTCAGTACTCTTATATGTTTTGCTGTTTTTAACTACAGGTTTCATTTCCGACTCATATCTAAATATACTTATTTCAGACTCCAGTAGATTTTCTAATTATAACTGTAAAGAGTTATTCAATTGCTTAATTTTTGTGTCCCCCCCTTCTGATCTATATTCTGGAAAATGAGTATTTTGAAACATAAATTTGAAGATATATTATTTCTAAACTTTTCCCTAATTTACCAGGTGATCTTGAATTTTAATCTTGGCATTCTAATAAAAAACAAATTTACCAATCTCTTCATCTCTTTAGAAGCTTTGTTTTTATCTAAATACCCTCTTCAATGACAACGTAGTACTTCCCTACCTAGACGTGATTAATTTATTACATCTTTTTCAAAAAGTAATGATGATTAAGTACACAGAAATCTAATAGCTTTTTTTACTAAGCATATTTATGAATTAGGTTCAGGGTTATTTTAGAAACATTCCCAAATTCTTTCAAATATAGTTGCAATGACTTACTAACTGTAAGTGTTTAGTCCTCAAAATTTGAATTTCATTGTTTGCCACTATCCAAATCAGTAGCAGCATATAAAAAACACAAGTGTTTAGTGACTATGTTACCTGTATTTTGAGTGAACATACAATAATATAATCACTTGGATCACTGATTGAAATTATATAATATATATATATATATATATATATATATATGCAGAGAGAGAGAGAGAGAGAGAGAGAATCTATGTATTCTGTCATACCTCAGACTAAAACTGTCCACAGCTTTATAACTGGTATCCTTCACTATCATCACCAGCCCAATCTATACGTTCTTATCCAGTGAGAAGTACATTTTTTAGTAACATGTATTTCGATATTTAAAAATCAAGACATTATATTCATTGCTTAGAAAAAATTAGATCAAAGTGACAAGTTATATTCTGCACCAAGTTTTTTTTTTTTTTTTTTTTTTTTGTCATTTTGAGACAAGGTCTTTCTATGAGTCAGTTCAGGTTGGCTTTGAGTTCACTTTGTAACCCAGGCTGGTCTTTAACTCACAATGATCCTCCTGCCTCAGTGCTGGGATTACAGGCCTGCACCACCATGCCATGCTGATGTTTGTTTGAAAACACTAAATTTTCTATAAGATATTGAAGAGACATTCATGTGACTCTGGCTAACACTGCAATTTTCTTGCTTTGTTGTTTTTTCTCATTTGTTTAACACATAAGCATACTTCTCCACTACAAAATTACTAGATGGATATAAATTGTTAAAAATAAAACCAAGCAGTGCTGAATTACACATAACATTAAGAGTTCTTCAACCTTCCAGCATCCTACATACACATATTCTATACACAAAAGGTATAATTTGGTCTACATCTTCCAGACTACTGCTTAATATATTCATATGTGCTTTATGTTTATATGATACATGTATGTTATAAAATGTGTACTATGCATCTGTGTGACACATTCTTAAACATTACCAATATAACATTCTATGTTTTTTACTTAAAAAGGATCATACCATCTTTATTTGAGACCTGCTTTTCAGTTTACCTTATTTTAGAAATCTGTTCAAGTATTTCACCTATAAGTCTAAATTTTGCAGTTATTTTTAGTTCTTACTTTCAGATATACTATCATAGTATTCCCTTGGATTATTTCTTTTAGTGATTAAGTAAATGAGCCATGTACATCTTTTCACTGTCATATTTCACAAAGGATTTTACCAGCAATTGATTCAATGTAGTATTTTTTGCCCTTCCTACATGATGGTATTTAAAACTACCATAGATTTAAACTTCATAAAAATGTTTATACATAAGCAACACATACATCTAGTTAATCAAGATCTAAAGTCATTTTTTTTTTTTTTTTTTGCACCAGGGATTGAACTCACGACCTCATGTTTGCAAAGAAGACACTTATGCCGCTGAGCTAAATCCCCAGCCCCTAAAGTCATATTCTAAACGGGCTAGGTAAACCATACAAAAACAGAGAAGCAGCTGAAGAAATGTTCTTAAAGAATTCTTAGTAAGTGAAAAAGAAAAAATGTTTTCAGTTTACCAGCATACTTAAACTATAGAAACCATGAATAGCAAGAATAGTAGCCCAGGAAATAAAACTAACACTAAATTACAATTTGTGTTACATGGGCCTATGCTCTTTCATACATGTAAGAACACTGGAATAAAGTGACTATTGGTTTTATTTTCTATTAGACAACATATTGCTACATTCTTGAAACGAAACTCAGATGAACTGAGTAACACAGTAACATCTACTATGGAATATATTACTTTTAAAACAACTAGATTTAATTATTAAAAAATAAAAGGGTACCAAGAGATGGAGGCAATGGAGATGAAGAGGATGAAAAATAATTAGGATGTATTAAGTACATGTATCACTCTCCCCACAGTGAATATATTGCAAACACGTACTAATAAAATAATTAAAAATATATTATTTCTGGTAATATAAGCTTCATTTAAAATATGAAATAATGTAATGCTAACACCTTCTTACAAAATTATTAAGAAGTTGTAAGAGGTAGGAGAGTCTATGGCTACACAAAATCACTAGCATTATTGTTAGTGTTACTTCTAGCTGGTATGAGCTTTTGGATATATAATAGCTTTAATTGAAATTTAAATGTTATAATCAGTTAGATGTCTGGCTCTTGCCTGCATTCTAATATCATCAGCAGAACAGAGATGCGAAGCATAAACAAACCTTTTAACTAGATTACAGTCTCCAAAATGGCCAAAAAACTTTCAGCATAAACTCTAGTATGATAAATGTGAAAGAAGAAAAATTATTTTGGAAAAATGCTAAAATAATAGCCTGTAAATATCTATCATTATAAAATCATGGGTTTGATTTTCTTAATATTTTGATGTCATTAACAACCTATAAATGATAAACATAATATTTCCCAAATAAAGTATTTTGTTTACATGTGTTTTTGAGATGACTATATTCCAAGTAAGCAAGTTATTTAAAAATCAGCGTTTTAATTTGAACATAGAATACTTCCATCTCCCAATGTTAGTAACGTCTACAGCCTAAGTACACATGGACTAAATTAATTAATGGCCAACAGGTTAGAAGACATCTCTGCATATAAAGCTGTGACTACATGGATAAAGCTAAATATAATTTACCACTCAGTAACTCTTAAGAAAGTTCTAAAGATATATTGAGATATATTCAGTTTAAAAAAAAAAAAGGTAGCACAAGAATTCATCTTTTTTTCAACACTGGGGATTAAACTCAGGGGTACTCAGCTATTTAGCTATACCCTCTGCCATTTTTATCTTTCATTTTAAGCCAGAGGCTGAACTGCACAAGCTGGCCTTGGACTTGTGATCCTTCTTGTTTTAATCTCTTGAGTAGATGGGATGATAAGCATAGGCCATTGAACCTAGCTAGCCTGTAAACTTTAATACAAGCATGAAACAAAAATTTTCTCTCATTGCTGAAATCTTGATTGGTTGGCAAAGAACTTGGTACAGCATCTATGCAGAAAAGTTTTTCACCACTTAAAGTTGGTGACTGATTTACACAACTCTTTTTCATCTTTTAAAACAATGTTTTCTAGTAATCCACTCGATACATAATTTCATTACAACTTCTCTAAGAAAATGTTATATAGGTCAACCAAAATAATTCAAAATAGTCACACCCAACTTTAAATGAAGTATAAGCTTTAACATTAGGTTCAATATCAAATTAACAATTTCTCATTGTCCAGCTAGAAGATACAATTATATGTACAAACATTCATCTTAATACGAATGTTTAATATTCATATTATGTACAAACATTAATATGTACAAACATTCATCTTTTTGAAGAGCTATACCAAGTTTTCTAACTTCTTAGATATCACATGACATAGGAATACCTTGAACAGAAACACTTTAATGTAAGAATTTTTACTTTTAATTGAATTACTTTCACATTATCTACGAAAATTAAATTTTGGGACCACAGATTTATTCTAGTCCACTGATTATTTAGATTTTTTGGAGCCAATAACCATTTGTAGTAAACTTTCCTTTCTGAATTGTAACATGATACAGAATATTCCTTTAGTTGTTTTTGTGCGGTAAAGGTGTATTCTAGGGATTGAACCCAGGGTCTTCACATTAGCTGTATCCCTAGCACTTTTTATTTTTATTTTGATACAGGGTCTCACTAAATCACTAAGTTTCTTAGCCTGGACCAGAACTTGCAATCCTCCTGCCTCAACCGCCCAGAGATATTCAAAGTTGTCAGTTCTTACAGGAAAAATATTTCTGATTTTAGTACTGAAAAGTACATTGACTTAATCCTACATGTAACATTATGAAAATGTTACATGACAGGAGTTTAGAAGGTAATGGATATACTATATTATCTCAAACTACTAGATAATGTAAATTCCCCTTTGTTAAGACGTATTCTACTATCAACAGTTATATAAATATATTTTTAGTATATTCTCATTGTGTTACACACTGTTGGAACCTCCAAACTTCACGTGAGAAAATGCTACTAAACGTAATTTAACACACATTAAAGGAATTTCAATACAAACAAGGCCCAAATTTGCAAAACAACTGAAAAGACTACACTTTTGTCTATTTTAAGTTTCACATTGGTCTGTATCTTTGTTTCTTATAAAGAACTGAGTTTGTTTAGTTTTCTTGTTTAGTTTTCTGTCCTGAAATGTATTTCAAAATTTTATATTACCCTGTCAATGGCTATGAGGTTTATGATTTCATGAACACTCTTAAATACAGATGACAAAAACTTTTTACTGTGATCGTGTTTTAAACTAGAAAGTGTCATAAACAGAACATGATGGTGTACTTTGCTCATATAAATGATGAAGTGTTCTTTCGTTAGTAACTGATTTTTTCATTTGTAATGCAAGGACAATAATGTAAAGTTCACAAGGAACACTGTAAGGACTGACTGACTGAAAATGATATATTTATCACATTGCTGAATGCTTTAAATAAGTTATAATTATTACTAAAATAGAAATCTAAGAATCAATGGGAAAGAGATCAGGATTTACTATTCAGAAGTCTATCTTCCCATAATATTGTATCAACATTATTCTAAAACATACAATGTATGACCAAAATTTACAGTAAATACTTAAAATTTTAAAACTCATGTAAAAGACATGTTGTCATTAATCCTCCTCAAAATATTCTCCCTCATATGTCCCATCATTCTTGCTACTTTTTCAAGAAGTTTTGGAAGTCCTGTTTCATGAATGACTATGAAGGGTAAATGTTCTGAGTTAATCAAGGACATAGAGGCAGCCATGGCCGCACAACTAAAGATGCAAAAGAGGACTTCCAGAACTGTTCCAGAGAGTAGTAAGAATTAAGTAAGTTCATTCAAAGTAAGCACGTTATTTTGAACAGGATTAATACCAGTGTGTCTTTTATTGTAACAAATTTTTAAAATTTTAACTATTCACTGTATGTTTTCTATCACAGTTTGTGCATATTAAGCAGGGAAAAGTAAATGCAGTAGTTTTTCTAAACTTTTCCATTACATATGAAAGCTCTGACAGAAATTGAGACAGTATTCTTTGTGCTTGAAATACCCACGCACTAAGAAAATCATAACTCACTTTAATATATCTATAGAAATAGTATATATAAGAGATAGAATCAGTATTAACACTGCAACAGTTTTAGAAAAAAAATAGCAAAGTTTTTGTTTGAATAGTGCATCTCCTACACACTAAAAATTAAAAACTCCTAAAAAGTGCATACTAATTACTGAACAAGAATTTAATTGTGTTGTTGTATTTGCTTAAAATATGGTGGAATTATCTAAAAACTAAACCATAAAACACAACCTGTTACATAAAATGTAAACAGAACAAAGTTACTTTCATTTAAAAAAAATGAAGTTTGGAGGTTTTTTTTTTTTTTTGGTAAAAAAATTTAATGTTCTGTGTTGGTCATCTACAAAAAAAGAATTATGGTTAGCACAGTAAAATTCCAGAAACAGTAGCCACAACTATTTTCATAGTCTAAAATTAGTGAACTATATAAAGAATAGAAATGCCCAAGAAACAGTATTCAATGAAATTTTTTCTTTGTATTTTTCTATTTTAATAAAATACAGCAATATCCTTCACAAACATACATTTTCCCCACCTATTTAGTCAATAAAAAAGTATTTAAGTAAATCAAAATATGAGTATGACCAATACACTGTGTATACAATTAAAGAAACTTCTTCACAATAAATTATGGGTAGCATCCTCGTTTTTTATCCTAATACAATGCCTGACAGACAGATGTTCCATATATGTTCAATGAATAGCTAAGCATGTATCTGTTATTCATATACATTCCAAATACAGACATGTTTGCAAAAGTACATAAGATGGACATAGGCTTTCTGGCTGACTTCATGGGGTCCCACTGATGACTAGAAGTAAATCTTCATATCCACAAGAAAACTGGAAAGTTGGTAATTGTCTGGGTAAGGACCAAAAAAAAAAAGTCAGGGAAACATGTCACCTAAGTAATAGTTGCTTTACAGAGTTGGTAAAAGCAAGCTAATCATGCCAACAACCTATTGTACTATTTACTCAACAAAATAAATTTAAGTGCCTTCTGAACATTTATAAATAGTTGATGTGAGATCTTAAAAATCACTGTCCATTCAAAATAAATCACTTTTGTCAAATTCCATCCTATATAAGGATTAGAAAGGGAAAGGTTTTTACTTTTTAAGAGTACTACAGGGTTAACAATATTACTTTTACTGTTAATTAGAAAAAAAAGAAATCCACAAAGAAATAAAGACAAAAAATTCCAGAAAATTTCATGACTGAAAATTTTAGCAAGAAAGAATGTAAAAGGGAGGAGAGGAAAGGAATTTCACATCTGGGAATAAAGAGATTCAAATATGTCTGACTGTGAAATTAAAATGGAATACGATAAAAAGAGAAAAAAAAAAAACCAGTTGTGCACCAGGTATTGGGTTGAAAGTGGGACATGAGTTTCAAGAAAACCAAAATCTTTGTTCTTAAGTAGTTCACTGAGGCAAGATGTACAAGTAAACATTTTTAATATAACATGAATTCTATTTCTTTTTTGATAAAATGGGTCCCTAGAACAAAAATAGTAAGTATATTTTCAAATAAACTGGAAGTTAGTGGGAAATAAGCATTAAAGAAGTAGAAATATCTGTCAAAATAGTAACCCACAATGAGTAAAATGTATCCTTCTTTAAAAGAGCAATAACAAATGATTGAACTATGAATGGATAAAATTATAGTTCTAACATTATTTACCTTTATAATCTTTAAAAAAAATGTACCTACATCTAAAAACCCCTTAAGTGCTATGCACATAATTATGTATGACACTTTCTTTTCTGACAAAGGACAATAAAGTAGTTAGCATAGTATTGAGACCTGAGTTCTGTAATTTCTCTGCTGCCTACTCACAGACCCTAGAACTTTTCACAAGTTCCTTCAAGACTCTGAATTTCAGAAAAATGGAAAATGAAGAAGGGAATAAAGTGACAGCTAAGAGACCATCTAGCTGAAACATTACAATGTTAAAATATTGGTGGTTCTTACTACTTAAAAACTAAATCATAGCACAAAATAAAAGGGTTTGTAACATAAATCATTATCCAACTTAGATAAAGTCTAGAATCATTCAACCATAAAAAGGTTACCCCCCCTAAGGTTGATAGGATAAGAAACTTTTCAAAGAAAAACAATAGAAAGATATTAAACTCAAAACTAAGACTCACATGCCTAGTGGACAACTACCACCCTAATTATCTACACAATTCACATACTTAACATTAATTTCTTCACTAAGTTCTACTTTGTATCTCTTATATTAAGGTTCCTGAGATTTAAATTGAGGACAAATTATCTTAGGTGTATCTGGAATAGTAGTATTAATGTTGGGATAGAAACCTGAACGTGGCACAGATATCTGCTTAAATGTACCAATTTTACTTCAGAGAAAGGTAAGAAACTAATTAATTTGATAACAAGAATGAGAGAAAGATGACCATATTTTTTACTGTTACATAGATTTTTTCCCCCTGTGTAAATGTCTACTTTTGCAGAGTTGGTAATTAAAATTTTACAGAACAAGTTGCTGCCTATGCAATGCTTCTCAGTCACTTAAGTATGTATATTATGATTCGGCTTTGTCATTAAAAAATAAAAAATTAAACATCATCATGTGTTTATGATATTTATCGAATATCCTTTGAGATTTAAATTTTTTCAGTCTTTTCTAACTGATCAAATTGCTGTTTTCATACTGCCAGTATAATCACAAGATTGTTATTTTACAGACAAATATTTCTTGCTGACATAAGTTATGAGATGCCAATGCAGTTACAAAGAAAATGTGTGTGTGCATGTGTGTTGTGTGTGAGAAAGAGACAATATTTGTGCATACATCTCTAAGTAAAGGATACAGAAATGTAAACAAAATACCACTTCCCAATGTAAACCCTAGAAGGCCTACATCAGAAACATACCTACTAGCATTTGTGAAATAAAATACAGCACTGAATGAAAACTATTCACTAAGAACATACTGAGTAAAAATGAAGAGTGATTTTTATCAAATTGTTCTTCTATAAGCTTAAATCTGGATTTATCCTCCAATTTATATATAACTACAAGTAATATATTACTAATTATAAGTTCATGATTTCTTTGACTCATGAAAACATATTTTAAAAATTTGTCTCCTTCTCCATATAGTAAGCAATTTGATTCAGTACCCCAGGAGATGTAAAACTCATCTCAATTTACAACAGTAAATAAATAATTCAGTTAAAACTGAAAGTGGTACCAATCCACTAAACTACAGATGGAGAGGTTAGGCCTTCCATACAGCCAGAACAACACAAAGTTTTCAATGGGGATTACCTGTTCAGACAAGTTACAAAGATTAGAAAAATACATAGTTAATTATGAGATAGCTAATATTTTTCACCTTATGTAAAATAAATACTAGGAATGTCTGTGGGAAAAACCTACTACCAGTGGCACTTAAACTTCAAACATTTTTGTTTCAGACTTTATATATTCACATATGAAACAAATATTTAGCATAAAGAAGCAATAAAAGTCAAATCCTCACCAAAGGCCTCTATTAACTAAAATTTTGCAATTTTCTATACAAGTCAGACAAAACGAAAAATGGAGAAATTAGATCGGTAACGCAAAAAAACCCAAAAAAACAAAAAAACAAAAAAAACCCCAATCAAGTCTTCCAACACTCAAGTCAATATCCAAATCACATACAGGACCAAAAGGGGAAAACACTCAGGTTTACAAATGGATAAGCAGTTCCAATACAATCCAGATCCCGACATTTTCCCACTCAGAAACAAATGCAGTAGAGCTTTTCCTAGGGAAAAAGAAAAAAGCTCTTCAAATGAATTTTTTTAAGTGACATCTACAAAGTGTGCCTCTTTCTATCTCTTTCCCTGGAGGCTCATTGGAGGAAGGAGGGGGTTGTTTTTGTATTCTCCCCCACTGGAGCAAGGCACAATCAGATGTTAGCTGGAGGAGAGAAACCACTTTTGACAACAGCAAATAAAAATAAAAGTGTCCTTCCTCCCGTGACAGGATGGGCACCCCAACTCACACATCCCTCCCCACACCAACCCCTCCTTCACTCACCCCCCCCAGCACCACCCCCTCCTCACCCCGGAGCTCCACTGCGTATGCGGTTTGGTGCCACTGTTGCCCCGAGTGAAAGTCAGAGCCAGAAGAAGCCCCCACAGACACTTACCTTTCCTGCCCCCCACTTTAGAGTGCCTTCCCTGGAGCTGTGGAGGATGACACAAAGGGTAATAAAGGGGGGGAGTGGAGGAGGAGGAGAGGAGGAGGAGAGCTGGGGAAGTGGCTGCTCCTGGGTGTAGTGAGATGTCTCCAGCCAGGGCCAAGCAGCAGCAGCAGCAGCAGCAACAGCAGCAGCAGCAGCAGCAGCAGCAGCAGCAGCAGCAGCAGCAGCAGCAGCAGCAGCAGCAGCAGCAGCAAAAGGTCTGTGTTGCTAAGAGGCTTTTGGTCTCTTTCTCTCCTCCTCTCACGGCCAAAGAGAAGGAGGGTGGAGGGGGCTCGGGAGGGAGGCGAGTGGAGGGGTGAGAGGGTAGGAGTCGTGGATGGGGGTTTTCGAAGAAGAAGAAACTCCTTTTCTCAGGCTCAATCCCCCTCTCAGGGCTCAGGGCTGGAGGGTGGGGGAAGGAACTCAGCCGCCTTCCCCCCTACCCCCCCTTAATTCAAGGTTGAAGTGGGGTAAAATTAGTGTCCTGTCCCTTTAAAAATAGAAATAAAAGATGCCCCCCCTCTGCCACAGCCTCTCTCTTCATCATCAGCTGCTGCTGCTGCTGGGGTCTCTCTGGTTGGGGGGGGAGGGGGGGTTCGGGTAGAAGAGACGGGAGAAACTCACTGCGCATGCCCGTCTCTGACGGGAGGCTGGTTGGTTGAAGGCAGGAGGAGGGGGAGGGGAGGAAATGAGATGTTTTCCCAGAAGGCTTAGAGGCCCTCGCGACCCGGAAGAAATTGTAGAAGGAGTTAGAGGGGCGGGGGCGGGGGCGGGGAGGTGGAGGAAATGGCTACTCTTTAACATCCCCAACTCCCTCCTCCCTCCTAAAGGAAAGTGGAGAAGCGGAAGTGGGCGTGGACAGAGGCGGAAGATCACGTGCTTTGGCGGGCGGGGTTTGGGAGAAAAGGCGGTGCTTGCGCTGGGTATGCCGGGAGTAGTTGTGTACTGCTGGCAGCTGCAGGTGAGGCTGGACGGACGCGACGAGCGGAACTTGTGAGTAGGCTCCCGCTGTTGTTGGAGTCCAGCTTTGCCTTTCTGAAAGCAGACTTTTTCTTGCGAGAGGTTACAGTGAGTTAGTTTGGCTTCGCAGTGGAGGTCTTTGCGCGCGTAGCCAACAGCGAGTCGAACGTGGGAGGCCTGGAAACTGGCAGTGCGGTGAGGAGGCAGGCTTGTCTAGGCCGGGCAGGCCAGAACCAGGCGGGCTCCTTCTGTGTAGTGACCTCCCCAGAATCTGTGGATGAATCGCTGACTAGTGTAATGAGTGCCGAGAAGACTAGCGCTAAGCGGGGATTGTAGGTGAGATTTGTGAGAGATCTGAGGATAAGAGTGCAGTGCGATCTCAGAGCCTGGGCAGGTGAGTCTGATGACATTCCAGAGCTCACAATGGGCGACCTATCCGAAATAGAGAAGTCTGGTGAGATTTTGAGCCGCTTCGTTGGTAGCATTGCTTATATTGGATATAGTGCTTTTCATTGCTTACCTTGTGGACCTGTCTGAGTTGTGAAGTGTCTGGAGAAGGAACAGGGAGAGAACTTTAGTAGAATTTCCCTCTATGTTTTCCGTTGTGGCTGCAACATCAAGCGTATGTCTGTTCCCAGAGGGATATATGGAATTTTGTATGTAGTTCTTGATCCTGAGTTTTAGGATTGCGAAAGAGAATCGTTAAAGTTTTCCCTTTCTGTATTTTAAAATAAGTGTTTCGTCTTTTATAGTGAAATATCTTGTTCTTTTTCACATTCGTGTCGTACAATTTAAAACATTCCAATTTTCAGTTTTCGTTTGTCTAGGTAATTGGAAGGATTAGCACATTCTCTTTACATTTGATTCGTACAATTTTAATTGAAACCATTCCGATCTTTCAGTTATGTCTTGTAAAGGTAATTTAAAGGATAATGTGTGCATTTAACTACGAATCTAAAATTTTTCTTACATATTGTTATTTGTATGATGTGGGTTCTCTAGAGTGTGAAAGTTACTGTTTTTCTACATTGTTTCCTACAAGTTTTGGCAGTGGACCCTAGTTATGCATAATTGTGTAGTATTACTTTCTGTGTGTACAATAATCCTGTCAAATGGAATCAAAATTATTTGGTGCCTTAATTCTTTTCATTTGAAGACCAAATAGCTTTTATCTTGTCATTCAAAAAGTATATAGCAAAGCAATTACTTTGTAATAGACACAATTTTTTAAATCTTTATGGTAAGACAAATATTTAGAATAGCTTAAAACATGTATTGAACAATCATGAAGTGTACTGTGTAACCACTACCAGTCAGGAACTAGAACATTGGTGGGTCTTGAGAAGTACCTTTCCCCCACCCATTCCTGACTTTCCCCTTTCTTTACCCCTCCCTGATTGTATCTTATCCGAATTTTTATGGTAATTATTTACTGCTTTTTTTCTAGTATTTGTAAGCCACCTATCAGCATTACTAAACAATACAGATTAATTTGGTCTGTTTTTTTCTATACATAAATGGATTCAATATTATGTTATTTCATATCTTTTTAAAATTCTCATGTTGCTAAGATTTTACCTTGTCTGTATAGTTAGCTGTATTTCATATATTTTCATTATTGTGTGGTAATAGCTATATAGTGCAGCCTTTTTAAAAAACGAATCCACAATTTAAGTAGTCTAATATTAATGAACATTTTGATCATGTTCAAGTTTTAGCAACTATAATGCAACTATGAATGTTTATATTCAGTATATGTTATATGATGTATTATATGTTATATAATGTTTCTAACGGGTATAGCTACATTTTAGATTTTGTATGTTTATTTTCAACTTTACTAGATTATAGGATACTTTTCCATATTGTGTATACCAGTTTATACTGCCACAG
Source organism: Hydrochoerus hydrochaeris (assembly GCA_004027455.1). NCBI lineage: Eukaryota > Metazoa > Chordata > Mammalia > Rodentia > Hydrochaeridae > Hydrochoerus > Hydrochoerus hydrochaeris. The sequence goes on along the minus strand of PVLA01001405.1, from coordinate 55,342 downwards.
CAGTACATGATACATTTCTTTATTTCTGCAATTTCACCAACAATTATGTCTCAATTTTCCCTATCCAATAAATGTAGTTTTATTTTACTGTTGTTTTCATTTACACTGTCCAAAAAGATTTACCACTTTTAAAATTATTGGCTGTTTGTATTTCTTTCTAGGTTTACTTTCTTTTTTACTGAGAGATTTGTAACAGTATGGCACATTTTTTTTCTCTGCTTACAGCATTACTTTTAGATAATAACTTCACATTTAGTTTATTTCTGGCTTACATGCTAAATTGTTGAAACTTGAATTTCATACGTAATTTTAACTACAGGAAGATAGTTCTCCAATAAACTATCCAATAAGCTAGTCATTAGCTGGATGTGGCTTTTGAATACTTTAAATGTGGCTAGTTTGACAAACTAAATTTTTGTGTAGTGTGAATTTAAATGTGAAGACTGATACTTGTTTTGAGTTGTTATAAAACCCTTATGCTTAGAACACATAAGACATTTAATCTGCTTTCTGTACTGTAAATTTTATAAAAACAAATGTTTTATAATTTAGTATATGAATTGTTATTTTTCTGTAAATTTAAATAAAAGCCAGCTTTCAAAGACTTACTATGACACCTAATTTAAAAATACCTCAGCTTTCTAATATGATTAACTATTAAAATTATAATTAGTTTCACCTTGTTTTCATTGTTGTTCAGTGTGGGTCGTAGGAATTAGTTTTGTGATTAGTTTCTCTTGCACAGCAGTGTTCTCAGCTGTCAGTGTTGAGATAGATATTACTCACTTTCTTTGTTCTTAGTATTTTACTGTATTTCTCACTGTTTATTTGGTTTTGTTTTGGTTTTTTTGTTTTGTTTTTTTTTTCTTTTTGTTGAGTGTAGTCTTCAAAAGTTCCTATATCCAGACATTCCTATTGACAGGTTCTCTTTTTTAGTTCCTTTATAATGTCTTTGCTTTGCCTTCAATCTTGAAGACTGTTTGGGGCTATTAAGTTGTAGATTGTAGTTACTAACTTCACTACCTTGAAAATAACAGTTTATCCTTTTTGGCTCCAATTATTTGATTTGGAGGCACTAGCTGTCTAAATTCTTGCTGGTTTGGAGGAAATCTGTCTTAAAATACTTTGTCATGGGTTGTGTACTTTGTTTACTGTGATGGTAGATAATGTTTTACCATGGATAGAGTTGGTGGACTTTGCATTGATTTTTTACAATAACTAAACAAAACCCCTGGTTATCTAAGCTTTGTTTCTCAGCCTTTTGTCTTCAAAGTAGATGTGCCATTTTTCATTTCTTTAACAGTGAATGGGAATTCCCATTGTTCCTATACATCCTCTGTATTGTCATTGTTTAGGATCCTAACTATTGTGATAGTGTGGAGTGTTATCTCATAGCTTTATTATGTAATTTTTAACGACTTGAGGTTGGGCATCTTTCCCTTTTTTTACACTATATAATGAGATGTTCAGAACTTTGGTGTTTTTAATTTAATGTTGCTTTAAGAGCTGTTTGTATATTTTTGGATTACTAGTCTTTTAAACAGTTGCTTTTTTTCAATTACTTTCTCCTGATTTGTGTCCTCTGTTTTCATTAATATGCAGCTTGCCAGAGCAGAACTTCTTGATTTTAACAGACTCCAACTTTTTTTCTCTAGTTATTAGTGGTTGAACCCAGGGATGCTCTGCAACTGAGCTGTAGCTCAAGTTCCATTACTGATTGATTGATTGATTGATTGAGCAGTCTTGCTTAGTTGTCTGAGTTGGCCTCAAACTTTCAATGTACCTTGGGATTGCAGGGGGTCACCACCATACCTATTTCTACTTCATTTTTGAAGGATTGTGTCACCTAATGTAAAATCTAGGTGTTTTGGTTTGGTTTTGGGTTGTCTTTCAGCACCTACATATCTCAGTCTACTTAGTTCTTGCTTGTGGTATCTAAAGAGATAAATCATTACTGCACCATACCTAGGATGTTTCCTTTTTGCTTAATTGAGGATTTTTCTTTTGTCTTTACTTTTGTGTGGTTTCAGTATAATATTATATCTGAAAGAATAGGGTTTTTTGGTATCTATCCTGCTGGGTGTTCTCTGAGATTTCTGGATAAGTGGTTGTGGTTGATTGTCTCTAATTTTGGGAAAAGCTCAAGTCACTGGCCAAATACTTCTCTGTTCTTTTTTCTGCCAATGTTTTTACTATGCCTATATTACAACTTTTGTAACTATCTCAGTTTTTGGGTATCTTTACCAACTTTTCATTGATTTTTTTTCTTGTTTTAGTTTGTAAGATAACGACTGACATAACTTTATACTTCATATTTCTTTTCTAAATCAGAGCTCCATTATTGAATTCATCAAAGGTATTATTGTTTTTTGACTTGTAATATTACCTTTTGCTTCTTTCTTAGAGTAGGCATCTCTTATATTATCCATCTGTAAATGACAATTTTTTTTCTGATAGAGGTATAACAGTCTTAGTTGTTTTAAATTCTATAATTTCTGCCATATCTGAAGCTAGTTCTGGTTCTTCTTTAAGGTATTTTTGTGTTGATTTTTGTTTTGTTTTGGGGGGGAGTGAGATTGTTTTGTTTTGTTTTTGTCTTTTAGTATGGTATCCTGTAATTAAAGCCAGATAGAATGTGAGTGTAAGAACTGGTGGTATAGATCTTCACTGAGATTTTTATATTTATGTATTTCACAATAATCCTATATTAATTATTTGTTGTAGCTACAGATCCTGAGCCTAAATTCTGTGTCTGTTTCTATCTTACGTATTTTCTTTTGGCTTTCCCAGGGTTTTCTTAAATAAGGTCTGATTCATTTTGAACCAAAACTTCTTATGCATTAATCTTTTTAAAATTAAAACTAAATTAGTAACCCTGGCATACTAGCATTCACCTATAATCCCAGCTCTTGGGAGTTTGAGGCATAAGAGCATATAAATGTAAAATTTGAGGCCAGCTTGTGCAACTAACTCAGCAAGACACTGTCTCAGGGGAAAAAAAAAATTTGAAGTGTATTTGTGTATGCTGATGTATATGTGTATGTATGATTCCAGACATACTGCAGTCTAGCAGGCACTCAAATGAGAGAAAAGCTTTTCTGGAGAATTAAAAGTGTTTTGTTTCAATTTATCATTTTTGAGTATTTAGACAGGAGAATATTTCTTGTGTTAATACCAATAAAAAATACCATGTCATCAAAAGTTAACTAAGACTTTTGACCCTTACATTCGTGTAATCTGAAAGTAGTTCTAAATACATTTTACCCATGTATATTCATGAAACAAAGTGCAAAATGATCTTATAAAATTAGCACTGATTTTTATTTTTTATTGTTTTTATTGTTTATTCCACTGTGGGAGAATTTTTCCAGAAATCATATAAAGTAATTATTTTGTTGGAATTCCTCTGGACTTCACCAGAGACTATACCATCTGCATAGTTTTAACTGATCCCTTTAGCAAATGCCAACAATATATTTGCTTATCTGTCAACTCAAACTTACACATGTACAGGTCCTTACTTCCTCTATCCTCAACCTTATTTTTAAAATATATTTTTATCTTTATTTCCCTACAAATGTGCCATCTGAATATAGTGTGAAAAAATAGCTTAAATTTTTGGCCTAGTTTATCTCAGAGACCAATAACAATGTATAAAAACCATTGAATAAGTTCTAATATACCTATTGTTATACGTTATTTGACTACTAACCTAAGCAAACCTAAGCAAGAATATTTGCTCTCTGAAGAGGGGTAAAGTTTTAAACTTTTATCCATTCTTAACTTTTTTTGGATAATGTTAATTATACAGAGTTAGATGCTAAGTAATCATAGAACTTATATTTTTAACTGTTTTCCTAAAGGGAGAGTAATAGTAATATTCTTTGGTGTTCAGTTGTCATTGCAAAGAAGAACCAATGTTAACACCCTTTTTTATTTTATGAAGAATTCTTTTCAAGAAGAAATGTCCCCATCTGCTGGACCCTTAGATGTTTGCCTCAGAGCAATGCTGTTAAAATAATACATGATAATTTTATGTATTTTTAAATTAGCATTTTTTTATTCTCATCACAAATATCTTTTTAAGAATTATTCTAGTAAATTTAATCTTCTCCATTCATAAGTTTGCTTGCAAAATGATTGGTAAGTGGTGTGCTTATAAATTTGAACAAATGGGTATAAAACTTATGTTTTTTGTAAGACTATCTGTTAATAGAATAGAAAGCTGTTTATGATTTTAATATACAAATATGAAATTTTTTTAATGTATCACTTTAGTCCCAAAATTAGTGATACATTTTTAAAATACTCCTTCTGTGTAACACATTTCTTTCAAATAGCAGTTTCCTACTTTTATCTTGAAATTCTAAATGAAATCATTTTTATTTGCTAAGCAACAGACTGTTGACATGAAACCATTTTTCATTCTCAGAAAGATCTGCAGTTGAAACAATTGCTTTATTATATTACACTTTCAGAGTGAAAGTTGTTTGAATAATAAACACCTATTAAATTGAGCAGATATTCCTAAGTCAGCCCATTTACCTACATTGTGTATTAGTAAGCTGAAAGAAGGTAAGTATGTGGTACCCCTTGCACACCCTCACTGTCACTGATACTGTACTCTTTCTTAGGACTCCTGGGTTCCTCTTTATGACAGTATATGATTTTTTTGTAAAAGCGTCAAGGGAAAATAGCTAGTTTATATATTTAATATTAAGCTTTATTTAGTTCTCATTTTATAGATAAATATTAAGTTTTTGGATGCCTTTTTCTTTGTAGAAACTACTTTAGATACCGTTTATCTACTGAATAAGACCTTTTTTATCTATTAAATCAGATACCTTTAAAAATAAATAGGATATGTATGCACCTGTTTTCACTTGAAAGAATTTTGGCATTCAGTTTCATGTGTCATGCTAATCTCACTAGCATAGGCTTCATCTCACTTTGCTTTTCACTTTCATTGTCACTTCAGTTGAAACATTACTTGTGTAAGATATCTATCCAGTTTGCAATACCCAAAAGAAAAAAAAATTGCACCTGTTTATGTGATACTTGAGTCAAAAGGCAGATTGTTTTATTACTTTAAAAATTTGTTCCAGTTTATCTAGATTGTTTTATTATTTAGCTGAGGTACTTTTCTCAAACAATTTAATCAGTGATTCTGTAATGCTATTTTTGTTTTTTTACCTTAAAATACAGGAAAAATAAAAGACATATGAATATACCTTGTGTGTAGGTATCTATGTTTCATATAGAAAGATACAGAAAATTGTTCATGTTCTTAAATGACAAGTATTTTAAAGCTGTATAGGATCCTTTTTGATGAGGGTTAGAGAAGGGCAAGATCAATAGGAGGTTTGCTTGTATTCAGTGTACCTGAATTTAACAAAATAGGAATTTGCTGGTTTTGTTTGTTTTGTTTTGTTTGTACCAGGGATCGAACTCACGACCTCACGCTTACCAGGCAGTCACTTATACCACTAAGCTAAATCCCCAGCCCTGAATTTTGGATATTTATTAAATCCCAAAAAAAGTTATTCTAAAAGATTCTATTTTTTTAAAATTACTTTTTCATGTTACATATTTCAGTTTTAAATGTGTCTTCCTGCTTTGAAAATTAGCACTCTTAGGCATCTCTACTGCATTTTCCATATCTTTATTGTATAAATTATTTCTATATTATCAAATTTTTTCTGCCTTTTTTGTAATTGTTTACTTTTATTTCTTTTGGCATATTAAAAGGTCACCATAGGGTTTGTGTCTGTGTTTCTGTTTGTTTCTGTTTGTGTGTATAATTGTTTTAGATAACTCTAGAATTCAGTATTGACTTCTCTAGACAATCCCCCTCCTCAACAGGGCTGCTTCCTCCTTCCTTCCATCCTTGCTTTATTTCTGGTGGTGCTGGGGATTGAACCCCAAGTATGCTAGGCAGATTCAGTACCACTGAGCTACAACTCAGCCCCAATAAAGCTTTTATTTACTTTATTTACAAAACTCTCATGCTTGATAAGACTGTACCTTTTACCTTAATATGTGTATGAAGTCACTAAGTATGAGTTGAAATCTCTTAAAACCTTGTAGATATCTTTTCATTATATTTCAGCATTTATTCTTTTCTTTTGGAAGTTTTTCTACTTGGAAGCCTGACACAGTTTTACTTTTAGAATGTAATGAGTTAATTAGAATTTTTGTCAGTTTGTTCTTTTTCACATTTGGCATATTGGTGAGAAATTTGGGGGTTTTGTTTGCCTTTGAGCTCTGAAAGCCAGGGTAAAGTTGTGAAGATGTGTTTTTGTAGAATTTCCTAGGCCTTTGCTAGGACTTTTGTATGTGTATGGTGCTGGGAAACAAGACCTAGTGTAGTGCACACTATTCAGCAAGCATGTTTTACCACTCAGCTGCACCCTGGGCTCTAAGACACTTCTTTTTAACTTCTTTTTGTGTGTGTTACTAGGTATTGGGAAACACTCAATAGTTTAAGATTGGATATTAGAGAAAGACTTTCTAGTTTGACTTTGCTTCATAACTTTGATCCACATGATTCTTTATTAGAATTCCAAAATTTTTATTCTAAATGTGTGTGTTAGTTTTTAATGAGAAAATAAACGTATGGCCTTAAGAAAGATATGTACAAAAAACACAAGTAGTATAGACAAACATTCAAATAAAAATGAATTGTCAGTTCTGAACATCTAGAATATTAACCATTTTCTTTCAGAATGCATACATGTGCTATTTTTTGTGTCCTAAAAAAACCTCTGAGACTTTGATGGCTATTCTCATGGGTGTAGGTTTTTTTGTATCCTTCCCCCCAACCCACCCCATCATTCCTGTTGAAACCAACCAATCACTTAAAGTGTGAGCCACAAGACCTAAAAGGTCTCACTATTGAAAGTAAACTGCTTGATTTTGGACAGGTCATTTGAAATGCCTATGCTGAGCTTTTATTGTTAAGGGTAGAATATATGTTCTTTAATGTCTCTATGAGTTTGTATATTTCCCCTTGATTTGAACCTGTGCTGCCTTATTTAATAAGGATGTGTTATTCCAAGAAGATAATAAGCTTCTTGAGGATAGAGACCAAGTTGTATGTTTCTTCATTATTATAATGCTTATCAGCCTTGTTGTAAGTAAACACTCACTAAATAGGATGCGTTGGGTTAGGTTGATTGCAAAGCTCTGGCATTGACTTGTAGCTACTTGGTTATTTTATTAATTACAGAACAAGAAGGTGTTTATACAAATATTTTATTTACTTTTTCAGAATGTACCTGTTTTCCACAGCAGTTGAAATGCCTTTTCTATAAAAATTTATGTTTCAGTGAAGTGAAAATGATTCTTAAAGTAATACCTGAAAACTAAGGCATGGACTTATTTTATATGTTTATATGTCACCCACACACATACACACCACAAACAAATATGCCAAACTATGTCATTTGGTCATATTGTTAATTTCTTGAAGCAGAAGAACTTAATCTTGAAATATTTCACTATATAACACTGTTACTGGAAAATAGGTATGTTTTACACACCTGACAATAGCATGTGCCTAAAATCTGTGACTTGAAATGAGTGTGACAGTATTATTTAGATGAAATAAAAATCTGTTTGACTTTGAAATGTATTGTCAATTCAACAATTTATTGAGCAATTTATTCTTAAGAGTTAGTAGTGTTCCAAAACAAGTCTCTTGTGCTATAGCCTTAAAACATTGATCATTCTAAATTCTTTTAAGGCAGTGTATTTGAAATTCAGTATAATTATGTCATAATGTAGGTATTGTGTGCTGTTATTAGTCATCAATCAAAGATATTTGGATAATTGGATAAATTTCCCTCACTAGTTCTGTCAGTCTGAAAAACTGCAAATACAATTAGCCACCAGTGGGGAGCTTAAGCAGGCTAGGCATGCTGAAGTATGAGGACCCTTATGTACTGTCTCCATAGCTGGAAAGCATGTGATAACTGATTGGTGAATATTTGTGAGAAGAATTAGTGTCACTTAATTTTCTTACTAAATCTCAAAATTAAAAGTTAAATAATCATTGTTTTTATTAGTGAAACAAGATTACTAAAAAGTGCACTGTATAGTCAGGTAGATAGAGGCTCTGATTGAGGTTTTGGAGCTGAGGAAGGCATCATGAAAAAGAAGACCTATAATACTTACTGTGGCTGGTATCTTAGTGACTTAGTGGTAAAAAGTGAGCATAGGATACAGGAAGCCATGGGTTTAATCTCTGGGACCTCCAAATAGGTAAATAAAAGTATTGATGAAATCTCAGACATGGTAAAGGCTGTGCTTCAGAAGCTGCCAAATTTAAGATAAGAATGAGAAGTTAAGATAAATAAGACATTCATTTGAAAAGTGAAAAGTGTGATGCTACACATGATTATTGAATTTGCCCAGTTATTCATCTTGCTTTAATTAACACGGTTTTTAATGTATAAAGTTGCAAATATAGTATGTAATGGTCAATAAATATATTTTAGAGTTATATTTTTTAACATCTTATCCTTTACAAAAAGTTTAAGTTGTAGAGACTTAATCATCATGGGGAAATGCAGATAGGCTTAGAGAGTAGGCAGCTTTAGGTATAGACATTTCTGTAGATGACAATGTTTTTATAATTCCTGCAAATTTAAAATGACTTTCTAATTTATAATATTACCAGCACTCTGGAATTAAGAGTAATAAAAAATTTTTTTCTGCCATGTATATGTAGGACCTAAGTCAGTGGAAAAGTTAGAGCTACACTGTCATTTGTTTATCCGAGCCAGTAGAATAAAAAAATGGTCCTTGAACCTGGCAATATAACAGTCATTCAGGGAACATTTAAGTAGTAGAGTCCCCAGTGTGTGATTGAGACCTAGAAACTAGAATTCAGAAGAGTTCTTTCAGATGATTATGTTGAAAATTTGAGAAACTGATATAAAATTATTATTAAATTGTATGTGTTTCTAATCATAATTTATTACCTTATAGCTCAAATTCCTAAGTGCTGATTTGCCTTGGCATTTAATAAAAAGTAATAGTCTGAACTTCACTTTTATGAAGGTGAATGATTTCAGTGAGAATATTACATTTGCCACGTGGGTAGGTGCTTTGATTTATGAAGAATTATTATAAATAGTGGAATCTCATTGAATTCACTACAACCAAGCTACACTAAAATGTAACTCTATTGTACTGCAATGGTCCCTGGGAATGTTATGGATTAATTAGAAAAATGAGAAGAAAATCTTAAAGGTACATGTTTTCTGTGTGGCTTTGACTTTTCTGTATTAACAACTTCCAAAATAAGCTGTTAATTAGAGTAACATAGGGAGCTTAACCTTATAAACAGATATTCAAGAAGGTAAAGCACTATACAATACTTAAAAACAGTTCATATACATAGAGAGAGAGAATATATGAATAGTGAATGATGTAGCTTTTCTTGATCGTTTTAAGATGCAGTATAGCTGCTTGGATAGTTTTATGAATATGTACACATGGACAGAATACCATTATTCTTTATATTTACTTGGTTAAGAACTTTTTAATGTCTTGAATTTTAAAATTTTTTGAGAATTAATTGCTGATTGCCAATTTATAAATCAGGACCCTTTTGATCTTGTGTGTAAACATAGAAAAAAGCATTATACAGCTCAGAAACAACTTTTGTAATATATAATAAAGGTAAGTAAATAATTTACTTTTTAAAATAAATATTAATCAAGACCAAAACATTGAAACAGTGAAGAAGAAAAAAGATAATGAGGTTTTTGGTCTTTCTTTGTTATTGTTTTGGTTTTTTGATAGTATTGAAAGTTAAACCCAAGGCCATTACACAGAAATATATCTCTAGTTCTTCTTAAATTTTTTTAAATTTAAACTTCACAGGTTAGGCACAAACTTGAGATACTCTGTCTCAGCCTCTCAGAGTGCTGAGATTATATCACTATAGCTGGCTTCTTTTTCTTTCTTTCCCTGCTTGATTTATTTTAACAGACAGAATGTCTCTACTGTCCTACCTCAGTTTTCAATGATTATCTCATTCTAGGCATTGTTTGAAGCACCTAGCTTTTGAAAAAATACTGTATTTCCCTTCAGTTATTTTCAGTGTGTCCTGTTTTTGTTTTCATTTTCTCACTGAAGCTCTAAGTCTCGTGACATTCTCCATATGAGAAGTTAGTGTTCAGAGAAACTGGAAAACCAAGGCAGACTTAAATTATGCAGCTTTTATAAAAATCCCAGTAGCATTTTTCTGCAAGTATGCTGTGTGAAGTTAATCCATTTTCCAACTGACTACAAGTCAGAAAATTAATTATATTTCATTATACTAAAAGAGAAAAAGAAAAGGGAATTTTTCTCCAGTAGGTTCAGTTATGTTGTCCTGAATTGGTATTTCTTATGAACATTCTTCTGTGTTACTCTTATCCTTCTGCGTACTGCTTATGAAAACATTGTCTATATTGTTAAAACATTATTATAAAAAATAAAGACTCTTGGCAAGAAAGATATTATAGATCAAGTGTAAATAGATATAAATTATCCAAGTAAGTAGTTCTCAAGTTTTACTCTACTTTTTAAAAAGTTTATATGAACATACAGGTAACCAAAAGTATCTCCCAAGTAGATCATGGGACTGTATACATTTTGAGAATATTTTTAGAAGTGTTTAGATTATCAGATGATAAAACAGAAACATTAAGTTACATTCAGTAATACCAAGAAAGAAAATCTTTCAGTAAATGAATGGCTTTTTGGCATTGGGGGCCTTTAGTGTTAATGTATTCTATATCGATGGATCTCTCCATAATTTCTTTTTATTACCAATATTTAGAACTTAATATTTTAAATTGAAGAAAACTCTTACCATGAAAGTCTAATCATAAAAGCCTGATCGTTCAATTTAAAATATACAGTCCCATGTACTTTGTAATATTTTAACAAAAAATTATATGATACATAGCATGTTTTGATATCTGTAAATATTAAGTAATAACTAAATCAAGCTAATATGCATTTCCTCACATACTGACCTTTTTACTGATTAAAAACGTGAAATTTCAGTAAGTATCAGTTAACCAAACATTGTTATAAACATCATGTTCTTTTTAAAATTTCTGTTATTTGTATTACTTTTCATATGCATAATAATCACATTTATCATAGGAAATTTGTATCTTTACATAATATAACTTGATTCTTCTTTTTCCCCCATTTTCCTCCCTTCTCTTTACCTCTTCTCCCCCTCACAAAAGCTGTGCTTCTTTTTTATTATTGTTTGCTTTTTTGTTTGTTTGGTACTGGGGACTGAACCCATGACCTTGCACTTGCCAGGCAGGCACTTGTGCTGCTGAGCTAAATCCTCAGCCCTTTATTCTCTTTTTTTCTTTTTTTCTTCATTCCTTTTTCTCCCTTCGTTCCCTTCCTGTTTAACCATTTTCTTCATACTTTACAGTGTCATCAATTTTGATTCTTATTTCCACTTTTTGTTTCTCCACAAGAGAAGCAATGTGATATTTAAGCATGTGTGTCCTGCTTACTTTACTTCATGGTCATAAAGTTCATCCCTCAACTAAAAATGTCTCATTTTTATCCTTTATGGCAGAGTGGTACTCCATTGTGTATAAAAACATTGCTTTATCCATTCATCCTTTGATAGCATCTAGGTTATTTCCAAGACACAGCTATTATAAATAGGGCTGCTGTAAACATGATGTACATAAGTCACTGTAGGATGGTGTTCTTAACTTTTAGGAAGATAGCAAGAAGAGCAATAGCTGGGTCAAATGGAACTTCTTGTTTTAGTTTCTTGAGGAATTTCCATATTGGTTACCAGTTTACATGCCTACCAACAGTAAAAAGGGTTGCTTTTTCCAACAGCCCCTCCTGACAACATTTATTCATGGTCGATTTCTAGATGATAGTTATTCTTTCTGGAGATGGTTCCTCAATGTTGTTTTAGTTGCATTTTTTGAATGACCAGTGATGTTGAACATTTTTTCATAATTTATTTGGTGTTTGTACTTCTTCACCTTGGGCATCTGAAACGAATAGATTCTTCTAATTTGGGGGAGGATCTTTAAATTTGGGGAGGGGTCCATTTTTTTCCCACATTCTTTATAAATTCTACATATTTAGTCCTTTGCCTGAGGACCAGATGGCAATTTTTTTCCCCATTCTGTGGCTTGTCTCATCACTATTGGTAGTTTCTTTTCCTGTCCAAAACCTTTTTAATATTATAAGAGCCCACTTGTTAATTTTTTGTAGTATTTCCAGTGTGATTGAGATTTTGTTTATGAAATCTTTGCCTGCACCTCAAGAGCTTTACTTGTTTTATCTTCCAGCAAGTTGTTTTCTGTTTCAACAGATCTTCGATACGTTTCAATTTTAGTTTATTATGTGGTGAGAGAAACGGGTCCAGATTTAATCTTTGGCATGTAGGAGACCATTTTTCTCAGGCTTTTTTTTCTTCCAGTGAGGCAATTGGCATCCTAATCCCTGATCTGAAATCATACCACAAAGCTACTGTGATAAAAACAACTCCAAGCACAATGCTGATTGTGCTTGGAGTTGTTTTTGTTTCTTATATTCTATTCCATTGATTCTTGGGTCTGTATTTTTTTCCCCAGTGCCATGATAATTTTATCACAGTAGCTTTGTAGTATTTCAAATCAGGAATTGTGGTGCCACCTGCCTTTCCTTGTTGCCCAAAATTGCTTTTGCCATTCTAGGTCTCTTCTTGTTTCAAATAGATTGTTTTATCTAGCTCTAGGAGGTATGCCATTTGTATTTTGATTGAGATTGTATTAAATCTGTGTAACAGCTTTGGAAGTATGGCTGTTTTCATTATATTGGTTTTGCTTATCCATGAAGAGGGGATATCGTTCCGTTTTCCAATACTGTCTTTCATCTCTTTATTCACAATACTACAGTTTTCGGTGTATCAGTCTTCTTCTTCTTTTGGTAGATTAATTTTTACTATTTCATTTTTCTTGATACTAATTGTCTTTCATTGAGTTTGAGACTCATGTACAGGCATGCTGCTCATTTTTGAGTGTTGACTTTGTTGACTGCTATGCTGCCAAACTTGGTTATTCTAGGAGTCATTTGGTGGAGTTTTGGGGATGTTCTGATATAGATTATCATGTCATCAGCAAATAATAATTTAACTTTTCCTTTCCTATCCATATTCCTTTTCATACTCTTATCTAAGTACTCTGACTAATGTTTCCAAGCTATATTGAAGAGGAGTGGTGATAGTGGGTGTCCTTATCTTGTTCCTGATTTTAGCATGAAAGTTTTTCAGTTTTTGATCATTTGTTATGATGTTGGCTGTTGGCTTGTCAAATATGGCTTTTATCAGATTGAAATAGAGACTTTTTTCTGTAGGATTTTTATCATAACTGAATATTGGACTTGGTCAAACACTTTTCCTGCATCTATTGAGATGATCATTTGATTTTTGTCTTAGTTTCTGTTCAGTGTGGTGTATTGTATTTATTGATTGGCGTGTGTGTGTGTGTGTGTGTGTGTGTGTGTTTGAGACAGGGTTTCACTCTGCAGTTCAGGCTAACCTTGAAACTCACAGTTATCTTCCTTTCTCAGCCTCCTGAGTGCTGGAATTGCAGGCACGCAACACCAGGGTTTGATTGGCATATGTTGAACCAACCCTGCATCCCTGGATGATACCTACTTGATCATGGTGTATAATCTCCTTGATGACATATTGGATTTTCTTTGCCAGTATTTTGTAGTGGATCTTTGCTTCTACATTCTTTAAGGAAATTGCCCTGTAGTCTCTTTTTTGGTTGGATCCTTTTCTGGCTTTTGTATCAGTATAATGCTTGCATCTGGGAATGATTTTGGGAGTATTACTTCCCTTTCAATTTATTTAAGAGTTGAGGAGTATGGAATTAAGTCATTTCTAAATTTCTTGTAGAATTTAGCAGTAATTCTGTCAGAATATGGTCTTTTTTTGTTAGTAGTTTTTTAACCCAGGGCGCCAAGCCAGTTTTGTGTTAAAGGCATGTTGTGGTGTGTATGTATTACACATGTTTATTCTTTAGTTATTTCTATATTAATTTTAATTTTATAAGACTTATTATATTAACTGATTACTTAGATGAAAAAATGTCCAAAAAATATTGAGTGGTTACTATGTTTTGGTTTACAAAGTCTAAAAAGTAACAAGAAGAATAAATTCCTATTTGAACTACAATTAGTGTATCAATAGAACTCTTAAAAAAAAAATCTTCATTTATCACACCTAAAGCAGTTTTCACACATGACAAAGCACTTTCCATATGCAAGTATGATGCCAACAGCACATGTGCTTTGGTTTCTTGTCTTTTTTGTTAGGATATACTTGTCATCTCAGTGGTCTTGCTATTTTGTCAGGAGGTTCTTACTATATTACACATTGTGTAGTTAACAGGAATATAAAATATTGATAAAGTACTGTGTTTTTAATACGGTGCATTTAGAATAAACATCAACATTTTTAACAACAGCTGTGTACTTGCTTACAAAACCTAGAAGATAACATCAGAAATATATCACTATATGAACTGCAGTGAACATACCAGTAAAACTCTATAACAAAAATAATCTTTGGTCAAATTATCACACTGAAGGCAGTCTTCACACATGATAACTGCATATACCATACATACATCTTGCTTAGACTGACAGCATGTGTGCTTATTTTTCCTTTCCCATGTGGTAGGCTGTTCTTGTCACCGCTCTTCTTCTTTTGTCAGGACCTTACTACTATATTTTATAATATGTACTTTGCAGGAAAATAAGGTAGCAAAACATGTAATCCATGTTTAGATTAGACATCAACAGTTTCTCATCAACTCTGTACTTGGCTACATAACCTAAAAGATTACATCAGAAATGAAATCCTATGATAACTACAGTGTAAATACCAACAAAGGTCTATCACAGAAATAATGTTAGCTTCAACTGTCATATCTAAGGCAGTTTTCACAGTTTTCATAACTACATGATCTGTACATACATACATCTTGCTTATACTGACAACACGTGGTTAGCTTTCTTTTTCTGTGTGGCAGATGTTTTTGTCACCTCTCATCTTCATATTTTGTCAGGAGCTTCCTACTGTATTGCACAAGATGCAGTTAGCAAGAAAGTAAGATAATCAGTAAAATAAAACATCAGATGTAACACATGCATAGCATAGACATCAGCATTTTCACATCAGCTGTTTACTTATAAACCTAAAAAATAGCATCAAAAATAACCTATATGAATACAATATAAATAGAAACAAATGTCTACCACAGAAATAATTTTTGCTTCAACTGTCACACACAAGACAGTTTTCACACATGACAACTGCAAGTTCTATGCACAAGTGTTGCTTACGCTGATAGCACGTTTTGCTTTCCTGTACTTTTTTGTGGGGTACAGTTGACATCTTTTTGGTTTTCCTTTTGTCATAGTAGGTCTTTGTGATGTTGTACGTGTTGTACCTATGTGTTCACCTGTCAGCTCATCCAGTGTATTCCACAATTTTTTGTGTCATTCCCTGGGCAGAAACATTTTGTTCTACCTCTGGTATAAATCATCACTTCAGAATTCCAATTCCAGCCCTCTAAGAGAATTTTACTGTGATACTTTGTACTTGTTATTTTCTTCGTAAAGTATCACACTATGCTATACCTGTTTAGGATCAAGGAAAATACAACCCTTGGCCAATACTTTGTGTTTTGAATGACATCATAGTTGCAGCTTAACTTAACAACATCTGCTCCACCTATGGCTTTATTATAAAGTTTCCACCTCAGGCTTCTGTTTTTTTCGAGGTTTCTGTGTCAGTGTTTCTATCATAGTAGTGTTGGCGTCAGCGGTACCAGTTTTTCTTTCCCATATACGAGACCAATGTTACATCTTTCTGAAACCCAAAGACAGTAGTATATTGGAGGCCACAAATTATAAATCAACACAGAATCTGTCTGAGGCCCGCTTTGCCCTTCCTTGTGGGTTGGTTTCGGAATCTCCAGACTCCCACTTCTCAAGCACATGTCAAGCTGAGATCTTGGTGGTCAATGAGATCGTAAAGCTCACAGAGCAAGATGAGTCTGCTGAGGACAGTACAGGGAGAACTAACACCCAGGAGTGGTGATAACTCTTAACTTGTTTTTTTATATTGTTAAACTTGCCTATTCAACCACTACTTCTAGGCTCCTCCCACTGCACTGGCTAATAAAATAGTAACTAGCTGGTTGTTCTTGGTCTTTGTTTCCAGGGAACGTGGATCATCCCACAGTCCCATTTCCTTGCAGTTCTGGTCTCTTGTTCTTTCTTTCTCATCGTGCGCCATAACTGCAGACAGAATATTGGGGACTTACTGCAGGGGTCTCTGATAACCTGCACCATGGAAAGGGTTGCTGATAGTATTATACACTTCTCTCTTGAAATTTGCAGCATTTCATTTGGAATTTCTGTTTTGTTTTTGTATACAGTTCCTACACTGGTCACTTCTGCTCTTTTAACAAATATACCTTCAGTTTCAGGTTAGTAAACCAATTGTCAAATCATATTCCAATTAGTTTGGAACATGGGAACAACAAGTCTGTTCACATTATTCAATTTGTTACTATGCAAATTAATACCTAGATGCTGAGTTCCAGGATAAATTTCTAAATTGAAAGTATGTCTTTCATCTACCAGAGCGTAGTTTTGTTTTGTTTGTTTGTTTGTTTTTTGTGCTGGCAATCAAATTCAGGACCTTGCACTTGCCAGGCAAGCACTGTACCTCTTAGCTATATCCCCAGCCTCCCAGGGCATATATTTTTGTGAATGCTTTCCATTCAGCCAGCCAGTGAGATGTTTCAGAGTAAACATGTTTTTTGAGTATGACCATCAATGCTTACAAAACATTTTACCTCTATTTCTCTATTTGTATTTTTCACATCCTCTTCATTTCATCTGTTACAGTTTCCAACATTGAATGGCATTGCTGGTATTCCATCCAATAGGTTTCACCCCTGCCATGATCCTCATTATATTTTTGGATCTAGTTCTAACATTGGATCATTCCATTTGATGCATGACCATTTTGTATCATTTTGACTAGTCAAAAATGTACTCACATGATGTTTTCTTCATCATCTGAATCAGAGGTCTGCATTCCCTATGTCTGTATTGGTTGTTTTGCTCCATTTCAGTATCACAAAACTTTGACTCACATCATAGGGAGCCAAAGTATGTGCTTGTATCTGACCAAAAAATGACAAAGATGATACACAGAGAGACATAGAATTAGGTTAAAGTGTTGGGTGCTAAGGAGCTCTTGTCTCCCATTGACAAAGAACCCCTATTCACTCAGACACAGGCACAAGCAATCAGAGTAAAACTGCATTCATCTGTTTCCCACCATCCATGGTTCATTTCAAAGTAAAAAACAGGACTTCAGCTGTACTGATTTTCCTGCAGCATGTCAGATCACGGTGCACTCAAGCCACATTTTTCTCTAGTGCTCACAGAAGAGGCCAGTTAGGGCTTAATCTCCCTGTCTGGTTCCCCCATGTCACATGGCCATGTCAAAATCATCTGTGAATGAGTAATCTGATGATTCACTTGCCACCTTGTCTAACACTTGCAAATCTGATTTTTTATCTACTTTTGTCCTGAATTGGGCTAATTCTACCAGAAAAATAAGAAGAAAACTTTTTAAATTTTCCCAGGCCCTGCTACTGTTAAACCACACAAACCACACCCACGTTCCATTATATTACAGTTTCACTGCAGCTGAAAAAAAATTTGTATTCTATTTTTGGGGGTGGAACACTTGTAGATATACACTAAATCCATTTGTTTAAAGATTTGGTTCAGCTCTGATATTTCATAGTTGAATTTTGTGCCTAGTGGATTTTTTTTTTTTGACAATGGAATATTGAGGTCACTAGTTATATTAATGCTTACCTGGTTTTTCATCTCCATTAGTGTTTGTTTTATATAGTTGGGCATATCAGTATTTGGTGTATATGTATTTATGATTGCAATCTCTTTTAGATCGTTCCCTTCATAAATGTGTAGTGAGCATCTTTATCTCTTCTGATCAATCTTGGCTTGAAATTTACTTTGTTTGCAAGTAGAATAGCTACCCATATGTTTGTGGGTTCCTGTTGCACGTAGAAATTTTTCCCATCATTTTACTTTCAATCTATGAATTTCTTTTTGAGTTAAATGTGTTTCTTGTATGCAGCATATTGTTGGGTCTTGTTTTTTGACCCATTCTGCCACTGTTTTTTTTTTGATTGGTATATTTACATTGATGATTATGAACTGGTATGTATTAACATTTATTTGCCTTTCATGTTAATATGCTGTTTTCCCTTTTCTTTGCCTTCTGTTTCATTGCTTTTCTTTCCTTTGGATACATTCTATTGGGAGTCATGGAATTGTCCTCATTATCTTTTTCTAGAATAGCCTTTAGAACTTTTTGAAGTACTTGTTTGGAGGTCATAAATTTCTTCAGCTGTTCTTTATTGGGAAAGCATCTCACTTCTCTATCAAATTTGAGAGAATTTTGCAGTGTATATCAGTCTGGGTTGGAAGTTGTTTTTCTTTTGGAGAGGGGGAGCTTACAGTACTTCCTTCCAAGCTCTCTGTGACTTGAATGCTCCTGTTGAAAAGTTTGCTATGATTCTGATGAGTTTATCTTTGTAGGTGATTTGTTTCTTTTCTTGGACAGCTTTTAATATTTTATTCTTGGGTTGAATTTCTGTGACCTTGACTATTATTTATTTGTTTTGATAATGGCTGATTGGGTTGTATATGCCTCACTACTCTGTCAGTGAAATTCTTTTTCCATGCTTAGGAAGTTTTCTGTTAGGTCTGTGAACAGGTTTACTGTTTATATCTTTAGTGGTTTCCTTTCTTCCTTCCTTCTTTTCTTTTTTTTTTAATGGTACCAGGGATTGAACTCAACAACCTTGCACTTGCCAAGCAGGTGCTTATACCACTGAGCTAAATCCCCAGACCCTCTTCTAATTTTTCATTGATTTAGATTAATCTTACATTATTCTTTGCATCAGCTGGCAACTGTTGGGTTTTTTTGTTTTTGAGTTTTTTTGTTTTGTTTTTTTTTTTTTTTTTTTTTTTTTTTTTTTTTTTTTTTTTTTTTTTTTTTTTTTTTTTTTTTTTTTTTTTTTTTTTTTTTTTTTTTTTTTTTTTTTTTTTTTTTTTTTTTGTCATCCCTTGCTACTTTTAAGAGATCTTTCATTTGGCAATTGCTAACTGTAAACCTATCTTCTAGGTCTGATATTCTGTCTCTGCATTGATTGATTCTGCTGTGTATACTTTCAGTATAATTTTTCATCTCCTCTATATTTGTTTGAATCTTATGAAATCTAATTCTTTATGTTGGGCATTCATGGTTTCCATCATTTTTCTAACTTTTATTTTTAGCTTTATCTATGCTAGATTCACTAACCATGTTCTTCATTATAATCATTTCTTTAGTAAACTGTGCATTTGTTTCTTGATTTTTTTTTCCTAATACCTCAGTCATAAGCTTTGCTAATTATGGTTGGCCTAACACCTAGGTGTTTGATATGTATTATGATATTGCTTATGACCCCCAGACAGTCTCTATGTTGATACACAAGAGAGAACTACTGATCACAACTATGTCACTTTGGCTAAAGTGGTATGACTTGTAATAACAAAATCATTAAGCATAGTCCAGTAAATAACAAAATGATAACTCTTAATTTGCCATCTTTAACCTTAGATACTAGCTTTAATATAACAATCTAAAACCAGTCAGAAAATTATATACAGAAACAGACAAAATTCTCTTAATACAGGGAGTTTCTCTCCTTCAGGGATGAGAATTTCAATGAAACCAGTGGATAAAGTAGAGAAATAGAAGAGAAAGTAATTAGAAGCAAGGTTGGGGAGGGCAAGTGAAAATTACTTAAGCTTTGGGAAGCCAGTGAGCAAGACTGAAGACAAAGAAAGCACCAAAATAAGAACAGAACAAAACCAAACAAAGAAACTAAAAACAATGTTCACATTCATGGAAAAACAAAAATAGACAATGGAGTTAAAGAAAAAGAAAGAAGTTTCTCTGTGACTTCAAGCTTCTGATTATCTCCTGGTGTCTACAGTTTTGTGGTAGTGTCCAAGTCAGAGCCAAGATCTGTGCTGTGTAACCACAGTAATTCTGCAGTAAGGTTGAGGTGGGGCACCAGGTTCTCTCAACTCCACAGAAGTTTGGACTGATCCTGGCCTCCTGCTGTGGGGGTGAAGCCTGAATCCTCATCTAGCAATACTCTTTAAGTGTTCCCGTGGGTCACAGGCTAGACCATGGTTCTTCCCTGGAGCACCAGCTGCTCTGCCCTAGACATCCCATATGTTGTTTCCCACCCAGCCCTCTGGGAACCCCAATAATGGAGGCCCTGAGATGAAGTCAACCCAGGGCTGTTCTGAGTCCCAAGTTCAGTTGACCTCCCCCTGACCCCTAAAAGGTGTCTGTCCAGGGAAAACTGTTGCTGGCACCTGAGTCAATCACCAGCTGTGGCAGTGCATAGCATCCACCACTCTACTACTCTGGTGCACTTCTCCCTCGGTGCTTCTGGGCTGACCCCCTCTTGCTGTGTCTTGGTAGGTTCTCACACCCCAACCTAGGGTTGCAGGGGTGAGTCTGTACTACAATCTGTTTCCTCTTTCTCTGCAGACTCCAATTTTTTGATCATTTCTGGGTCTGGAGATTTACCTCCCACCATCCTCTCTTCTCTAAGTCGCTATCTTCCCAGCATCTAGATTCCAAATATCAGAGAGGCTAACTTGTTGCTGTTCACCAGTTTGCCATCTTCCTGGAAGTTCCCTAAATTTATTCTTAAGTTCAGACCATTCTAATACTTCTGTAAGTTTGACATTTTAGATTTCACCTATAAGCTAAGTAATATAGTGTTTCCTTTTCTGTGATTGACTTAACACAGTGTCCTCCAGGTACACTCATGTTGCAGATAACAAGCACTCCATTTTGTGTGTTTCTGTGCCTGTGTGCTACATCTTCTTTATCCATTTATCCCATAGATAGACAGGTGGTAAATAAAGCTATGAAGAACATAAGACGGAGGTTATGTAAATCTTTGACATATTACTTTCCAGTTCTTGGTTATATATATTCAAGTGTGGTATTCCTAGGCTATTATATGGTAGTCCTGTTTTTAACTTTATTAGGAATTTACTTCTGTGTTCTGCCCTGGCTATATTAAAAATATATACTGGGTACATACTGAGTAGCTAGGATTATCAGGTATATGCCTTTTACTATTTTATTTTGAAACAGGGTCATAATAAGGCTAGGCTCAGCCTCCTAGAGGGTTGTTATATACATAATATAAAGTAAGAGTTCAGATTTATTCTTTTAAATGTGAGTACGCAGTCTTCCCAGCTGCATTTAAAAAGACTTTCTTCCTTGTATGTACTTGGCAACTTTGTTGAATTTAGTTGCACATAAATGCATTTTTATTTTTCTCTCTATGTTCTCTTGTATTGGCCATAAATTTGATTTTGTGCCAATCCCATACTGTTGGATTATGAAAGTTTCGTGATGGATTTACTGTTTGATGTCTTTGTGGGGCCATATATGTTCTAGGATTGTTAATTTATTTCTATGGGAGAATACCACTGGAATTTCAGTCCTTGCACTGAATTTGTAGATCATTTGGGTAATAGGGACATTTTGGCAGTATTGATTCCTTCCAGTTCATGAACACAAGTACGTTTTCTCTTTGTACCTTTGGTGTCTGTCATCCATCTTCTACTGTTTTCATTTCACAAATCTCTTATCTCTTTGGTTAAATTTACTCAATTTGTTTTAATGCTATTGTAAATGAAATTATTTTCTTGATTTCTCAGATAATTTGTTAATAATATGTAGAAATTCTGTTTTGATTTTGTGCCCCACAACTTTACTGTAGTCATTCATTCTCTCAGTTTTTTGGTTGAGTCTTTATAATGTTTTGTGTACTATAAGATCATGTCATCTCCAGACAGTAACAGTTTAGCTTTATCCTTTGGCATATGAATGAGGTTTTTTTACTTTCTTTACTAATTCCTCAGGCTAGGACTTCCAGTACTTTGTTGAATAGAAGTAGTGAGAGTGAGCATTCTTTTCTTGTGATCTTAGAATGGAAGTTTTCAGCTTTTCACCATTGTTTCATTAGCGAAATCCCTGAGATCCTGAAACCACATAAACCTTTTAAGTTCTAGTGAGTGAGAATTCACTATATAGAAAGTCTTTTTCAAATCTTTAGAAAGCATTTGAAAAGGTTTGGTATTCTTTAAATCCTGAGAAAAATTCAGCTATAAAACTACTGGTTCAGGCTGGGGATTTAGCTCAGTGGCATAAGCACCTGCCTGGCAAGTGTGAGGTCATGAGTTCAATCCCTGGTACCACAAAAAAAAAAAAAAAAGAATTTGGTTCTCTTGTGTCCTTTCTCTCCTTGACAGTCTAGTCCACTAGGACCTGCTTTTTTTTTTTTCTTTTTTTTAAACTGCATCTCATCCTTTTCAAAATTAAAAACTGGTCTAAAGTTTTCTGTTTTTGTCTTAAACACTTCTGTAGTATGACATCCCGTTGTCATTAAGCAAGTGAACACAAAGATGAGCTTTTTTTCTGTTTTGATCGGTCTTCTCTACAGACATTTGTAGCAGTGTCCATTTTTTCAGAATTTGCTTTATTTCTGAAGATCTTTGCTGCACTGATTGTTAATACTCCCCCATCCTCTTCAGTAATCACCTTTATAGACAGTTCCTCTTGATTGTTCCTCTACATCACCACTGTTTACCTGCAAGTCTGCTATAGTGACAATGTCATCAACTGTAAGGTCAATTGAAGACTTGAGCTCCTCTACACGGCCTTCAAAGTCTCTCTCCTTTATAATTTTAGGCCATACTTTCTTCCAGGCAGATCTCAGTGTCATTGGAGAGACAATGGCCCAGAATTTCTCAACTCCACACAGGAAAGGATTTTCCTTCCAGAACTCTTTAAGATTTAGATATATATCTGAAACCATCTGGAAGCACTTCAGGAACAGTTTCTTGGTGTAAAGCTTCTTAAAGTTAGCTGTAACCTGCTGGTCCATAGGCTGCATTGAAGGGGTTGTATTAGGTGGAAAGAACTCTACAGAGAGCCATGGGAATTTTTCAGCAAATTCCTCTTCCATATCTCATGGGTAAGCAGGAGCATTGTTCATAATGAGGAGAGCCATGAGTGGAAAACCTTTGACCTCTTGATACTGTTTCTAAACAGTAGAACAGAAAGCCTCCCTGATCCACTCAGGAGTAAGTACTTTTGTTACCCAGGCTTTTGCCTTAAATTTCCACATGACTCCTAGCCTATTCTTCATGATTTTGTTTTCTGAACACATTTAGGTCTCAGAGTAATATACCAAGAGAGGCTTTATCTTGAGGTTTCCACTCACATTAGCATCTTCACAGGCTTGTGGCCTGATGTTTTCCTGTCATCCTGTATGTTCTCCTGGACATTTTCTTTCAGAAAAGGCCAGTTTCATCACAGCTGAAAACTTGGTAAGAGCAAAAGCCCTTTTTCTGTGTTGTTTCAAAGTGTAATGTGATTTTCAAATAGCACTTTCATCAGCACTGGCTGCTTCACCATGCCTAGTTATGCTATGAACCCACGTTTTTACTTTAACATTATAAAACCATCCCTTACTGGCATGAAATATTTCATTATTATCACTTGTTGATAGATTATCCTTTACAAGATGTGCATTCATAGCCCTAGCTTTTTCACAGATTATAGAGTCAGGCTCTAACCTGCCATTTGCCTTTGATTTATCCACACTAATAATAACTTTGTTACCTCACCTAATACTGTTGATCATGACTTACTAATTTGAGTAACACCTTTAGAAACTCTAGCTTCATTATACAAATCTTTTCTCTGTAATATTGTTGAAATGGTGGATTTTGATGTGTGCTGTCCATATTAGCAAGATTGGTCAGATGAACACCACTCATAATTTCTCCACAGTTTTCTTCTTCTTTTCCCTTGTGATTGCTTTCTCTTCCCTTTCTTCTCTTGGCTTCTTTTCTAGCTTTGTTGAGGCCATTTTGATAGCAATAATCACAGCAACTATACAAAGCACTGACTGAAATCATGTCCACAAACATGCATATTCAGGCTCAGACTGACACTTACATATGCTTTTCTGATACCAGGAGTCTTTCTTTACCACTGCACCAGTAGCCTGCATTCATGTCATAACTCTAGATTTTGGTTGTAAGTTAAACTTAAAATTCCAGTACTAACCCAAGTTGTTCCTTTGTGAGTCCAGTTGTAACCTGAGGGTCCACTGTACTATTGTGTCCTCTTATGGAGTTAATTTATCATTGTGTGGTGGCCTTCTTTGATTCTTTTAGCAGTTGTGATAGTCTATTTTGCTTGAAGAATTTAATTACCTCGCTTTATTTTCATTTCTGTTTACATGGAATATCTTTTTCATTTCACTTTCAATATATGCGTGCCATTAAAGATTGAATTAGTCTCGTATAGAGAACACATAGTTGGGCCTTTCTGGTTTTTTTCATTTAGCATCTCTGTTTTGATTGGAGAATTTATATTTACATTCAAAAATGGTTATTGTTACATAAGAACTTAGTACTGATTTATTATAGCCAATATCAGAAATGTCCTCACATTCAAACCTTTTTTTGTTTTTTATGTATTGGTTTGTTTGGCTGTACTGAAGGAGTAAGCCCAAGCCAGTTTTGTACTGAGTTATATCCCCAGTCCTTAATGTTTTTGAGGTGAGGCCTCATTAAGTGCCCAAGTTAACCTGAAATTTACAGTTCTCCTGCCTCAGTGTCTCAAGTAGCTGGATTACAGGCATTGAAATTCAAAACTTTTTGAACTCACAAATAAGATACTTAAGCTTCAGCATTAGACATATTTTTGCTTTAGAATTTTCAGATTAGAGAATCTTAACCAGAAAAGTCTATATAAACTTTGCAAAATAGGAGAAACTTTGAAATTGGAGACTTTTGAACCCAAGCATTTCAGGTAAAGTATTCTCAAACTGTGATTGTTTTCTCTCCGGCTCCAGTCCTTTGTACTTTATTGTTTGTGTATGTGCTGTAGGTTTTTACTTCATATTTTCCATAAAGGATTTATAAACTGTTTTACACTTCTAATACATTAGTTTAAGCTGATATATCATAATTTGATCACATACAGAAGTTCTATGTTTCATTCCACAACATTTTTTGATGTAATGACTTACATCATATTTATATTGTGCATCCTTTACCATATTATATTACAGAATTTTTAATTTTGTATCATTACCTTTATGGTAGAGATGTAAAGGCTTTATGGTGTCCTGAATTTGTGTTTACCTTTCCCCTTGAATAATTTTACTTTCATATATTTTCATGATTTGCAAGGTCTATTTAAAAAGGCAATAGTTAAACAAAATTTATTACAGTAAAAGGCACATTGCTTTTAATCTCCCTTAAAGTACTTTCCCTTGCTTTCAACACAGTTACTTTATCATTCGTATGACTTTTGAAGCAGTTCTTCAAAGACTTCTTTTGTAAGTGTCTTTAGGTGTGTTGACATAGCAGGCTTCATATCCCAAATTGATTGAAAATCTTTTACCTTTCATCGTCATTTTGACATTGGGAGGGAGTCAGAAGTTGCAAGATGCAATCTATTGAATAAAGTGAGATGTTTTGAAGAGGCTCCCTTTCCCTTGCATGTCATTCAGCAGCATTTACTGAATGCCTCATAAATACAGTAAAAAAAAAAAAAAAGTACTTCCTATACTGCTTCAAAAAATGGCAAGAACTGTGAGATAAGTGTGTTTAAAGTGTGGAGGAAAAACATTAATGGCAGTGTACCTTTTACTGTAATAATTTTAAAAATTTAATCATTCACCATATTTTTTAGTCAGTCCTTGTAAGTAGTATCTTTTGTTTCAGTGTGTGAGGCGAATGTGATAACCACTACACTACGGAAACCGATTTTTGTTTCAGTGTGAAAGTGCTCCATTGGCATTTCCTTTAAGTCTAGTGGTGGTGTTCCTTAGTTTTAGTTTGCCTGGGCGTGTCTTTCTCAGTCTTTTCATAGGGTAAGTAACTGCCAGATAAAATATTCTATAAGTAGCTGACACACACTGTCTTGTTTCCATTTACCTTTCCCTCCCTCTTCTCTCCCTCTCCTTTTCTTCTTCTTCTTTCTTCCTTTCTTCTCCTTTTCTTCCCTTCCCCTCCCTCTCCCGCCTCTCTTTTTTCTGCTTTAAATATATCAGCCCACTCTCTTCTTGCTTGCACTATGCCTGTTGGAAAGTACTGATAGCCATATGGGCATTTTCTTATATGTGATGAGTCTCTTAGTACTACTTGCTTTCAAAGTTCTCTCCTTGTCATCTGCAGTTTGAGTATAAGGTGACTTTGTAGTCAGTCGTATTTTGATGGATTCTCTTTAAGGTCCTTCTATCTTTGTGAAACTGGTTATGCAATAGCCCTGCTAAGATTTGGAACATTTTGAGATAGTATTTATCTGAATAAGCTTTCTGTTTTTCTATGTATCTTTACTTTCTGGAATTCCCATAATTAATAAATAGTCATTCAATACAAAGCATGCATTTCAGTCATGTACTGCATATTCAGCTGTATTTCCATAAGATCATAAGAGGTACAAATTCCTATTGCCTCATATTTTTGTTTGTGTCTGCTGTTTCTATATATAAATACCTCCATTGTGTTAAAATTGCCTATAATGTATAGTACAGTAAAATTCTATATAAATTTGCAGTATAGGAACAGTAGTTCTGTACCTTGTAATCTGTATCAATGATGGCAAATTTTTCAGAGCTCTCAGTGATAGTAAACAGCCACTTGTGGCATGCATTCCATAGGTTTCCTGCTACCAACCTAAGTGCATAGTAGGCTATACCATCCAGGCTTGTGCAGCTGTACTTATTTCAGTAAAACTAGGAAATTACCTAACAGTGCATTTCTTAAATCATATTCCTATCAATTCAATATTCAAGTGCTTGATGGTGTCCCATGCTTTCTTTGCTCTTTTTGATTTTGCTTTTTATTCTTCTGGTTGGCTTTTTATTATTATTATTTTTAAAGAATAAAGCCAAACAAAATAGAATAAAGCCAATCAAAACAAAACAGTGAAAGAGATACAGACTTCAGAGCAAGATAATAAGAAATCAACAATGACTGCCATAATGCCTCTTGTAGTCTTTAAAGTAGCTGTCCATAGAGTGAGACATATTGAAATCAAACCAAACAAAAGAGAATAAAACCAATTAAAACAACAGTGAAAGTGATACAGGACTTTAAAACAAGATAAAAGGAAATCAACAATGGTTACCATAATATATCTTGTTATCTTCAAAATAGCTGCCCATACCATCAGATATAATAAAATCAAACCAAACAAAACCAATCAAAACAATGAAAATGCTACAGGACTTTAAAACAAAATAAGGAATTACCTTCCCTTTTTAGGCATTTGCCCCCCTTTCACTTTCACAGTATCTGTTGTACATTTTGGATCCCACTAACTCCTTCAGTTTTTTATACTGGGGTGACAACAGGATTTTCACCTATGTGAATCCCAACCATTTCAACCCAAGAGCATGATCACAGGTTGCATCCATTTACCTACAAGTGCCTGGTGATTATCCTTCTTTATAGCTGAGTAGCTTTCCACTATATAAAAATGCTGTCTCTTATCCATTCTGTAGTTGACAGGTAAGCTACCCCTGCTTTTTTCTGGTTCCTTGTCACTTAGAGATTGTTATTTCTCCTTTGACTTTCAGTCTATGAATTTCCTTTTGAGTTGATGTGTTTCTTTTATACCCTATATTGATGGATCTTGTTTATTAATCCACTTTGCCTGTGTTTCTTTTTATTGGTGAATTGAAGACATCTACATTAATGGTTATGACCAACATCACTGGTTGATCTCTGCCATGGTTTTTTCCTGCCATTGGTTCTCTACTTTTCCCCTCCGTTCAGTTGTCTGCCCTGCTTGATAATCTCACTCTGCTGCTGTTTTGGGGGCCATGGTCATTTTTATCTCTCTCTAGAATATCCTTCAGTACTCTTTGTAGGATAAGTTTGATGGTTATGAATCCCTTCAGTTCTTTGTCATGGAAGTATCTTGTTTATTAATTTTGAAAAATAGTGTTTCAGGGTATATCAGTCTGGGTTGGAAGGTTTTTTTGTTTGTTTGTTTTTTTGACTTGAAATACTTCACACCAACCTCCTCTTGAGTTGATGATTTGTGTCAAGAAGTCTGTCATAATTCTGATGGATTTTCCTTTATAGGTAATCTGTTTGTGTTCTCTAACAGCCTTTAATATTCTGTTCTTGTGCTGAATTTCTACTATCTTGACTATTACAAGTTTGGGTGTAGATTTATTGTGGTTATGGCTAGTTTAGAGTTCTGTGTGCTCACTTACCTGTATGCCAGGTCCTTTTCCCACGCTTGGGAAGTTCTCTGCTATTACTTCTATAAGTAGTCTCTTTATGTCATTTGTATTTACTCCCGCTTTTCCGCTGACACCTATCGTTCTTAAATTATTTTTCTTTGCATTGTATTGCAGCCATTGAATTTTTTTTTCCTGGTTCCTTGTTATTCTTAAGAGATCTTTTCCTTCACGATTGCTAGTTGCCATCCTGTCTTTAAGGTCTGAAAGTCTATCTTCAGTTTCTTTCAAGCAATTTTTCCAGGTCTTAGTGGAATTTTTAATTTCCTGGATATCTCTTTGAATCTGTTTCATGCATTCCATTGCTTTCCTATGTTGTTCATTTAACGTTTCCATTATTTTCCCATGCTCCTGTACATTTTTATCTATGTGTTCTCTGGCTATGCTGAACAACTTCTTCATTAAGGTTGTTATTCGTTTCTTTACCTGAGAGATTATTTCTAATCTGATTTTCTCTGTATCCTCATGGATTTGTTTCTTCACTTCACTTGCTATCTTTTCAGAAATTTCAGGTGTGTGACTTCCAATGTCCTCGATTTTGATGTCTCCTGTATTTGTTCCAGATGGGCTGGGGATTTGAGATTGCATTTTGATTTTTCGTTTTGTCATTTTCACTTCTCAGTTAATATTTAGGTCTTTTCAATCCCACTATTCTCGAATGTCTTAGAGTCCTACTGCTTGTCTGACATTCATCCAGTTGCCGGGTTCTACAGTGTAGATATGGGGCCAGTGACCTGAATTCCTCCTGTTGGGCTAGTTGGGTGACTCATAGTGCTGCTGTGGTTTCAGATTGTTCAGGCCCCCAGACCCACCTGTTCATGGTGTGTGCCCCAACTGGGACCCTACGGTGCCACTGGGGGTCTTGCAGGCCCAGTCGATTTCCTCCTGGTAGAGGGAAGCCTCATTGGTTTTCTTACCAACTAACCTAGGGTTCACTGTATGGAAAAAGAATTAACCTGCTCTTGCTGGCCTTGCAAGGTCCTCCAGGTGGAGGGAAGGTTCACCAAGGCTCCTGCTGATCCACTGAGGTCTTCTGCTTGGGGGTAGGGGGAATCACTGTGCTTTTGCTGGCATGCCAAAGTCCTCTGGGTGGAGAGAAGGTGTCACTGAGGCTCCCACCAGCCCACCAAAGTACTGTAGGTTGTGGAGGGGATCAGTGATGCTCCCGTGGACTGCCTAGGTCTTTCAGGTATGGAGGAGGGTTAGCCATGGCTCTTGTGGGATGCTGAGGTGGTTCAGCTGCAGGGGAGGCCCTCCTTGGGTGCAAGAGAAGGGAGCAAACAATTTTTCAACTAGTTCTGGTGCCTAAATAAACACTGCTTAAGATATTATTACTTGATTGTTAGGTATTCCCATAAGAATTCCATGTTTAAAAAATTGATGTTTTAGCCAAAGGCATTCTGAAAAAGAACGTAACCAAAAAAATGTCTGCTTGTTTGTGTGTTTTTTAATTAATGTTCTTTTCATTGTAATCATAACTTCATTGCCAGTTTTGTTTGGGGCATAATGCTATAATAATTGGAATTAAAAATGGCCACGGAGAACCCTGACAAGTAATTTTCCTTTGTATAATTTGGTTGAAAGTAAAAGAAGACTGTGCATTCACAGGTATTTACAGTAGAGACATTTAATCTGATCTGTAAATTGTGTGGTTTTTGAGCAATCAAGAAAGGAATAGTTCTCTATAAAGACTGATTGTACTGGTTGAAGGGGTAGGAGAAATGTTCTGTATTAAGGAAAAAGAAAGAAATGAAAATATTTAGTAGATTTAAGGAAAGAGAAGTAGTTGTAACTATTATTTAAACTTTATGGGTATCAGTAACCCAGTCATTGAACAAAGAGAAATAGATATCTTTTAATTTCAAAAAATGAAAAAATTTTCACAATGAAAAGCTTGTATCTATTTTGATTCGCCCTAATTTTTTTTTAAGGATTTGAATTTGTTAAAATGAGCAATCGTAAATCAAAGAACAACTTACTACATGGAGAGTCCCTTTCTCAGGTTAGTATGTATTTATTTTAATTGTTAAACTTATTACCATACAGAGGTGATCATAGAAACTGTTGAAATAGTCATCTAATGTATTTTTGTTTGTACTGAGGAACAGGTTTCCATTTTTAGGGAGATATCTGTACTAGGAAGGAATTTGTATAAGACAATAGGAACAATCTTAGAAACAAAGTTTTCAAATTAAATGACAGATCTGTTTTCAAAGTTTTTCTGTCAGCTGATAATTATATATATATATATATATGCATATATATGTATTAATGTCTTATGCTATTTCTTAATTCCATCCTTTGTCTTTGGATAGTTGAATCCTACGTATTATCCATGTCTTCCTAAAAGTGATCAGATTGCAATCTTTAGAATATAAATTTTGCATTTCTTTTGTCATATTTATTCCTATTTTTTCCTCTAATTGATGGTATAGAATTGCAGTTGTTTTTAACATACTGATATTTTTTCTTACAACCTTGCTGAAGTTATTTATTAGTTCCAGTATTCTTAGTTTGTTAGGATTTTCTGTATTAACATTTTGTGGTCTGCAGATGTAGGTCATTTCTTCCCTTTCAACCTGGATTCCTTATTTTTCTTGCTCAATGGACCTGGTGTGAAATTTCAAGGAAATATTAAGTAGAATGATGAAAATAGACTTTCTTGTTTCGTTTCTTATCACGAGGAAAAAGCATTCAGTGTTTTCTCACCTATATGACATTAGTTTTAGGGACTTGTTTTTGTAGGTTGAGAAGGTGCCCTGTATTCCCAGTTTGTTGACTATTTTAGCATTTAATATTAAGTACATCATATATTTCAAGTACTATCTATATGTGTCTCCCTTAAGTTTATAATCCAGTAAGGAATGGACCTTAATAATTTTATCCTGGATTTTCAATTAGCTGTCTTGTCTTATCCATTTATTTTTTTAATCAAAACATCATGTTATTTATAGGCTCTTATAAGTCCTTATTGTTTTTCTGAAGGAAAATGACTCCATGTCAAACAAAATTGTAACGGAGGTAATTTGCATACCTTTTTATGTAAAGTGCATAGTTCTTCAATGTAAATTAATGTCTATACACCTGTACATCCAGCTCACTTTGGAATTGTGAACCTCCTAAGAGTTGTTGCCTCTCTCATACATTTTAATGGACTGCTTTTCTTTTAAAGGAAAGGGTTAGACTTATCTTTGGATTCAAAGTATCTATAGAAGAAAATGTTATGTAATAAAATACATATTTTGAATCATTTATGTGTATGCCCATTTGAGTATTTTACAAGCATATCAGCTATTACATACACAATTCCTGTATTGTGTTATAGGTACTGCTTTAATCTTCAAAACAGGCCTGCCACAAAGGTATTACTTCTTGCATTTTATCAATACAGAAACTAGTATTAGAAAAGGTTACACCTTTTCTAAAGTAGTTCTTGTGTGCCAGTCCCATTATTCTTTCTAGTTTCTTTAAACCATGGATTTAGTGAATAATTTTCTTTGCTTAGTCTCTGGTATGTGTAAAGAAAACTCAGATATACGTCTTCATTAGCCCTATGCTGTGAATCTTAGAGAAGCAAATCATCTTGACAGCTTGCTTATTTTTCTCTCTCTTGATGTTGATTTTTGAACCCAGTGCATTATCCATGAAGGCGAGCATTCTATCACTGAGCTACTTCCCTAACACTTTATTTTGCTATAGGGTTTGCTAAGTTGCCCAGGCTGGACTTCAACTTGAGGTCCTCCTCCTTCAAGCTTCTGAGTGGCTAGGATTACCAGATATATGCCACCATGCCCCACCTTGGAAGCTTCCTATTTCAGCCTCTAGGGCTAAACAGGAGATAACTACCTAAGCTTTTCATCTCTGAAAGACTATTAGTAGCAAATCCAGAAAAGGACTAAATTTTAAAGACTGTAATTAGACTATCTGACACATTTCTATAACTAATGTTTTCATTTCTAAGACAAACTCAAAATACAGCTATTTATAAGAATTTTTTTTCTTAGTTTATTCCAGTCCATCCGTCCATCCGTCCTTCCTTCTGTGCCACTTAGGGAACCCATTGCATCAGTTATATGAGGCAAGTGCTGTACCACTAAACTGCACCCATTGCCCTCATTTCTTACTCTATATCCTAGATAAATGTGGTTCTGTGACATAATTGAGCATTTGTTAGGATGATGAAGTAGTGCTATTTGTTTATTTAATTTGTGACTTCTCTACAAATTATATTTTTTAGACATGGATCATAACTTTTTAGTTTTGCCATGCTCTGAATCTAATTGGTCTTAAAAACTACTTGAACTTTAAACTTCTTTTTCCTTAGACTCCTGACTTTTATGACAGGTACAGATGGATAGTGATTGAATTAAGCCAGTTTAATTGTTTTGGTCTCTAGAGAGAGAATGTGTGGTACATGACCATTAGTAGATTAGATTCATTGTTAACTTTCCTCTTTTTATTATTGTTTGACTAGCGTACTATATAAAGTGAAGTGTTTGTTTATTCTTTCATTTATTCACATGTATCAAAATAGTCCCCAAGTGCTCTTGTGCTTAATGTAAGTAACTCCCTTTTTTTGAACTTTCTCAATGGAATTGTCATCATTTTTCTGTGACTTGGTAGGTAAAAAGAATTGTTAATTTTATAACTCAATGAAATGATGCTAGAACTTTTTGAGATTAAATATTTAGTGAGGATTGAATTAATTAAAACCTAATTCTGACTGCTATCAATGTAGTTTCTCATTCAGTTTTGATTGTACATGTAATATTTTTACTTATATTTATTCATGTTCTTTTCATTAGGTACAAAGAATTTTACGGGAAAGATTTTGCCATCAGACTCCATATAGTAACCTATTTGGAGTGCAAGTACAATACAAGTAAGTCTAGTTAGCCCCTTGTTGGTTTTGAACCAACTTACCAGGTACTCTCTAGGTTTTGTAAAAAATTAAAACACAATTTCTTAGTCACTTTCCCATTGCTGGGACAATATACCCAATACCCACTATTTAAAAGAAGAGAGATTTATTTGATTCACAGCTCCCAATGTGTTCATTCCAAAGACAGCTTGCTACAAGGCCAAAAGCAGGGCATGGTTGGGGAAACCTGTTCAGTCAATGGCAGCCAGAAAGCTAAGAAGGGAGGAGCCAGGGAAGAGAATGCACCCTTCCAACCCAGGGTGCCCCTTGTCTGAATGTGGGAGTTTGGAGGAACTTTTCAGATCTAAACCAGAGCACACAAATTTGATGTTAAAGTTAAAAGTATTTTTTCATGGAAGTTAAAATGTTAGCTTTGTATATAGAAATACTGAATATCATGAAGCATGAGCAGGTACAAATATTTTCATAATGATAAAGCCCTGTACCTAGTTTCTGTTATCTTGCATTGTAGAGATAATTCTTTCTTGTCCTTAACACTTGACAGCCAATTCTAGCATTAAAGGCCAGAGTGCTAATTAGAGAAGGATCTCTACATACAAGGGTCTTAAGAATTGCCACTATTGTCTTTTGACCCTCACCATCATAAAACCCAATATATTCTAAATTTACTAGGTTTCCTCATCAGGTTTGCAAGAATTATCCCTGGCATGATATCTTTTCTCTTGTATTCTTCTATATAAGACTATTTAAAGTCTAAATCAAGAGCCCAAAGGAAAAGAAGAGGAATTTATGTTGCATGTACAAATCCAGCTTTTAAAAAAGACTACCTAGCAAATTATTCCAGCTTGATTTTGAAATATTGGCCTATTTATATCATTTTAGACACTTAATTGAACTGCTAAAAAGAACTGCTGTCCATGGAGAAAGTAACTCCGTGCTCATTGTTGGACCCCGAGGATCAGGCAAGACCATGGTAAAAAGCATTAATTTCAGATAACCTGAAAAATACTTTTCATTTCATTATTTTTTAATGTTTTGTTTTTTAATTATAGAGGTTATATAAATGCCTTACAAAATTAGTTTTTTTTGTTTGTTTTTAGTTGAGCATACCTTTTTTTTAACCTTTCCTTTTTCCTCCTCATGACAGATTTTTTTTCTTGATGTTTTTTCCATCATACTTCTTTGTCTCAAAGTACTAGAGATGGCCAGTGGAGAACGAAACTAAGACTTACCACTTACTTGTCCCTTTATTATTAATATTCTTTTACTTACTATTCAACCCTGCAAAGATAGGATTTTTCTCTTTTATTAGGGAATTAGCAAAATATGCACCATATCCCCTCATTTACTGGTTTTTTTCTTTTACTATTTAACTGAAGCAGTTTTTTTCATATCGTCAGTAATTTTCTCCTGCTTCTCTTATCATATTTGCTGTGTTATCTCAAAAAGAAGTTCTTGCCTTTTTCCTCCTTCATTGTTTTCTTTCATATTCTTTATTCAGTGTAGGAGATAAATTATGGATGCTAACTTTTGATAACCTTTTAGAGGTTGAGTTGTATAAATCTTTTTAATATCTTCTATACAAAAATTAATTTTTATAAATGTTTGCTTCTGACTGTATACTTTAAAATGTGGAGAAAAAATAAAATTACTATGTGTTTGTGTGGGAGAGAGGGAGTGTGTGTGTGTGTGTGTGTGTGTATGTATGTCGGGGGTAGGTATTGAACAAACCTGGGTGCTTTTCCATTTGACCACATTCCTAACACTTTTGTACTTTTTATTTTGGGACAGGGTCTCCCTGAATTGTCCAGGCTGGCCTCAACGTTATGATCCTGCCTTTCCTTCTTCCTGGCACATTTTTTTTCTTTCTGTTAGTACATATTTGCAGTACATGATGTTTATATTGCTTGTGTGGACTTGGGTACATATAGCATAACACATCTTAATTCTTTTTTTCTCCACTTTCCCTTCCCTCCCTTTTCCTGCCCTCTATCTCTTACTACCTTTCCATTTGAGAAAGCTATCTCTACTTTCTGTTACCTATCAATTTTTGCTCTTTTTTTTATAGTTTGGATTTTTCATGTTGGAGAAACCATATGATATGTAGACTTATGTGTCTTTTTTTTCCACATTTTATTTTTGAACAAATGTATGTTGGTTCTATATTATGTAAAATGAAGTTAGGGTTTTAATTTTATCACCCATTTCTGTTATAGTTTAAAATATATAAACTGAGAGTTTAGGTATTTTTAATGATAAGACTTTTCATAATGTTATTTATAACCATTTTTAAACTGGATCTAACTTTTTTTAGTCTTCATGCTCAGTTTCTTTAATTAATATTTCATATTCTTGAATTTTTACTGTGGTTTCCTTAGAATGTAACTTCAGTGTCAATTTGGGTAGTTTTTACAGGAGAGCTGTGAGCTATTACTTATTTTATATAACTTACAGCATGGCTAAGAATTGAATTCTTAGATCTCATTTTTCCTGGGGAATTACATTCACATTGACTTGTTCCTTTTGTGGTATGAGGGACTCGGCTCAGAACCATTGCATTAAGCTATGCCTCCATCCTTTGTTTAATGTTTTATTTGAGACAATAAGTCACTAAGTTGTCAACGTTGGGCTCAGACTTGTGATCTTTTTGGCTCAGCTTTCAGTCTGCTGGAATTATGAGCATGTGCAGCCAGGCCTAATTTTACTGTTCTTTTGTGCAGAAATCCAAGAGACAGGCATTTCTTCTTTAACTTTATAAATTAGCAGTCTGTGTAGGTTGTATTGTGCAATTATAAAAATCCCAAATTTAAAATTATTGTTGCTCTTGCTTGGTGCTCGATGTGGATCATAAAAGGAATGTGGCCTTTTGTAGTCATTTTAGGAGTTTTAGAGATTGTTTTATCTTACTCTTCTGCAAGTAACTCCAGTAGAAGGAAGACAGGAGGTGAGGCATAGACATGGTTTTAAAACTTTCCACCTAGAGATGATCAGAACACATCTCCTGTTATGGCTTGTGTCTACATGTCCTCCCAAAGCTCTGTGGAGTCATGGGTGGGGCTTTTTCCAAGGTGGCTGGATCTAGAATTTGTGGTTCTGGGACTGATTCATAATATAGTGCTAGACTGAGGCACTAGGATTAAGGTTGTGAGTTCTACCTGCCCTAAGTAATCTGGATACGGTAAAAGGGGGAAAAATACAGTGTTAAGTTTCCTTGTTGCTTTGCTACCTTCTGTCCACCATCAACTATTTCTCTTCTGTTTGTCACTCTGCCTTGGAGCCTGCTGATTATGGAATGAAACCTTTAAAGACTGAGCTAAATAAACCCTCCCTTGTTTAATTTTGGCCATTGTGTACTTTGTCTCAGCACTGAGAAAAGTAACTAACACTGATGTCCTCATAGTTTCCCGGATAGAGTGAGTGGCATCGTCACTCCTAACCTCAATAGAGCAAGGAAGTGTATTTCTATTAAGGTACCTAGAAGGGAGGTTAATCAAAAGTATTTGGTGAATGTCACAAGTAGATCATTTGTTTTATATTTATACATGACATTTTTTTTCCTATCTGGACAGTACCATTTTTTTAATCTTAGGAGTATGAAAATGTTAAGGTATCTTAAGTATTGATAATAAAGATTGATGTCCCATGAACTTTCTTGAGTTTAGATCTTTCATCTCTGAAGATTCTCTTTTCCAGTTCTCATTATCTTTGAGAAAAGTATTATATAAATGTTAAAGAATGTTTTTAAATGAACACTTTAATTCTTTCGGAAACTCCACTGTGATGCTCTTAAATGAGATCTAGGAGATTGATACAATATGGAGATATCATTCTATGGTTAGCTGTGCATTAGGAAACAAAATATTGCAATAGAAATTGAATTTCAATGAGTTTGTAAATAATGAGGTTCATTTTGATTAATTCATTCAGAATTCAAAACCTCATTTTTGAAGTTTATCCCTAAAGACAGAAAATTCAGCAAAATAGCAAAACAATTCAAGTACATACAAATGAATAAATTTCCTTTTATTAGTGAATTGGCTAAGAGAGATTTATTTTTAATAGAAAAATTGAGCAAGTAATATAGAACATTCTCATATAACCCTTCTTCTAAGAGGTATAACTTATCATCGACATCTTGTTTAGTGTGGTACCTTTCTTACTGTGAACCAGTATCAATACATTATTATTAAATTAACTGAAGTTCATACTTTAAGGTTTACTCTTTGAGTTACATAGTTTTATGACAAATAAATGATGTTATTTTTACACCATTAAAATGCCATACAAAATAATTTTACTCCCTGTGTTGTGTGGCTTTTCTAGATTTTTTCCTCAAAGCCTTATGCAGTCATAAGTAAGCCTTTTGGGGCTGGGGATTTAGCTCAGTGGCATAAACACCTGCCTTGCAAGCACGCAGTTGTGAGTTCGATTCCTGATACTGATTAAAACAAGTAAGTGTGCGTTTTTCAGAGGTGGCTGGAACTAGAATGTGTGGTGCTAAGGTGGATTCATCATGCAATGCTAAGCTCAAAGGCTGTAGGATTAAGGATATGAGTGCTACCTGCCTTAAATAGCCTGGATCAGAGCTAACTATTAGAGCTATGGTTTTCCCTTGTTGCTTTGCTACTTTCTGCCTGCCATGAACTGTTTTTATTTTTCTGTGCTTGTCTGTTATGCCATCCTGCCTTGGAGCCAGCCGCCTATGTTCTGAAACCTGTCTAGTCTGGAGCCAAGTAAACCTTTCCTCCCTTAAGTTTGAGTGTAAGATATTTTAGTTAAGAGTAACATAGACATGGAATGTTTATTTTTTATCAGAGTTTTATAATATTCCTCAACAATCTTGCATGTTTTATTACACTTTTTTAAACTAAAATATTTAATTTTAAGGTGCTAGTGTGAATCATGTTGTGTTTTAAATTTCATGCTCCGATGAAATTTGAAATGTTGGTAGTATATTGGCCAACAATTGTCTTTCAGGTATTACCTTCTAACCTGAAACTTAGCTGTATGTAATTGCTTGTCCAGAGTATATGAGGATTTTTTTTGCCATTCTTTGAGATTTTCAATGTAATCGATCATGTTAAAAAAAAACAGTTCTAATTCTTCCTTTCCTTTCTTAATACCTTTTTATTTCCTTTTCTTGTTTTGTTACATTATTCATAGTCTGTGTCTTAAGACTAGATCATAAAGTTATGCATTGCATTCTCTTTTTTGTTATTTTTTTATTTTTTAAAGAGAAAAAAACATGTAAAGATAAAGATAGTACAGAATTTCAAAAAAAAGATAAACAGTAAGAAATCACTTGTTCATAAATTACATATTATTCTCTTAGAAATAGTTGTTCAAGTTACAAAATTAAAGCATACAAAGTAGGTATTTAAACAGTGAGAGTGTAAACAGCTATGCATGCATGAGTCTCTACATGTATTTCTATCCTTTCTGTATTAGAGGGAAAAACAAAACATAGCAAGACAAAACAAAACAAATTCCTATAAAAACATGAAACCAAAAAGTCGTATAAAACCACAGTACAAGGTGATCTACAGTGATTACTGTGTTGTCTCTTATTATCTTCAATAGAATTGTCTATATCATCAGGCATAATTGAATATAGCAGTATAATTGAATATAGCAATACATAATAATATTAGTAAAAATAAACATTGTAGACAGTGTAAAACTTCAAAGGCAGGTAATAATCAAACCAGAGTGGATATTCTAGTGAATCTTGTCATCTTCAGTGCAGTTGCCTGTACTCTCAGACTTGATACTATCAATCATAACAGCTTTGAATCAAATCTATCAATACAAAACAGATCTAACAAACCAGATTCAATTATGATCAGTCATGGTAAAACAGTGTAGGTTTTACAGAGCTTTAGATTAAGTTAATAGGAAATTAAGGTTGATTACCATAGTATATCCTGCTATTTTCGGGAAAATTTTGCCCTCAAATCTAGTATAAGTAGAATGACTGGGAACAGAATATAATACATCTAAGCAGAGTAGTGTGAGTAATGTGGGTTTTAAATCCTGGTACACTGTTAACAATATAGTGTATCAAGGCCATCTATGTTAGAGATTCTAGCCATCCTTCTCTGTCTCATTTCTGCTATGCTATTTTTCTGCCTTTGTTTGTCTAGTTTACTTCTTCATTCAACTGCCTGCCCCGTGCATTGAGGCCTTTCTGCCACTGTTCCTAAAATCCTGGTATTTTTTTTCTCTCTCTCTAGAATGTCCTTCAGTATTCTCTGTAGGGTTGGATTGGTGGTAACAAATTCCCCCAGTTCCTCTTTGTCATGGAAGCATCTTGTTTCTCCATTAATTTCTAGTGACAGTTTTGTAGGGTACATCAATCTGGGCTGGAGGTTATTTTCTTTCAGGACTTGGAATACTTTGCTCCAAGCTCTTCTTGATCTGATGGTCTGTGTCAAGAAGTCAGCCATGATCCTGATGGGCTTTCCTTTATAGGTAATCTGTTTCTTTTCTCTGACAGCTTTTAATATTTCGTTTTTATTTTTAATTTCTGGTATCTTGATTATTATATGACTGGGTGTAGGTCTGTTTTGGTTGTAGGTGGCTGGAGTTCTATATGCCTCACGTAACCGAATGTCATTTTCTTTTCCCAAATCGGGAAGTTTTCCTTAATTATTTCCATGAATAGCCTTTATGTATTCTTGCTTCTTTGTTCACATTTCTTATGCTTATAGATTCTCTTGTCCTCTAGCCAAGATTCTCTTGTTATTTTTAAGAGATCTTTCCTTTCATGATCACACATTGCAAAACTGTCTTCAAGTTTTGATAGTCTATCCTTAGTTTCTTTTAAGGCATTTTGCCAGCTTTCAATGGAGTTTTTAATTTCCTGGTAGTCTCTTTGAATCTGCTTCATGTATTCTATATTTTCTTTATATTCTTTCTCGAATGTTTCTCTCCTTTTTTTGTGTTCCTCCCTTCTTCCGTCTGTATCATCCTGAGAGATGCTTCTTGAGACCATTTCTTTTATTACTCTACTCATATCTTGCTTTATCTGATTTAATATTTCATTTTTGAGCTCATCTACAAAGTCCCGAATATATCTCTTAATGTCCATTGAAGCCATGCCTGATGTTGCGTATTTGCTGCCCTCAGTCTCTTCTGTTTTTCCCTCTCCTGGATCAGTGTTCTCAGGGTTTTGGGTTGGAGGCTTTTTCTTGTTTCTCTCTCTTGTCATGTTTTTGGTTTCTTCCATACAAGTGTATATTGGAGGTCTCAGCCCTTCCTTGTTGGTTATGGTTCTTCTGAAGCATGATGGTGAGGGATTTCTGTCCTCTCCTGTTTGCTCTTGTCACTGAGGTGAAAGCAGGGCCTGCATATGCTGGCCCCTCCCCACTGGGCCAGTCAAACTTCAGGGGTCTTCACCAGGTTAGTGTGTGCTAAGCATAGGGAATCGATTTGGGATGGCTTATTGGGTCCTGGCCAGGGGCGTGACCCAGTCCAAGCAAATCCCATTAATCTGCTCTGGGGAGGGAACAACCAACTGAAGACACTGTTGTTCTAGTTCATGCTCCTTCTGCCTGATTCCAACATGTTGCCCACATTTGGTCGTGCCCTTCCTGTGGGTGGAGTCTTATTCCCAACACTGACCGTGGATTAATGAAGGTCCCTTCACCAGCTCCATTCTCCTTTGGGCTCACCAGTCCCCGACTTCAGAGCGGCTGTGGCTCCTGAGTGGCAGCAGGAACGAGTTTGGGCAGCTCTGCCAGCTGGCACGAATTAAGGCTGGCATGAACTTGGCAGGTCACAGCGGGAAAGCACCTTGTCAGGTAATTTTAGCTGTTCCAATTATAGCCCCGAGACTGCATGTTTGATGGGCTTTTTTCATTTTAATTTCTACCTTTGTCAAGAAGATCCATCTCCCTCTGTTTGGATCTCTCCAGGATGTTCTATTCTGGCATATGAGTTGTTTATCCCAGGAGGCTTTGTATTTTGTTGCTCACTGATTGGCCACCTTTAGCTCCTCCCCCACATTGCATTCACTTGTAACAGGAGTTGAGATCTCTCAACTAATAAATAATGCACTTTTATTTTTTTTATTTAAACAAAAAAACAACCAAACAGAAAACAAGGGAAGCAATAGTACAAAATTCCAAAAAAAATGATATGAACTAAAGTAAACACTAAGAAATCATTAGTTGACAAATTGCATACTGTCATCTTAGAAACAGTTGTTCAAGTTACAGAATTAAAACACAGAAAGTGGACATTCAAACCAACTGCGAGTCTTGAAACAGTTCTCACTGATCCAACATAAACTTAGTAATATTTGGTTATCAATCCTTCACCCTTAAACATACATGCAGTTATATCCTTTAAAGCACTTTCTTTTCCTCTCTTTTTTTACAATAGCAATTAGACGTTTTGGGTTTTATTACTCCTACATTTCTTACTACTTTTTTGTTAATAAAATACATATTGTCCTCTTAGAAATCATTGTTCAAGTTACAGAATTAAAGCACACAAAGTAGACATTCAAACAGTGAGACTGAAAATAGTTCTGTTCAACAATCAAACAAAAACTTAGTAATGTGGTTATCAATCCTACACACTTAAACATGTATGCAGTTATATCCTTTAGAGCACTTTCTTTTCCTCTTTTTTACAATAGCAATTACACATTTTGGGTTTTATTACTCCTACTTTCTTACTACATTTTGCACTAGAGACACAATGTGATATTTATAAATATGATTCATATGTATTTCACTTGTGAGAATTGGCTCAAGTTGCTTCCATTTGCCTATACAGGCCTCAAGATCATCCTTTTTATAGCTAAGTAGTATTCCATTGTATAAAAATACCACATCTTTTTCATCTACTCTGCAGTTGATGGGCATTTTGTTTGTTTGTTTCCAAGAGTTAGCTATTACAAATTGTGCTGCTATGAACATGGTGGCACATATATCACTGTGATATGACCTTTTCAGTTTTTCTGGGAAAATACCCAGGAGGGGAATAGCTGGGTTGAATGGAACTTCCAATCCTAGTCTTCTGAGAAATCTCCATACTGATTTCCATAATGGCTGCACCAATCTGCACTCACACCAACAATGGAGCAGTGTTCCTTTTTCCCTGTAGCCTCATTTGTTATCAGTTGATTTCTTGATGGCAGCTATTCTTTCCAGAGTGAGATGAAATTTCAATGCTGTTTTAATTTGCATTTCTTGAGTGACCAGTGATGGTGAACATTTCTTCATGTACTTATTTGCCATCTGTATATTTTCATCTGAGAAATGTGTGTTCATCTCAGATGCCCATTTTTGATGAGGGTCTTTGAATTTGGGGGGGTTTGATGTTTTTCAGTTCTTTATATGTTCTGGAAATAAGTCCTTTGTCTCAAGGGTTGCTGGCTAAAATTCTTTCCCATTCTACGGGTTTTCTTTTGATGATTGATTGATGGTTGATGATTTCATTTGAAGTGCAGAAACTTTTCAGTAATACAAGATCCCAGTTGTTGATTCTTTGGAGTGTTTCCCGTGCAGTTTGCATTTTGTTCATGAATTCTCTGCCTACCCCTGTGTTTCCAAGACTCACACCTACCTTGTCTTCCAGTAGATTTAGTGTTTCTGTTTTAATATTTAGATCTTTGATCCATTTAGACTTTAATTGTGTGCATGGTGATAGGTGTGGATCTAGTTTCAGTCTTCGTCATGTAGAGAGCCAATTTTTCCAGCACCATTTATTAAAGAGGCTATCCTTCTTCCAGGAAACATGTTTAGCTACTTTGTCAAGTATCAGGT
The DNA here is from genome assembly GCA_004027455.1 of Hydrochoerus hydrochaeris. Lineage (NCBI taxonomy): Eukaryota > Metazoa > Chordata > Mammalia > Rodentia > Hydrochaeridae > Hydrochoerus > Hydrochoerus hydrochaeris. The sequence continues at coordinate 12,161 of PVLA01001405.1, read as the reverse complement.
GGCTGAGTGTCTTTGTAGTTGTGCTTGCATCTTCTAATCTGTTCCATTGATCCTCAGGTCTATTTGTTTGCCAGTACCAGGCTGATTTTATCACTGTGGCTTTTTAGTATAGTTTCAAGTCTGGAATTGAGATGTCTCCTGTCTTGCCTTTGTTGCCCAGAATTGTGTTTGCTATTCTAGGTTTCTTCTGTTTCCAAATGAATTTTAGGAGTGTTTTCTCTAGATTTCTGAGTTATGTCAATGGTATTTTGATTAGGATTCTTTTAAATCTGTACAACAGTTTTGGGAGTGTGGCCATTTTCACAATGTTGGTTCTTCCTAGCCAAGAGCAAAGAATATCCTTCCATTTTCTAATATCTTCTTCAATCTTCTTTTTTAGTGTAGTATAATTTTCATCATATAGGTCTTTTACATTCTTAATTAGGTTGATTCCTAAGTTTTTCATTTTTTTAGATGCTATTATGAGAGGTGATGTATTTCTCTCAGTGAGTTTTTTGTTTGTGTTACAGGAATGCTATTGGTTTTTGAGCATTGACTTTGTATCCAGCTACACTGCTGAATTTGTTTATTACCTCTAATAGTCTTATAATGGAGTTTTTTGGATCTTCTATATAGAGTATTGTATCATCTGCAAATAGTGATAATTTAACTTCTTCCTTTGCTATCTTTATTGCTTTTATTTCTCTCTTTTGTCTGATTGCCCTGGCTAGTGTTTCTAGAGCTATGTTGAAAATGAATGGTGATAGTGGACATCCTTGTCTTGTTCCTGATTTTAAAGTGAAAGCTTTCAGTTTTTGTCCATTTAGTATAATGTTGATTGTTGGTTTGTCATAGATGGCCTTTATAAGGTTGAGGTAGACACCGTGTATTCCACGTTTCTGAAGGGTTTTTAACATGAACATGTGTTGGACTTTATCGAAAGCTTTTTCTGCATCTATTGAGATGACCATGTAAGTTTTTATTTTTGGCTCTGTTGATGTGGTATATTACATTTATTGATTTGCATATGTTAAACCATCCCTGTATCCCTGGAATGAATTCCACTTGGTTGTGATGTATAATCTTCTTGATGATTTGCTGCATTGTGTTTGCCAGTATTTTGTTGAGAATCTTTGCATCAATGTTCATTAGTGAGACTGGCCTATAGTTCTCCTTTTTGGTTGGGTCCTTCTCTGTTTTTGGTATGAGAATTACACTTGCCTCCAGGCATGATTTAGGGAGGATTGCTTCCTTTTCAATTTCATTGAAGACATACCTTCTTTAAATTTCTTGTAGAATTCAGCAGTGAATCCATCAGGACCTAAGCTTTTCTTTGTTGGTAAGTTTTTAATTACGTTTTCAATTTCAATAACTGATACTGGGTTATTCAAAATTGCTATATCTTCTTGGCTGAGCTTTGGTAGTTCATATGTTTCTAGAAATCGGTCCATTTCCTCTGTGTTTTCTACTCTATGTTAGTAGAGATTTTCAAAGTAGTTACTCATGATCTTTTGAATTTCCATGGGATCTGTAGTAATTTCCCCCTTTTCAGTCCTTATTGCATGAATTTGGGTTTTTTCTTTCTTTTTCTTTATGAGGTTAGCTAGAGGTTTGTCAATTTTGTTTATTCTCTCAAAAAACCAGCTCTTTGATTCATTAATTTTTTGTATTTTTTTTTTTTTTTTTTAGTTTCAATTGCATTGGTTTCTGCTCTGATCTTTACGATTTCCTCTCTCCTATGAGCATTGGGTTTAACTTGCTCTTTTTCTAGAAACTTGAGATGAAGCATTAGGTAGTTTATTTGTGCTCCTTCTGTTTTCTTGGTATGACTATTTATTGCTATATATTTTTCTCTTAGGACTGCTTTCATTTCATCCCTGGTTACAGTATGTTATTTCCGCATTTTCATTGAATTGTAGGTGTTGCTTTATTTCTTATTTAATTTCATCTGTAGCTTACTGGTTGTTCAAAAGGCTGTTATTTATTTTCCATGTATTTATGCAGGTTTTACAATTTCTTTTGCCATTCATTACCAATTTCATTGCACTATGGTCAGATAGTATGCATGGGATAATTTCAATACCTTTGCAGTTAACTCAAGAATGTTTTATGGGATACTATATGGTCTGTTTTGGAGAGTGTCCCATGTGCAGCAGGGAAGAATGTGTATTCTCATATGGTTGGGTGGAACACTCTGTAAACATCTACTAAGTCCAATTGCTCACAGGTATGATTCAGTTCTATTATTTTTTTGCTGATTTTTTGTCTAGTTGATCTCTTTGTGACAGTGGGCTGTTAAGGTCCCCTGTTAGAATTGTGTTCTTGTTTATTTGGTTTTTCATGTCCATTAGTAACTGTCTTATATAGTTGGATTCTCCTGTATTTGGTGCATATATATTTATAATTGTTGGTTCTTCCTCTTGAATTGTTCCACTAACGAGTATGTAATGACCTTCTTTATCTGTTTTAATCCTTTTATTTTCTTTATGTCCCTTTTTTGAGTTAAATTATCCAAGTATTGAAAGTTTTTCTCATTTTTATGTCCATTACCTTTTAAAAATATTTTTTCTTTGTATTCCTCAGTATTCTGCCATACAAGTATGATTGTTTTACCATCAGTTCTGTTATTTGCTCACAATTTTTTTTTAAATCTTTATCTCTGTGTCATGTACTTTATTAGTTTATTGTGTTTTTTTAAAGACTGGATTAAATAACCCATGCTATTTCTTTTATGAAATGTGCATTTTTAATAATAATTATTCTTTTTCATTAACTTTATATTCCCTTTGTAGCATCTTTTTGTATATCCCTGTTTTATTATGTATGCTAAGTTTAAAAGAGATAGCTAAAAGTGTAGTATTTATCAGTAAATAAAATGGACACATTGTTCTTAGCCATGGTGACAATTTATCTAATTGTTACTTATTAAAACTGAAACTATATTTAGTGCTATAAAGTCATTTATCTAGTGTGACTTCACTAAACTCTGAAGGAGTCCCTTACATGCCATTCTATTTTTGTAATTTACTCATGCTCATGCTTAGCAAGGAGAGACTGCGGTGCACTAAGTTGTGGCACTTTTGTAATTTTTGTATCAAGGTGTATTTTGAGATATGAAAAATGTTCAACAGATTTTCAGATACACTTTTTTCTTAGACATCTCAAAAGTACCTTATGCAAAATCAGATTAAAAATGGGATTACAGTGTATTTAAAAGGTAGCAAGCCAGACATGGTGGCACATGCCTGTAATCCCAGCACTCAGGAGCTGAGGCAGGAGGATCATTGAGAGATCAAGGCCAGCCTGAATGGCATAGCAAGACTCTGTCTTTTAAAAAAAACGTTGAGTTGAGTTTTTGACGTTTTAAGAACTTTTTGATGTGCTATAAGGTTTGGGTTTTTTGCATGTGGATATCCAGTTGATCCAGTATATTTATTGAGGATACAATCCTTTCTCTACTTAATTGCTTTTGCATCTTTGCCAGAAATCAAATGTCTGTTTTGTGGGTATTTATTTTGGGGCTTATTTTTGTTACTTTGGTGGTTTTCCCGTTTTGCCATGTTTGGTGTAACTTTGTGGTAAATTTTGGGATTGGGGAGGGTTGGAGCTCTAATTTTGTTCCTTATCACAGTTGTTTAAACTAGTCTGAGTCTTTTTTTTTAATTTTGCAGAAATGTAAGAATCAAAATGTTAATCTATATGAAACAAGTAAAAATCTAAAAAAAATTTAAATATCAAAATTAAAAATATAGAAAGGCTATCTAAGTCCAAAATAGTTGAACTGTACCTATGCAAAAGCTACAATTCATTAAAAAAGATAGCAAATAATGTGGTTTATGTCATGTTTAAAAACAGTTACAGTTCTAAGTGACAGGTAGAGCCCTAGAAAATAGTTATCTACATAAATTTACTATAGATGTACTGGCTAGATGATGATATAGGGTGTTTTTTCTGGTGGTATATTGATGACTCTTGAGTTCATTATAGCATTTGAAAAGAGTAATCAGTGATGAGCATAAAAGTCCTTAGATGTTGGCAGGTCCAACAGAAATTATCCTGGTATATTTGCAAAACTAATTTTTGGGATGTAGAAAGTACTTAACCAAATTGGTTATGTTGGTAATTGTAACATTAATAACATTGCATATTTTTGTTGCCCTATACTATGAAGTATTTGAAAAGATATAGTGTATCTATGGAAAAAATTTGACTTAAAATATGGAGTTTGTTGATTACCTAGCTGACTACAGAATAAATTTCATCAATGCTGGAACTAAAATTATTATTTGAAGGTATATTTTCTAATATATTTAGTTTATCATTTTTGACTATACAAAAATGACATTCTGTTAGTATTATGCAAATACAGGCAAGTGATAAATTGAGGTTTGAGTTCAATGGAAAGAATCCTATTGCATATGTAAAATGAAATGTTATAGTGTATTACATTTTGTAAAGGGTCTAAAATGTTTTTCAATAACTCATTAAATATAAAATGATTTATAAATTAAAATCAGATTCAAGGAAAATACTGTATAAGTAAAAATATAAGACAAAAAGGAAAGAATACAGTGGAGTACTAACAAAAGCATACTGAAAAGAATATTTTGCAGTATCAGGCTTATATCCAGTTGGGATGTTCACATGTGATGGGGTCTAAGCTGAGACAGAGAAATATTATCTTGCCTCATTGAGTTAGAGTCACTTCCCAGCTGGAATACTAGTAGTAGTAGTATGGCAGTGATAACTTGAGATTTTTCCTTTTTAAGAGGATCTAGACTTCCTATGATCTAAAGTAGAATTCTGTGTTCTTTGAAAACCATACAGACATAAGTTAGTATCTTTTATGTCTTGTTGTGAAACCTAACAATTTAAAATAAGGTTGAATTTTTCTCCTTTTCCACAAAGATGATGTAGTCACAAATATTCATAATTATTACAAGTACATACAGTATTTTACTTTTAAAAACAGCATACCAGTTGTCTCATGACCTTTGTTAAATAATCCTTTTTGTCCTTACTAAATTTTGATATCATTTACATTAACACATTTGTATATTTAGGCTCTCTCTAAACCATTTATTTTGTGAGGGTACTCTTTTATCGTGACATAAGAAGGAATAGTTCTTCACCATTCCTCTTTTGAAAGGTTTTTAATTTTTCTTAATTTTGTTTATTTTCTTTAACAAAATGTGTATTGTAATAATATATGCATATATTGCAATATAAGAGTTACAAGATGCTTCATCAGAAACACTATTAAGTATGTGGCATAGGTAATAAGAATATGAAACCAATCAAGTAATTTAAGATTCTATAATACTTTGAGTAGAGCTATATATTTTAGTAGTAATTAGTAGTAATCATTTTTTAAAATTTATTCTCAAATGTCTTTAATAAGGGCTTTCTTTATGTACTGATATATCTCCTCTTTTAGTTTAACTTTTAGGTGTTTCTTTTTTTTCATTATATAATGTAATAAGTAATTCTGGTTTCCCTAGGAATTGCTCTATTGAGGGGTAGACTTTTGACTACTGGTTAGCACTGTTCTGATTTATATTTTTTTAGTGCCTTTAATTGGTTTTAATGATACTTAGCAGAGTATCTGTTAATAAAATGTACTAAGACATGAAATTCTTAAGAAACTATAGTTGAGGTTGACAAATTTGAGTAGAAAATTGAGAATGTGTGTTTTTTGTGCTCTGGTGTCTTAAAAATAATAAGATATAAGATATTCTAGTTAAAGTTTTTATCTGTAAACTGTTTGAAAATTTATTGAGTAATTTTTGTATTCTGACTTTACAACTAATAGTTTTATAAAGAACAGGGATTATTCATCTTTTGCTTATATTTAAATATTTTATGAACTTTGTATTTAGTTAATAAATCATGCTTTAAGAGAACTCATGGAAATAGAAGAAGTGAGTGAAAATGTATTACAAGTTTATCTAAATGGTAAGTATGTCTTAATTTTGCCATCAGAAATTGTGTAAATAAACCACATAAGGTTTTTATATGGAAAAAGTAAACTCACTTGAATGTTTTGAATCTGTACAAATAACGACATTGTTAAAATTAGATCAACGTTTTAATAGACTGTAATTTAGCAAACCATATACATTATCTTTAGAAATTAAAAAAATATTTAAAAATATTACTTTTTCCAAGCAATATTATCCCCAAGAAAGTCTGTTTTTTGATTCTACCACATGTTCTTATTGATAGTTTTTTGGAAGGAAGTATTGTGAACTATGATTTTGATTGTTTTTAATTAAATTTTAAAAGCATTGGAATATACACTTGACTGGAAAATAACCATGTCAAATACATTTTTAATTAAATACTTGCAAATGGGCTATATTTCAGGACTGCTGCAGATCAATGATAAAATTGCTCTGGAGGAAATCACAAGGCAATTACATCTGGAAAATGTAGTGGGAGATAAAGTTTTTGTACGTATCATTTCAGTTGTTTTATTAAATGCGCTGTAAAGTGTTTATAGTAGAGTTATTTTCATTTTTGGAAGTTTAGAGGAAGAGATCAGAGATTCACATTTAAGAGTCTTGTCATAAAAATAGTTAATGTATTAAGATACATTTACATATCAAACTTACTCAGACTTTGGAGTGTTAGTAATTATACAATAGCTAATCCAGATTTATATAGGTATTTGGATTTTGTTCCTTTATAAAATAAGTTAACATTTCTCATTAAATGATGGTGTATTTCTAGTTTTCTGAGATTTGTGTGGCATGCGCATAATAGAGAAATGTGCTGTATTTGACGTTATAATAAATTAGTAAGGTTGCCTTTGCTTTCCTGTCATTCGAGTCCCTCTTGGTCTTCAGCCAAACAGTGTCTCTGAATTTCAGAGTCTTAGTGTACTGAGTGTTACTTGTTTATGCATACTCCAAACAATCATTCTAAAGAAAAAATGAACATTGTCTTTTATTTAAATTAAAGCAAATAGTTTCCTCAGTGGTAATGTGCAGTGTAAATATCAGTGATCTCTTTTTATTGTTTTCAGAAATTTATTCATACACTATCATACAGCTTACAGTCTCAAGACAATGAACATCAATAACTTAATGGAATTTGAAGTGTTTTGAAACTTTCATTAAGCATTTAAATTATCTACAATATAAGGCCTCAGAAAATGGGATTTGGGTCCTTATTTTCATTGAGAAATTAACCTATCATACTGCTTATGCAATTGGTTGAGTTTATATACATTCATGTTCATTTTTCTGGTTGCTGATGATTAAGTTGTTCTGTCACTGTAATGTCTTAAATATGTTCTCTGTGCTGCAGTGATACAACCATAGTTGTGGAAGCCTCAAACCATTTAGGAAGTGTCCTTCATTGTTTTTTAAAATGTTTAGCCAGCCATTTGCTGCTAGCCTTCAGGACTTTGAAGACCAGTTCAAACTGCCACTTTTGTAATGTTCTGACTAATCTAGAATGTAGTGCTCAAGCTAGTATTCTACCCTAAGGACAGTTGTAAAACAAAACAATTGTTTACCATCCTATCCTAGTTATCACTGTTGTTATCATCATCCCATACAGTCAACTGTTTGCATATAAAAGCAATTATATTAACTTTGTTATTGGGATAAAATACGTGACATCTATATTTTAAAGGAGAGAGTTTGTTTGGGCTCATGATTTCAGTCAGAAGTTTTAGTCTATGGTCACCTAGCTCCAAAGTAGAAACATCATGGTGGAAATGCATGACAGAGGCAAGTTGTTTACTTTGTGGCAGCCAGGAAGCAAGGAAAGAAAGAAAGATGAAAAAGAGAGGAAGGGGCTAAGAACAGGATATACTCTTGAAAGGTATAGTGGCCTGCTTCCTCCATTCAGATGTGACTAACAGCACATTGAGTTCTACAAATTATGTTAACATCTTTCCAAAAATCCCACATCTGAATACATGATTGTTTGAGGGTATATGTTTTGCTTCAAACCTGAATAGCAACCAACTGCAAATTGAAAGTTTTCAAGATAAAAGATTGTGTCTATACTGAACCTGTACAGACTTTTTTGTTATTATCCACTCAATAATATAACAACTTTTTATATAGCATTACATCATAATAGGTATTACATATAATCCAGAAATGATAAAATATGTGTTATAGTTTGTGTCTAGATGTTCCCCCAAAGCCTCCTGGGTCATAGGGCCTTTTCAGAGGTAACAGAATCTAGTGTGTATGATGCTGGGTTTAAGGGTGTGTAATTAGTAAATCAGTCCACTGGTTGGTTTGGCATAGTTCTGGCTAGAATTAAGGATAAAAGTGCTACACCTGCCATAGCCACCCTGTTGCAGCCTACATACAATATAAGGGATGGAAAGAGTCTTGGCTGTCTTGCTTTTACTGTCTGGTGGGCCCCATGAACTGTTCTCTGCCAAGCCACCCTACCTTGGAACTAGCCAGTTATGAACTGAAACTTGTGCAAACTATGAAATAAAATAAACCTTTCCCCTTTAAGTTTGGATTTTGGGTATTTTGTCCCAGCAGTGAGAAAAGTACTTAAAAGAGTATGTGTGGTTTACATGCAAGTAGTATGGCATTATTAAAGGAGACTTGAGCATCCAAAGATTTTGGATACTGGGAGTCCTAGAATCAATCCCCCAAGGGAAATCAGAAATAACTATATAGAGATCATTATTATTTTAACTCCATTATATAATAATAGGTATCTGAGGCTGGGTGAGCATTATTAGCTTCCCTAAGGTTATAAAATGGAAGAGACAGTATATTAAGAATATAAGTCACTCAGTCCAGAGCTTTTATGTTTGATGCACTTTAGAAAGCAAATGTGTAAGTGTATCACACAAAAATACATATTTCTATAAGAATATACTCAGAGGTTTACTTTATATATGTATACATGTTTATGTATATATATTTATTTAATGCTAGATAATGATGGTCTTTTAAACAGAAGCCAAGATAAACTACTTTGAATCATTTGACCACTGACTTTGCAATGGATTTTCTCTGAGCCTTTCTTTTATTATGGTAAATTATGGATAGTGCCTTTTACACTACCTTAGAAATAGTACTAATGTAATAGCATGTCTTTATCACAATATGTGGAAGTTCTTAAAAACCAGTTATACTATTTTATATCTGATTTTTCAGTTGGGAAACAAGTAGGGTTTTTACATTTCTTTAAAGTTGGCAAGTCCTTGAAAACAATTTGAATAAAATGAAAACTAACTGTAATGAAAAATATTTCAAATGAGCCTCTACCTAGAATGCAGATCATTTGGATAAATACATCTACTACTTTCAAGTTTCATGTAGAATATTTAATTTTATCTAAAAATATGTTGGCTGTATTCCAAACATAGCTAGATTTAATGTGATTTAAAAAAATTCATTTTGCTGTGAAATAAACAGAATCATATACTATCAAATATGTCAAGTAAGTTTTCCCTATCTTTCCTTTTGGGTTCTCCATTTAAGATCATAGTAATCTTTGGTTGTACAAATTAAATTAAGAGGACGGAGCCTGATATGTTTAAAGATACAAAGCAGAATGCATTTGAGGTCTCCAAACTATATTTAGAATATATCAGCTCTTTAAAGTTTTTACAGTTTTACCAGTTTTGTCTGGAAAATACAAAATTTCAAACATAACATAGTATCACTATTTTCAGTGCCATCTCTGCTTTTATATTTAAGTTTTACTAGAGACAGCTGAGAATCTGGCCACTCATTTACTAGAAAAAAAGTAGCTTTTGTACAAACATTGAGGATCAACATCTTTATTTACTTTACTAAACAAGTTGTTATGTTACCTTCTTTTTGTTTTTTAGGGAAGTTTTGCTGAAAACTTTGCATTTCTTCTGGAAGCTTTGAAAAAAGGTAAATATTAATATGTTTAACAGTACCAAAGAAGTACTTTTAATTTGATTCTCCCCTTGATTATTAAGGTAATATATGCTATTCCCAAAAAAATAAAATACAATACAGAAAATAAAAGACTACAATAGTCATTTTCTCAATTAACATTTGATTTTTAATTTTTATTCACCTGCCACATATCATTGCAATAGATACATAAATAGAATACTTTTTTAGTAAGACAGAAATCATTCTACCTATTACTTTATAATCAGTATATGTTTATAGTTTTATGAAGTAGATACGTGTTTGCTTCAGTTTTAGAAGCTGAAAGATAGTAAATAGTTTGGAGATTTCAGAGAAGTTGGTATAATTGCCTGTTGATGTAAATTTTTCAATTTCTTAGGTGACCGGAGTAGTAGTTGCCCAGTGATCTTCATATTAGATGAATTTGATCTTTTTGCTCATCATAAAAACCAGACACTGCTCTATAATCTTTTTGACATTTCTCAGTCCGCACAGACCCCAATAGCAGTTATTGGTCTTACATGTAGATTGGTAAGTCATTTTTTAAAAATCGATTATAATGTTTAGAAAACTTTAAAAAATTGATAATTTCTTCTATAATACTTTGATTTTGCTTGTGTATATTTAAAAAGTGATTGAAACCAACTCAAAATTATTTTAACTCAACTTTTTAAGTGTGTATCTCCAGAAATAGAAGAGATTCTTTATATCAAACAGTAACAGTGGAGTAGCATCTTCATTCCTTGGGAGATTTTACAGTGATTTCTACCACAATTACCTAATGAGATGAAGGCTGTATAGTATGTTGAAGTTTGTGTTATCATGCTTCTATAGTATGAATTTTTCTGCTGAATTCAAATAAAATAAATTTAGAGTCGGGGCGGGGATTTAGCTCAGCGGCATATGCAACTGCCTGGCAAGCGCGAGGTGGTTAGTTCGATCCTCAGTACCGCAAAAAAAGAAAAGAAAAGAAATTTAGAGTCCTCTCTCTTACATTGTGACTATCATATCCACAATTTTCTGTTGTTTTGTCTTCTGTATTCCTAAGAGACTTGTGTGAGGCCTTTTTTACTTATTTTCCTTTCCTATAACCTTTTCTTCTGTTTAGAAAAGCGAAACTTTTTACTAAGTCAACTTTCAACAGTCCTTCAAATGCTGTTGCCTCCTTCCCTTGTGTGCTATAGTACTTAGAATATTGTGCCTTGTTAGAACATCTGGCTGGTACTCCATATATCTTTATTCCTTAAAAACGAACCAACAAATTTTTTTGGGTAGAGATGGCGGTGCAAATGTTTCTGAGCCAGTAAAGGACTAAGTGAAAGTCAGTAGTAGCTCAGTAGCAGTGTGACCACAGGTATTTTTATTCTATATGTAGAAGGCTCTATCAGGGTTTACTAGAGAAACAGATATAACACATGACATACAAATATATAAGAAATTACAGCATTGGCTTACAGTGGTCAGTAACAAAGTCAGATGAGGAGGGAGCATGCAGCGGGTATCTGCACACTGGAAGCTGAAGGGTCCAACCCAAGGGCTAGAGCTTACTGTAGTATCCTGTGTAAGTCTGTATCAGGAAGCCAGTGGGTCTGCAACGGAACATCTATGACAAAAGGTTAAGAGTTTACAACAAGAAAAGCTGAAGAGTCCCAGGCAGAAGCCAAACCATCTGTGCCAGAATCCAGGAGAGGATGTTCAAGCTGAAGGCAAAGAAGAGCTCCTCTGAAGAACCAGCAACCATTCCCTCTTCATTTGCCTTTTATTGTATGCAGGCTCCTCCCTTGGGGTTGGTCTAGCACTCCCACCGTTTGCAGTGCCCTTCTACACAGACTGAGAATGTTAGAAAGGAAGGACCCTGGCCCCTTACTCAATCACTTAAACTTCTGAACTTTTCAAATTGACACAGTGAACAATATCCTAATGGTAATAGCTTGTCCTCTACATCTCATTAGACAGAGCTGCTGAATCCCTTAGTTAAGCTCCTAGACTTCTCAAATTCACAGTGTATACACCATAACAGGCTCCAATTATGTGGTTCTTTCAAATACAGTTTTACCTATGTAATATGTTTGTAGGGAGAGAAAAACAGGGTAGATGGAATAAGTGCTTTGCCACCAAGCAACCTCTTGTTCCTTGAAAACAATTTATTTTTTTCTTTTTCCTATTCCTTCTGTCCCACTTTTAACTTGTGTTGTGATTTTCCACAACTAAAGCATCTTTCTCTCATTCTTTCTCCCTCTCTGTTCCTCCCTTACCCCACCTATCTTCCTTCTTTTCCTCTTTTTTTATTTCCCTCCCTCC